>QXEO01001357.1:600000-1085162 GCA_007115705.1 Dactylis glomerata
GGTATCCATATGAACACAAGTATGGAATGCCTTCTGCCTGCAGATCATGAGATCAAACGCCTATTTCAACGGTGTACCAGTTTGTAATGGCCTCATATGTGCAAAGAACTCATGAGATTTTGGGGTAGTGCCTTGGTTGGTAGACAAGTATGTGATCTCTCTTTGGATATGATTTGATTAACTTAGCAGTTCAATCTGTATTATTACTACTAGTATATGGTAACTGGGAATTCCTACATGGTTTTATCCAAAGTTGTATAATTGTGTGATTCTGTTACCGACTGGAGTACATCATGGAAGAGAATCGAGGGTTTGGTTTTATGATCAATGAGTGTTATAGAAAAAACATATTCCTTTGATCAAACATGGACATTAAATTTTCTCGACATTTGGACTGATATAAGCTTACCTGAAGAGAGAGAGAGAGAGAGAGAGGAGGGGGGGGGGGGGGGGGGGGGGATTATGTAGTGTGCTAATGCTTGATAAGCTGGTGTGGTGGATCCATAAGTCGTTTTTCTCTAATAGTTGATGATCTCACCATCTGCTGTCATTTGACATGATGCTAAATAGCCTGTTGGTCTTGGAAACATCTTAAGTCTGAATCTCGTGTGGATGTTTTTAATTTGAGATGAAAATGTATGTACTCATTTCCAAGCTATGATTCTCAATTCGCTAGTATTTACTTTTTTATATAGGTTTGCCGGTGCATTGCTACGGAAGCGGAGTCTGGAGGTAGCGCCGTTCTTGGAGATGAAGCACACATGTGGATCTGAACGTCACTTGTGTGTGTTGCTGGAGAATTTTAGAATAAAGATGTTGCTAATGTAAATGGTTAATTTGAGATGAAAATGTATGTACTCATTTCCAAGCTATGATTAAGATTCTTGTTTCTCATGGGTGGGATGTTTTCGGTTATTTGCTATGTCAGACTGGCGGGCCTCCTAGGACAACCGTTCCATCATAATAACTCTTGAAAAGGCCTCTCTCTCCTTTTTTTTTGAAATCAATATCATATATATTTATAGTAAATAGTATATGATAGAGCTGACTCCAACTATTACAAAATAAAGTCTAAAAGAAAACGAGCTAATCTTTGAGGTCTTCAAACTCTTCTTCTTCCATGACATAATCTTATATTTTTCTGAAGGCAGCCAAAAGATAATGGCACAAATATCATACCATATACCTGCAAATACCAATAGAGGTGCTCTCATATTTTTGATTTGAGCCGCAATGCCAAGGCTACGTGCACGCACGCAACCATTAAAATAACCAATCCACATCGGCGAGAGTACCAACACCAATATTCCAGGGAAAAGAGACCGAACAGCCTGGTCGACGTCGTTGGAGAGCCGAGTATACAAATCACCATTGTCGAGGACGTAGCAGCCGGGATAAATATTACGAGGATAATCCTCCTCGCGGCAACCAAGAGAAAAACTCCAAAATTGACTTGGCGAATTAAGATCTGGAAGACCGTACCTATAGAACTGTAATCTAACAACACCACCATTAACGCCGAGAAGAACTCGTCGTCGAACGAAGGGCCGAAGATCACTTATTGTAGACGATGCCATCTCCATTGACATTAAGGCCAAAAGAAATTGCCTACCAAATCCCTAATCTAATCTTGTGAGGACACTATTTTATTTGAAAACTCCACCCATAGATCGGGTTCCCCACCCCTCCTGACACCGGCAAAGCCGGCCGGAGGAGGGGGAACCAATCTATGGAGGAGGAGGAAGAGAGGCGGCGGCTAGGTCAGGAGGGGTGGCGGCTGGTTTTCTTTACCTCGTTGGCGCTACTCTCTCTCCTGCAATTGTAGAAACAAGATCTTAACAGTGGGAGCCTTGTGCCTTTGCCCCAGGTATATACCTTTCCATTCATTGTCAAAACTACAACATGGGAAGAGCCTGATGCTATCTCTCGGACAAATTCAGTCTTAAGAGGCCCTTCAACTAAACAAATAGATTTGTCACCACTTTGGTGGTTCCCTAGTTGTCCATGTTGCTTGCTTCCAATGGTGAAAACAACACCCGTTATTGTAAGTGCAACTGTAAGTGTCTTTGCACAGGATATCTGAGGCCCTTCAACTAAACAAATAGATTTGTCACCACTTTGGTGGTTCCCTAGTTGTCCATGTTGCTTGCTTCCAATGGTGAAAACAACACCCGTTATTGTAAGTGCAACTGGAAGTGTCTTTGCACAGGATATCTGAGCAAAATCAACATCACTAAGTGGCTTGACACATGTTGGTACAAGTTTCAATTTATTGTCAGCATGTCCCAGCTTTCCTCTATCGGAAACACTGTACGCCCACTAGGAGCATTGTTCTTGACAGTACCTAATATTTCTACGATGGCAGCTGTGTGCCATGGCCCACATGCAACAGCCTTGGCCCTTAACCCCTTCAGAGCTTCTTCCCCTCCCCTTGCTACAGTGAGGTGAGGAGAGGAGAATCAGGTGACCACCGTTTTCCTCCGGCTGGATCCGTGTCTTCTCTTCTCCGGACGGCTCTGCCGTTGCTGGGGAGGGGAAGACATCGGTCTGGCCGGGAGGACGCGTGTACAGTAGATTAGGTTATAGTCAAGCTGTGTGTGTGCCGGCCTTCTCCCGCTCCGGCGGCGGCGAGAAATAAGGCTCGAGATCCAGTTCTGCGGCTTCCAACGGTGCTCAATGGGCTGAATCTACGAGCATTTGCCTACGGAGTCGCCGTGGCGGCAGCGGCGATTTCCGCGGTGGCTTTTGTCTTCCGGCTCGGTCGTCGTGGCCACGCGCGTCCCCGCGTCGCCACGGAGTCCGGGAGGTGGTGTATAGGGGCGGTGCCGGCTGGTGGTCTCACCGTCGGTGCACTCCGTGCACTGGCTGATCTGGCGCTGGGTTTGAGGATGATGGTGGGCGGCGCTGCTCGTTCTCGTCGACATCGTCGACCGGGTCAAGCAGGGCTGCGATCCGAAGTAAGCCCGGGGTTATCCCCGGCCGACGCGCCCCAGAGTATGTGCTTCTGCCGTTCTCGGCAGATCCCTATTGAGGTCCATAAAGCAGCTCGTCTGCGAGGAGACTGTTCCGGGTCTTGGAAGATGGTCTTCGTCTCCGGCCTTGTCGTCTGCTACGGCGGCGGTGGGTTCGGGAGCAGTGATGGCGTCTCTGCACAGAGTAGTCCAGGGTTTCATTTGTAATTTTTCTTTTTCTGGGTCCTCTGTGCAAAGTGCCTTGGTTAGCTGGTGTCTCCGGAGTCTTCCGGGTGTGTGTACGCTGAGTGTACGTGTTGTACTCTGCTGATTAATTTAATGAACACGTAATATCTCTCTCTAAAAAAAAAGAGACTCAACTTCTTTGGGCTGTGCAACACTCTTCGTGTCGCCATGTCCAAGAACACCAAATGTTCCATCGCCATATGTGAACAGTTGACCAGAGGAGGATACGATAGCTGTGTGCCATTGACTGTTAGAATATAATCTTGTTTAGACAAGTGTAAGTGCCCACGTGTTAGCTTGGCTGAGATCAAGCCGGTCATCAAGTCAGTACTAGTATCTCTACTAATAATACGGCTTGAGGGTGTGATGGTCATAAAACTGTGGTAGGTAAAAAAACCACACACCCTGTCTGTACGTCAAAAAAACCAATCCGTTCGATAGAAAACCGATACGTACGCTACTTCGGCCATGGCATGCATGGCGAGGATGACCGCGACTACCACGCCCCCCGATGTGGACGCGCCAATACGCCGGCCATGGCATGCATGGCGAGGATGACCGCGACTACCACGGCCGATGTGGACGCGCCAACGATATCCACAAGCGCCTCCGCGCCGTCACGAAGGCCAGCAGGGAGATCGGGGCCGCCCCGGTGAGGTGGCAACCCGCCGGCGAGAGTCGGATGTCTAGGCGGACTTGCCGCCGGAGTGCATCCCTCGCGGCTGTGCCAGGTATCCGCAGCCGCTGTCAGTCGCACATGAGGAGCAGGCGGCAGAGCATGTGGTGGTGGCGGGCGAGCAGCGCGGAGCATGCCTGCAGGAGTCTCGCGTGACGTTGAAGTACTCGACCATGAACGCCTCCACGTGCTGTCGGCCATGGCACCGCCACCGTCGGCGTTCGACCACCTACTGTCCTCTGGGCTCGGCTCGAGCAAGAAGTCGTCAAGGAGGGTCTCGGAGCATGATTTCTCATCCATGGCCACCGCGCCGAGGACAGCTTTTTTTTTTGAACACGGGGAGGAGTCTAGAAGACCCCGGATTAGCTTCCATTATTGTGGCAGGTACAAAATTTTACAGAAAGCCCCTTATACAACACTCGCTCTAAGAACCTAGTATTTGAAGAAAGAGGCTTGCACTTTTCAAAGAACACCCTACATCTAATTTGCACAACGCAATCAAGGACCTGGGTGTCTCTGCCACCGGACGTCGGCGTCCTCCAGGCGTCGCCGCCGAGGAACAAGAGCAGGCAGCTCGTGGGCTCCCTTCCGGCGTGGATCTTCTGCCAACGGCCGTCGTCAAGCCACCGGAGACGGGACCACTTGGTGGCAAGGCGCCGTCGAGCTTCCGCAGCAGAAGAGAAAGAGGCCTCCTCGTCGGAGGTTTCAGTATTGCCGCCATACCGGCTGGAGATAGCTGAGGCAAAGCTGCCTCGAGCTTGGATGAGCACAATCTTGTGAGGATCTCCCCAAACTCCTCCAATCTTGCAGGAATACACCGCCGGCTTCCAATCCCCTTCCGAACCACCAAGGCCAGAAAGAGAGAGAAGCAGCAACAGGACACCACCACCGAATCGGAGAAGGAGCCGCTTATTGAGAGAGGCCCCGCCAACAGGGTCAAGTCCACCAGACCACCACCACGGTGGCGTAAACGAGAGCCTTGCCAGCAGCCGCCTGACGCCGCGGAAAAACGCCAGATTGAGCAGCCTCAAAGGAGAGAAGAGAGGGGCCTTATTGGAGAAGAAGCCTGGCACCCTTCCCCGTCTCCGCCACACCTCCTGCCACCAGAGGCGAACGGCGATGAAAAGGAGAACCAGGAGCACCCAGACCCGGCCCACGGGATCTGGACTCCAGCCTCGGGCAAATCGCCATATCACGGCATCAAGCCGGCAAGATCTACAGCTAAAACCTATACTACAACCGGCGCCGCTCCTCCACCTACCCCGAACGGCAGCGCCGCCGGCGAGGGCTTCAGATTGGCCCGGGGGAAAGAACGGGACTCTCAAGGGGGCAGGAGCGAGAGGCTTCGTGTGCTACCTTTAATAGAGCTCATCGCGCCGAGGACAGCTTGAATGTCTGCTTGAGACTGCGGTGAGCACGGGACCAGAGGTCGAGGAACGATCTGGACTAAGGCCCGACGTACTCCCCGGTTCACTGCCATAGAATTGATTCAGGCTTGATCTATTGTTTAGTCACTCTTTTGTTAAATCATATTTACAGGAACGAGATGAGAAACTTTGGATTTTCATGGTGTTGATGTCATAAGAAAAAACTGCAGCTATACCAATTCGGAATAAGTGATACTCATGGTTAGTATTTCTGAGCCGTGTAGCTAGCTAGCTCCATGCATGGCGATCTTTTTTTAATAATACGATTTTTTTAATCATTTTCAGAAATAATATTATAACTTAGTTTTTTACAGATCTAGAGCAGCTTCCTATCCGGCGAATGGGATAAGGACTAATTCTATCCGGCGGATGGAATAAGTCCTTTTTCCGCGGGACCCTGCATGCTGACACACATTGTCGCGTCCGGCCCATAGAAAAGGTGCTAGAAAACCGGTACGTACACGAGACTCGGTTCGTGACCGCCTCAAATCAATCCAGCGTCGACGCCACTACTGTCCTCCAACTCGGCAACTCCCACACGAGGAGACCCCCGGCGGCGGCGCAGAAGAGCGTTGACACGAGCAGGCCAAGCAGCTCTTGTCGAGGACGCCCTCCTCTGACTCCCACATGAGGAGACCCCCGACGCCGGCGCACACGAGCGTGGACACGAGCAAGCCAGGCTCTTCGGCCGGTTCGCGACGAGGTCGAGCTTGACGAGGTAGCGCGACCTCCGCTGCTCGGAGCTGCAGCAGGTCGCTGTCGAGGACGCCCTCCTCCGACTCCCACACAAGGCGGCTCCTGGCGCCAGCGCAGACGAGCGCGTGCCGCCGGCTTCGTTGCCGCTCGAGCGGCAACCTACGCCGTCGTCGTCCTTCAAATCAATCCAGCGTCGACGCGCGGCGCAGACGAGCGTTGACACGAGCAGGCCAATCAGCTCTTGTCGAGGACGCCCTCCTCTGACTCCCACATGAGGAGACCCCCGACGCCGGCGCACACGAGCGTGGACACGAGCAGGCCAGGCTCTTCGGCCGGTTCACGACGAGGTCGAGCTTGACGAGGTAGTGCGACCTCCGCTGCTCGGAGCTGCAGCAGGTCGCTGTCGAGGACGCCCTCCTCCGACTCCCACACAAGGCGGCTCCTGGCGCCAGCGCAGACGAGCGCGTGCCGCCGGCTCCGTGGCCGCTCGAGCGGCCACCTACGCCGCTGCCGTCCTCCGGCGGTAGGAGTGCGAACCCCCACCCCACCTCGCCCATCACCCATCACCCATTGCTCGTCTTTTTCCTCGATGAGTGTCGCATTCGCACTACAGCGGTCCAGACGATGACGTTGCAAGCGAAATCGAGGGCCGCAGCCACGACGCGGGCGCCGCTGAGGTCACCCATGGTGCGCGGACGACCTCGACACCCAAGATGGTCGTTGCGGCCTTGCGGGCGTGGCCCGTGAGAGGGCAGCGAGAGCATGGAACTGGTATGACTATGTCCCGACCTAGGTCGATGGTCTGACGCGCTCCATTCTGCTGCTCTAGAAACGCTCCATTCTGCTGCTCCTACGCACACATAGCCTGCTCAGTACTAGGCTACAGTCGGAGTTCAGTGCGAACACACATTAATATCAAGATGGAGCAGAACTAGCTAATGCGATTGGAAGATGTTTATTCAGTTGATGCTTTTGTGCTAGATAAATCTGAGTGTACAAAGAGCGGCACAAGCTAATGTCAATGGAATGTTTGTGAAAATTTTGTGAAAAAATAGTTTTGAATTGATGTGGTTTGAATCATGCATGGATTTCATTTTGAGAAACAGAAAAAAATTAGAATGTCCGTAGATAAATAGGAGGGGTAGAGTGCCTTATGCAATTGGTACCTTCGGTAAATCTTTTAGATAATAACTGATGTAATTGGTACCTTTGGTAAATCGGACATCCCTATGTGTTTGTTTTATCCGGACAAAGAGAACCACACTATTGTTGAGTTTTGTCAAGAGCTGCTTGAACTCTATTTAAAAGGCAGTTTAAACATTTTACTTAAACTCAAAATTCTTAAAAAAAATACATAGCTTAGTTTGCGCATAATGTGAAAATTATGCCACCGGGGAAAATGAAAATATGACACCATACGAATTTGATAGTCGTTTGAAAAAACGCAATCATACGAGGCTCCATGTGTCATTGATTAACAAGAAAAACCAAGGACTGGTGCAATCTCTCGATCGGCAAAATACAAATTCTCTATAACAGTTAAACCAGATCTTTGTTGACTTTTTCATAATAATTATTTATTATTTGTTGACCCGTTGCAACGCACGGCTATTGTGCTAGTTTAGTATTAGTCTTGCAAGTTGAAAGGCAACTGCCGTGTGCGTGCGTGGTGTTTTAGTACGTGTAGGTCTAGGAGTCCTAGTAAGGTCGGTTTGTGCAAGTTAGTGTCCGGTTTGGACTAGGTTAGATCGGCAGACTTAGTTCGTGTATATAAACACACCGAGGCTGCACGTGGTAACCAAGCTTGTAAGAGTTGGGAAAATAAGAAAATAAAGAGAAAAATTTAGAGCATGCGATACGCACGCTTGGCGATAAATTTTGTCTCCGTGTGTGTTCGTCTAGTTTCATGTGATTGATCCGTGGACGAATTCCAACAATTGGTATCAGCGCAAGGTCAAGGATTTGAAGCTATGCTTGTCCCGGGGAGGCGACCCTACTAGCGCCTCGGGGCGGGCAATCATCGGTCGGTGAAGCGACCGGGTAAAGATGGCGAGTACGCCGTCGTGTGCAAGGCGACGGGTGATCGTGCTCGGTGGAGCGACATGGAGGCGGCGGCAGGGCGTTATCATCTGCAAAGTGGTGGATGAGGATGATCATTAATGGGAGAGGTAGTGCCGAGGTGTGGTATCGAGAGTCTCATGAAGATCATCGTCCGGGAGAGTATGTGTCAAGGAGTCATGGACGTGCGAGTTAGCACGTCGAGTCGGCGTCGAGTCCGTGAGTTGTCTATGTGTCCAAGTGCTTGTCCCTGTGAAGAGAAGTTGCAGTTGAAGCGCGTCACAATTGAGAAGTGCACGGTGTTTCGTGGGTTGTGTCCATGTCCTCGTGGTCCGTTCTGGTTGCGGCCAGCGTGGGTTCGGTGATCCGAAGGCGGACGGTGGTAAGAACTGCTATGGTGGTAATTAAGAACAGCTATGGTGGTAAGAACAGCTAATCAGCGAGCTACCATACGAGCTGCCATAAAGCGAGGAGATGTGCGGCCAGTAGAAGAAAAAGCTACTGTACGCAAGTACAAGAGGAGTATGGTGCGAACCGAGTGCGAGGACCGCAATAACGGTGGCACATATGTGCGAACCGAGTGTGGGAGGCCAAGCAAATGGCGGTGACAAAACATAGCAGGGCAAAGGAAGAGCACGGCATGTTTCCTGCGTGGTCATACTAACTGTACATACATGACAATGAAGAAGATGAAGATGTGACATGAAGCTGCGGAGTCAAGATCGGGGAGAGCACAAAGAGATAAAAAGTTTAAGATTAGGTAGAGATTGTTAGAATATAATCTTGTTTAGACAAGTGTAAGTGCCCACGTGTTAGCTTGGCTGAGATCAAGCCGGTCATCGAGTCAGTACTAGTATTAGTATTAGTCTGGCAAGTTGAAAGGCAACTGTCGTGTGCGTGCGTGGTGTTTTAGTACGTGTAGGTCTAGGAGTCCTAGTAAGGTCGGTTTGTGCAAGTTAGTGTCCGGTTTGGACTAGGTTAGATCGGCAGACTTAGTTCGTGTATATAAACACACGGAGGCTGCACGTTGTAACCAAGCTTGTAAGAGTTGGAAAAATAAGAAAATAAAGAGAAAAATTTAGAGCGTGTGATACGCACGCTTGGCGATAAATTTTGTCTCCGTGTGTGTTTGTCTAGTTTCATATGATTGATCCGTGGACAAATTCCAACATTGACCACATGAAATCTTCAGCACAGATATGCCATCCAAAGGGTTATACAATTTGTGTGGGAACCATTGGCTTCTATGACACTGATCATCCCATAAACCCAAGCTGTGAACCCCTTCACTCCACTCATAAAGTTCTCCTGAAAGTGCAACGGCACAGGTGTGCTTCGCCCCAAATGCAATAGCCTTCACACGAGTAAATGCAAGAGAGTTGATAATTTTGGGATGCGAGACACTGACACTCACATTGTGTACTAATCTCTCACCACTCTCATTACCCCAGGAAAAGACCTCCCCTTGCTTAGTAATTATTGCTATATGTTTCTCTCCACAGGCGACGTTCTGAACGTCAAGAATCTGGGTTGAGTTTAATAACCTTGGAAGTGAGACATTGACTTTTGATGCATCTCCATGGTCTAACCCACCAAGAACGTCTCCCCAGACAAAGATGTCCTTCCTAGAATCTGTTCCATATGCCACATGTGATCCTTCAGATGATTTCATTTTGGGCATATGGTTAATTCTTTGCTCCTTAATTTTATCGGCAACCCTTGTATCCCTGAAACTGTTTTTATCTCTGTTTACCATTTCAGGGGATATCCTTTCCAAGTAGAAATCTAGGTCTGACCATGTTCTCAGCCTAGGAGAGACGAATGGTTCTGAGAAATCCAGATTGCTCTTCGATACTTTGTTCTGTACCAACCTAGGACTGCCATATAGTGAGTGCACCTTCAGGAACAAATTAAGTAGATAAGTTCTTGAGTTATTATTTGAATTTTGACAATTTAAAATACTATGTGGCAAAGAAATGACACTTTACAACCAATCACCAGTTGTATCACTTTATATTTAGTATGAGTTGTGAAAAAATTGCAAGTACATAAAGTGTCTTATTATTGTTATATTAGTTTGGGTTTTCTCTATTTTTTGTACTATTATCTTTATATTCAGAAAGAACAAATAGTTCCATAATTTCACAGTTTAACATGTATGTCGTTATTGATTGAGCAAGTCCCAGTGCCTAGTAGCGGATGCCGGTTGATTAGCATATCGTGAGAATATTGACTTCGTGTAATCTAGGAAATCCACAAGTCATGTTAAGCTCATACTTCAGCAACATTATCATGCTCTGACATAGAAATCACGCATGCATGAGTTCCAAAATAAACCTGGGTGTACTTTCTTGTATCATGCACTGAAAATAGCCTACTCCTTTGCTGAATATAGCTAGGGGGGCTAGTTATGCAACTGTGTATCATACGGCGAAGATGAAGCCTTCTACACTGATTGTCACCGCCGCTCGCCGCCGCACAGGCGACTCATCACCGGCGAGGTGACGTGGTGGGTGGGGTCTGTTGACCCGTTTGACTTAGTCTATGCCAACATGGCAGATGACATGGCACTGGCCCATATGTCAGTGGCGTGTAGCTAGGTGTTGTCTAGGTACTAAAAGTATTATCTGTTAGTTATAATTCCAGAAAATTGTTGAAACTTTGCAAAATCATAACTAATCCATTTTAAATCAGAAAAATACAAACATTATATAAAAATGTTCACAAAAACATTATCCATCTGTTTAAATTATAATCTTGAATACTTGTGTGAAATAATTTTGAATCAAAGTTGAAAACATGCCTAAGTAGTATTTTGAACTTAAATTCAAAACCAAATTAAAATAATTCAAACCAAATTTTCAAATACCAAATAAAATTTTGATAACTTAAAGAATGTTATTTTAATTAATATTTTATTATTCCAAAATTTAAATTCTAAACTTTACTATTAGGATTTTAAAACTCTAAAATAATTTCTCCTAATTAATTTTAAATACTAAAATTTTGGATAAATCTTGAATAAATAAAAACTTGTAATACTCATAACTCATTAAGGTATATGTTCTTCAAAAGCTATCCTTATGAAGTACATATAACTTAAGCACCTACCTTTTCTCTCAGGTACTAAAACAAATAAGTACCTTTGTGTGCTAATAATGCCATAAACCCTAATTCAACCTTGAATGGTTGCATTGATGTTCCTATTTCAATATTGTATACCATAGTCAACTAATTGTTTGCAACACCTTTGTTGCAACTTAAAAATTGTTATCTTCCCGACATCACCTAATCACCATTACTTTGTGTAATAAAAATGTCCATTCAGGTATATATTCTTCAAAAGTTATTCTTTTAAAGAACATATCAAACAAGCATCACACCAATTCCTATGCACTAAATTAAACAATGACCTATGCATGTTAAGATTATTAACAACCCTCGAATCAACCATGAATTGTTTACTTCAACACTACTTGTTCATCACTAACTAATTGAGTGCTAATCACAATATGTTTCACTAAAACTCTTCCAATATTGAATAACACCTTAGTTTGTTTCTTTGATATGTTTCACCTAATAACTACTCTTTGATCTTGATAGAATCATGATAAACCCTAAACCACTAAATCTTATTTGTAGCTTTTATTTATTAATTAACATGTTCTTCACATGTTATTCTTTCAAGAGAAATTAAAAGTATGTAACAAACCATTCCATTAAGCTCGAACATAAATAACTCTATTTGGTGTTAAAATTGTTGTCAACCCTAAGACTAACTTAGTATTCTTATCAAAAAAGAATTACTTCAACCTTGCATGCCCAAAATCAACTACTTGATTGCTAATAATAAGATACCACTTAAAAGTGTTACTTTCAAGTCCCCACCTATTGCTATACCAGTCTTTTGCAATAACTCTTGATTTAAGCTTTATTCTATTGCTGATGAAGAATAGTCGACTAACCTAAAATCCTTAACAACCTTGTTGACGAGGGTTAACTCGACAAATGTCCAATATGAAGGACTTAGGATCGGGGGAATAGGGCGTCAGATGAACTCGAAGGTAAAATCAGTCAAACAAGGTGTATCGAAAGTAAACGTGGTGGTTAACTTAGCTTGCTTTCAATCTGTCCCTCGCCATCCTCTCCTGGCCCCTATATATAGGTGGTCAGGTCTCAAGGAACGGGAGGGGTCCAATACATATTACAACATTGGTATACGACATGAACTCATATTTCGACTAGGATTATACTTGGGCCTAACTTAGCGGGCCTCAGGGGTACTCAAGTAACAGGCTCTATTATCTACACCCTTGTCAGTAGCCCCCGAGATTCTACCAGAATTATAGATTCAGGTTGAATCTCAAATCTTCATATCTTCGACTTGGTCAATCTTTTGACTTCTTCTTCTTCCTATAAAAATAATCGACTTCCATTATATTATTTCGCAAGGGGTTTTGGTGAACAAGTCTGACAACTCTGACGGATCAAGAGGCCAGTTAACTGCCAGAGCAGATACTTATCACCTACTTCAAATTCAATCCCCCTGGACTTGAATCTGGGAAACAGGTCAAACCCATTCTTTTGCCGCATTTAGGACTTACAAAGAACGAGTTCCAGTGGTTCTCAGGGTACCCAGTGTGTCCACCAGGATTTTCTTCGCGTCGTAGACACGGATAGTTACTAGCAGAGCGCATCCAGGTGCGTATACCAGGCCACACAGGATGGATCCTGGGGTCTTACCTTCGTGATTCCTATGACCACGACATTCAAGCTTTGTCGCGATGACTTAGCCTGAGGATTTTTTTGACTTCTTATTGCAAGCCTTGTTTGACTGTTGAAATGTGCAAAATATTCGAGTTGTTCTTCAAATAACTTTTGAATGGCTCCCGATGGGAGTAATCAATTTGTATTTTGTTGACATGAAGTCGAAGATTACCATCGACGAAAGGTAGTTGATTACGCTTGTAATTTTTCTTCAACGGTATCCATTATCATCGGGTGCATGACCAGTGCTCCCGATGGGAGTAGCCCCCGAGGCTATAGCCGAAATTTTTCGGGTATAGGCTCAAAATATACATCCTGTCGCTTTAAATTTTCTCCCGCGATATTTTTTGGCACGATTGTGCTCAGATGCTCTTGCAGACCTTCTGGTGATAGGAGCCCCCGAGTCCATGAGGAGGTGCGTTGTGCTCTTTCATACTTTCTTGTGATGTTCGTCCATATTGCTCTTTTATCTTTATAACTCTGCACGTGTCTTTTCCTTATCTTTTATATACTATGGCTGCCTTATTTTCTGCTCGGGGCAAAATGTAAAAGCCCGTAGATTTCTTTGGACCTGTAACTTCTGAGGCCCATGAAAGGTTACTTATAAATAAAGCATGCTATCTAGGGAAAAATCCTAATCCCTTCATTACCAACTTCCTCCGCCGCATCGTCTTCTTCTCCTACATCTCATCTAGGGTTTTCCTACCAAGCATATTTCCTCAATGGCGGATGCTGGTGGTGCGCATCTGAACACCGGTGTGCAGATGGAGAAACGAGGTCGCGGCCGTCCTCGCGGCAATAAGAACAAATCGAAAGTCCCCTCTATGGTGGCCTCTCCGTCCGTTTCTATGAAACGGCGCCCTGGCCGCCATGTGGGGAGTAAGAACAAACCCAAGGTATTTGCTGCTGCTCCAGGTCCTAGCGCTGTTCCGCATAATGCTTCTCCTCCTCCTCCTCCCAAGATTTACTCCTTCTTCTGTATCACCGACGCTCAATGCCGTGAGATTCAGCGTGTGCCGCTGAAATTTACCAAATTCATGGATGGGCGGGAGCTTCGTGAAGCAATTCTTCGCGAACATTCTAGGGGAGGAACTCCCTATGAAGTGGAGGTGTGGTATGATGGATGCGGCGAGATGTACTTCAGGGGTGGCTGGTCCCAATTTGCGGAAGATCATGACCTCCACCAAGGGTTTTTCATGATCTTCGACTACCACTACGGTACATCAAAGTTTGATGTGAAGATTTATGACTGTACTCAGTGCCAGAAGGAGTACAAGGCTGAAGTGGACTTTCAGTAGATGCTCCTTTGATGTAATCTTCTGTTCTAGTTCTCTCTTTGTGTGTTTCATGTAATAAGTACTCGTGATGAACTTTATTTTGTGCCATCGTGTTTGTTTACTAATAGACCAGAGGAACTGATCAGTGTTCCGAGGTATGTTTTAATTTACCAGCGCGTTGCTTTGAACTGTGCTTGCTTTTTGTCGAATATCGGGTTGTAAACAACCTTGTAGGAATTCTCGACTATTCATGAGTACGGAATCTCGATAATTTTTATTTTCTCTCATACGACTCGAGGGTCAGAGCCCCCGAGTGGAAAATAGAAACATGCTATACATATTGTCGAGTTGGCCCAAAGAACCCAACCTGTGGCCTCATGTTCTGGGTTCAGAGGGTCATAACTCGAATTTTCCTGTCGCCATAATCCTTCTACGCATAGAACCGTCGAAGTTGTTCTGCATTCCACGGGTTGCTTTCATCTTTCCCTGTTTTCTTGTCTTGTAGTCGATAGACTCCTCCTGGAATTACTTTTGTCACGATGTAAGGTCCCACCCATGGGGATTCTAATTTGCCTTGACTGTCTTGCTTGAGTCGTAAGACCAAATCTTCTACCACGAAAGAACGTGGGCGAACTCGACTACCATGGTAGTTTCGTAGACTTTGCTGGTATTGCATAGCTCTGGCTAGTGCTATGTCTCTTGCTTCGTCGAGTGCATCAACATCGTCTTAAAGTGCTTCTGTAGAAGTTGTTTCATCGTAAGCCGCAATTCTTGGGGCTTCATAGGTGATTTCGACTGGAAGCACGGCCTTTGCGCCATGGACCAGGAAAAAGGGAGTTTCTTGGGTAGCCGCATTAGGCGTGGTTCTAAGACTCCAAAGCATGGAGGGTAGCTCATCTACCCAGGCATGTTTAGCTTTTTCCAGGGGCGCTAATAGCCTCTTTTTTATTTCGTTGCATATTAAGCCATTAGCTTTCTCAACTTGCCCATTTGTCTTTGGATGTGCTACAGACGCGAATTTTAGTTTGATTCCCATACTCTCGCAGTAGCTTTTGAACTCTTTAGATGTGAAGTTTGTCACATTGTCTGTGATGATGATGTGCGGTACTCCGAAGCGAAATACTATAGACTTAATGAAGTTGATTGCCGCTGTGGAATCTTGGGTTGTTACCGGGGCTGCCTCTACCCATTTAGTGAATTTGTCTACTGCCACCAACATGTAGACATGTCCTCCTGGCCAGGATTTGTGTAGTTTTCCTACCATGTCGAGACCCCATTGTGCAAAGGGCCAGGATAATGGTATGGGATGTAGCTCTGCTGCTGGTGCGTGTGGTTGAGATGCAAATCTTTGACATGCTTCACACCTTTTAACTATTTCTTTTGCGTCTTCAATGGCTGTTAACCAGTAGAATCCTGCGCGAAAAGCTTTAGCTGTAATAGCTCTGCTGCTAGTGTGATGCCCACACACTCCTGCGTGGATATCTTTTAATATGTCTTATCCTTCTTGAGGGGTGATGCATCGCTGTAAAATGCCAGTTATGCTTTTCTTATACAATTTCCCCTGCAACACGACGAAAGCCTTGGATCGTCGTATTATCCTTTTCGCCTCAACTGTGTCTGCGGGTAGTGTCTTGTTTATCATGTATGCTAGGTACGGCTGCATCCAGGTTTCTTCGATCATCATAACTTCCTCTGGTTCTACTGTGCCTTCTGTACCAGGCTTGCCAGCCCCCGAGCCTGTTATTGTGTGCTGGCTTGAATCTTCTGTAGTCAAAGTCTTGCTATGCTTTATTGATCTTTCCACGATTTCTTCCCAAAAGACTCCTGGTGGTATAGGCAGGCATTGGGACCCGATGTTTGCTAAATTGTCGGCTTCCTCGTTGCTGGCACTGCTGATATGTGAAACTTCGCATCCATCGAATGTTCCTTCTAGGTAGTAGTATAGGTTTATGTATGCTGTCATGTTGTCGCTGATGGCGTTGCACCGGTTCATCACTTGCTGGACGATGAGATTCGAGTCCCCGAATATTTTCAGTCGAGTTGCTCTGCATGCCTTGGCCATTTTCATGTCGTGGAGCATAGCCTCGTATTCGGCTTCATTATTGGAAGCTTGCGGAAAACTCATCCTTAAGACATACTTCAATTTGTTGCCTTGCGGTGATATCCTAACTACTCCTGCTCCTGCGCCTTGGACTCTTTTTGATCTGTCAAAGTACATTATCCATACACTCGATAAATCTGGTGGTCCTGTGTTTTGTAGTTCTAGCCACTCTGCTATGAAATCCGGTAGTACTTGAGATTTGATTGCTTTTTGTTTTTCGTATGTGATGTCCAGGGGTGATAATTCGATACCCCATAAAGAGACACGTCCTGTTGCAGTAGGGTTGTTCAATATATTGGATAGTGGGGCTTCGTTAACCACTATGATTGGATGCACCGCGAAATATTGCCGTAGCTTTCATGCTATTGTGAATACGCTGTATGCAAGCTTTTGATAGTGCGGGTATCTCTGCTTTGTTGGAGATAGTACCTGATGTCTACGCACTTCTATTCTTGTAGACACTTGTTGGGCCTCCAAGTGCAGAGGTTTGTAGAACAGCAGCAAGTTTCCCTTAAGTGGATCACCCAAGGTTTATCGAACTCAGGGAGGTTAGAGGTCAAAGCTATCCCTCTCAAGCAACCCTGCAATTACGATACAGAAAGTCTCTTGTGTCCCCAACACACCCAATACACTTGTCAAATGTATAGGTGCACTAGTTCGGCGAAGAGATAGTGAAATGCAAGTAGTAGTGATGATTATAAGTAGCAAACGTGATGTGAAATAAATATCGCTGCGAGCAAACAAGTAACAAAACAGCAAGTAAACGGTGTGCAAAGCTTGGAAACAAGGCCTAGGGATCATACTTTCACTAGTGGACACACTCCCAACAATATAACATGAATGAACAAATAAATAACTTCTCTCCACTATGGTACTCTGAATTACTCTCCTATTGAATAACACTAATCATTGTGTAGTGGCTACAGAAGCACCCCTTAAAGTTCATCAAGTACTTGACAAACACCACTCATAGAGACATCCAAATCAGATCACAATTCAAGATAGAAATCATTGCGACTTAGACCAAGTACTAACACGGTGCACACACTGTCAACTTTACACCATGAAAGGAGGAATAGATCACTCAATACTATCATAGTAATAATTACTCTCATAATCCACAAGAGATCACAATCATAGCCTAAACCAAGTACCACCATGATGCACGCACTGTCACCGTTACACCATGGCAGGAGGAATAGATTACTTTAATAACACCACTAGAGTACACTATAACAATTAAGCATAGGATTAGCATAATATCTGAATAATAACATCTACTTGTTCAACATGATACAAAGCTCACGATCACATAAAGATCACATCATGGGAGAGAGAGGTGAACCACATAGCTACCGGTAGAGCCCTTAGCCCCGGGGATGAACTACTCCCTCCTCATCATAGGAGACAGCAAGGTTGATGGAGATGGCGGTGAGGTCGATGGAGACGGCGAAGACGGCGATGGAGACCGATGGAGATGGCTCCGGGGGCACTTCCCCATCCCGGCAGGGTGCCGGAACAGAGACTTCTGTCCCCCGAAATTCGTCGATGGTGGCGGCGGAGCTGCGGAACTGTTTCTGGAAAATTGCCGACTCCCTTAGGGTTTTCCATCCCGAGGCTTTATATAGGCGAAGGGGCGTCGTCAGGAGGCAGCCAGGGGCTCCTCACATAGGGGTGGCGCGGCCAGGGCCTGGGCCGCGCCAGCCCTGTGTGAGGGCGGCCTGTGGCCCCTCTCCTTCCTCTCTTCGGATGTCTGGATGCTCCCGGGAAAAATAAGACTTCTGGCTTTTGTTTCGTCCAATTCCGATAATATTTCCTGTGTATCACTTCTGAAACACAAAACAACAGAAAACAGGGAACTGGCACTGTGGCATCTTGTCAATAGGTTAGTTCCAGAAATCGCATAAAAACGCCACGAAGTGTAACGAAACACAAGGCAAATGGTGTAAAAACAAGCATGGAGCATCAAAAATTATGGATACGTTGGAGACGTATCAGCATCCCCAAGCTTAACTCCTGCTCGTCCTCGAGTAGGTAAGTGATAACAAAAGAAATAATTTTTGAGGTGACATGCACCTACACAATCTTGATCATATATGTAAGCATTTGTGAGCTGGGATCATAAGAACTTAAAACATGGGTATGAAAGATATAATCTTGATAATAGAAACTTAGCAACCATGTTATAAACATGCAAATGAACACAAACAAAAGATCATGAAAATGAAACAATGAAAGTCAAACGTGTGTTCAAATCATAAGGAAAAACATACAAATGGTTTTCAGCTTGTCCTTCATGGAGAGCAAAACATAAATGCATAGGACACCTTCAAGTTTAAGAGGGCGACTAGATACAAATAATTTAAGAACAAGTGAAACCATGATCATGAATCAATCAATGAAAACTTTGGGACAATGCACATTATACTCAGAATGACAACTATGCTCTCTTAATGGTGCATAAAGATAGAAGGTGGTGACTCAACATAAAAGTAAAAGAAAGGCCCTTCGCAGAGGGAAGCAGTGATTAAACATGTGCTAGAGCTTTTCATTTGTAAAACAGAGAGATAAAAATTGGTTTTGAGAGGTGGTTGTCTTTGTCAACGACTGGCAATGGGGTTCTTACTATCTTCCATACAAAAATGAAGCAAGTTTTTGAGAGAGAGATTGACACTTTTGTGCTCTTTTATAAAGCTTGGCACTCCTCCCCACCTGTTTTCCTTTCACAAACCATGGCTAACCGATTCCATCGGGTGCCCACCAACATTCACATTCCATGGAGGAGTGCCTTTTTTCTTTCTTTTTTTCTTTTTCTTCTTCTTTTTGGAATAAGCAATATGGAAGATAGAAAATCTGACCACTACGTCCCCATGAGCTGAAAACAGTGTCACAAAATGAGAAGTATTTTGAAGGTTTTTTTTTCAAAGGTAGCACATGAAAATTTACTTTGGAATGGCTTGCAAATACCATGCATAGGAATTTATAGTGGACACAATGGCAAACTTGGTTTTTGGGAGTTGGATGCACGAGTAGAGCTCATACTCAGTACAAAATGAGGGCTAGCAAAAGACTGGGAGCGACCAACTAAGAGAGCAATAATGGCCATAATCATGCAGAGCGACAAAGCGACATTAAAAGAAGCATAAGATGGCATCAAAAGTCAAAAACTAAATGATCATAGAGGCTATTGGTGACTTTGTAAGAGTCTAACATGTGTGAGCATGCGCCAAGTCAACCCAAATAAAGCATCAAGGAGAAAACCAAAATAATGCTTCCATACAATAAAAACAACGCATGATTTTTTCAAAGGCTCATTAAGCAATCTCAGTTATTTGAGACAAGTCATGCTACAGCAAAACCACTAAGCATACTATCAAAAAGACATCAAGCATGACATGAAAAAGCCTAAGCCGCAGTCTACACAAGCTCCTTCTTGTACCACTATTTTGCATAAAGCTTTTTCTCTTTTCCAACACCATTTGAAATTTTTAATCCAACTCTTTTGAGGAAAACCAACATGGTCCAGAGACAAAAAATACACCTTGATAAATAAATATAAGAAGATTTGAATGTAATTCAAGGCAAAAACGAAAACCAAAAGCAGTAGCGGAAAAAGAGAACACTCATTGAAACGATAAGAGTGAAAACTAGAGTGTTCTTGGCAAATGAAAAGCGAGTTCATCTCCTTCAAAAGAAACATGATGTGATCTAACCATTTATTGCAGCAAACTAAACTAAACTAATACTGAAAACAAAAACAACTGATGCTCCAAGAAAAACGCATAGTGCATGAAGCAATAAAAATATAGTGTCTTGAAAGGTGACCTGATTTTTGCCGATGAAGAAGGGGTGCCTCGGGGGCATCCCCAAGCTTTGACGCTTGTACTTGGGGTGATGCATGGGCATCCCCAAGCTTGAGCTTTTGTCCATTCTTCAACTCATCTCATCACTCTCCGATCCCTACACTTGAAAACTTCCTTCATACAAAACTAAACACAAATCTATTAGCAACATTAGTGTAAGCATAACATATAATCAATCCTCAATTTGCTTCAGGTTTCAACTCAAAACCACCACATATATAGCAAATACTACTGTAGCAACCTCCCCAAAAGTTCCGTGATAAAAAGAACTCAAAAGAAAGCGATAAAGTGGCAAACACAAATATTGGCAGAAATCTGTCAAAACTGAACAGCTGACAAAGGTCGAATTTTTGAGGGATTTTCTGTTGCTCAAATCAAAAAGTGTTCAACTAATGAAAGTTTGTATATAACCTGGGGCATAAGCACAAGAAATCGCAGGTCCAAAAGATATACAGAGAATTTTTACGAATTTGTACGGTGCAGCACCGAAAACAGTTTCAGGACAGCAACATCCCCAAATCTTACCTCACTCAAATTAGAGGCTTCTCTTGGCACAAAAACGAAATAAAAAGGATAAGGAGCGGTTATTACAGTACTAATAACTTCCAAGACTCAAATAAAAGAAAAAGTACTGAAAATAAAACATTGGGTTATCTCCCAAGAGTGCTTTTCTTTAACGCCTTTGAGCTAGGCGCAGTAATTTGCAAAGATGCTCATGTGGGCGCCATATAAGAGCTTGAGGCAAAGGCGCCATATAGGAACTTAAAGCAATAGAGAGCATCAAAAAGCAAATGTGGAACACATTTAAATCTAAACCACTTCCTATGAAAAATAGTCTTGTAAAGAGACAAGTCATGAAAGCGCAAAGCAAAAAGCATAGGAAGGCATCACAAGTACAACTTCAAGAATTGCAACATAAAGAGGGGAAACTCAATATTGTTGAGATCCATCAAACCATGTTTCCCTCTCTCATAGTAACTTTCAGTAGCATCATGAATAGAACTAACAATATAACTATCACATAAAGCATCCCTATCATGAGCCACATGCATAAAAGGATTAATACTCCCTACATGAACAATAGTAGTAGGAGCAGATTCAACAGAATAATTATTCTCATCACCATAATCATCAAAAACAGGAGGCATATTGTAATCATAACTATTTTTCTCCTCAAAAGTAGGTGAACTGAAAACATTATACTCATCATCATAAACTAGAGGCTTAGTATCATCAAGAGATAGAGAACTACTATGTCGCAAAGCATATTCATCAAACATATCATCATAAGAAGGAACATGGATAGCACTAATGGTACAACAATCATTAACCTTAGAATTGGTACCAAAAAGATTTTCAATATCAAAAGTAGAGTGCTTTTCCCAATCATGATCACTAACATAAGTAATAGGCATAGGAACATCATCCCAATCAGAATTATCATAATCTATAGCAGGATCATAACGCTTGGGGGAAGATACCGTGTCCTCTCGCCTCTTACTCCTCTTCTTATTCTTCTTCTTCTTACTCTTCTTACTCTCTCCTTTAGGAGGGAGAGACTTGAAGGGCATCTTCTCCATATAATCTGGTTTGCTGACAGAAACAACAGAAGAAACTTTGGAGGATTCCTCCTCTCTATTAATAAGATAAAAACATCTATCAGTCCTGTCATAGCTTGGCAAAATATCAAGTTTTATAAGATTTTGAATGTAAGTATTTGAAGGCAATCTTTAGCACAATAGAGACGACAACCACGAAGGGTGCTATCAATATCAACATCATTCATATCTATCAAAGCAATCTTTCTAGATATCTCTTCACACGCCAAGAACAAAGTGAGCTCATCATGCTGATTGGGAGTAATCTTGTCATCACAATACAAACTTAAGGTACTAGAAGAATAACTATTAGGGCTTGAGCATTGGAAATTAAAATGACCTATGTCATCGCAATGTTTACAAAGAAAAGGATAAAGCTCACAAACCTTTTTACCGATCTCACCTATATCCTTGTACCACATACTGGTTTCTTCATTTGCGTGGGTGATGCAATAATCTTCCTTGTTGTAACTCTGTTCACAAGGTCTATGTACTCCACAAAAATTAACATGCTTATAAGAAATAGGACTCCACAAAAATTATCATGCATGTTTATTGCAATCATCAATAACAATATCACTTTCTATGCAAGTGTCCTTAAAAGGTTCATGATACACGTCCCCATTTCCTTTAGGAACATTTATATGGGAAGCAAAGGCTTTAAAGAAATCAACCATAATTTGAGGATCAAGACCATACTTAACACTAAGCTCTTGAAAATTAGCAGTTTCAGCGAAAGACTTAATGCAATCAAACTCATAATTCATACCTGATCCTTTACCTTTGTCGCTATCCCAACCTTCAATATTATTTTGAATTGTCTCAAGCAGCCCCCACTTGGTGTCGACATCCTTGCTTGTGAAAGACCCATCAAAGCATGCATCTAGATAGTCCTTGTAATGTCCTGAAAGCCTTGCATAAAAATTATTAATAACAATATTACGGGGAAGATCATGAATAGGACATTTATGCATTAGTAACTTCAATCTTACCCACGCTTGGGCAATGCTTTCTCCCTCATGAGGCCAAAAGTTATATATCCGATTACGATCTTTATGAATTTCACTTGGAGAATAAAACTTGGAATAAAAGAGAGACACAATTTCCTCCCATGCAATAGATGGACCATCTTCAAGCAGCCGATACCATTCCTCAGCTCTGCCTTTCAGTGACAAAGAGAATAGCTTCTTCTTAACTTGGTTCATTGAAATACCTGCACACTGGAACAACTCGCATAATTCATGTATAAAAAGCAAATGATCACCAGGATGGACAGTTCCATCTCCTAAATAGCAGTTATTCTTAACATGATCAACAATTTTCATAGGTATTTCAAAAGGATGAGGAGCACAAGCATCATTAGAAACATCACATATGGGAGATAAAATATCATCAGAGCAAACTTTCTCCACTAAAACTGGGGGACTAAAAATATCATACTTAACAAAACCAGCTTCCCCAAGCATTAGCATTAGCATTAACAGTATTCAAAGCATTCGTACTAATAACATTGCTATGCGAAATAAGCTCCAAAGGATTTTCAATTTTCTCTTCAAATCTAAAATCAGGAAAAAGACTAAAGAACTCTTTATTTTCCATTAAGCCTAACTAGTGAAAATAAAAACAAGAAACAAAAAGATGTAATTGCAGAATCTAAAGGAAATAACTCCGAGCACTCACACAGGAGGATGCGAGTACCTTTTACCTTACCTCCCCGGCAACTGCGCCAGAAAAGAGCTTGATGTCTACGCACTTCTATTCTTGTAGACACTTGTTGGGCCTCCAAGTGCAGAGGTTTGTAGAACAGCAGCAAGTTTCCCTTAAGTGGATCACCCAAGGTTTATCGAACTCAGGGAGGTTAGAGGTCAAAGCTATCCCTCTCAAGCAACCCTGCAATTACGATACAGAAAGTCTCTTGTGTCCCCAACACACCCAATACACTTGTCAAATGTATAGGTGCACTAGTTCGGCGAAGAGATAGTGAAATGCAAGTAGTAGTGATGATTATAAGTAGCAAACGTGATGTGAAATAAATATCGCTGCGAGCAAACAAGTAACAAAACAGCAAGTAAACAGTGTGCAAAGCTTGGAAACAAGGCCTAGGGATCATACTTTCACTAGTGGACACACTCCCAACAATATAACATGAATGAACAAATAAATAACTTCTCTCCACTATGGTACTCTGAATTACTCTCCTATTGAATAACACTAATCATTGTGTAGTGGCTACAGAAGCACCCCTTAAAGTTCATCAAGTACTTGACAAACACCACTCATAGAGACATCCAAATCAGATCACAATTCAAGATAGAAATCATTGCGACTTAGACCAAGTACTAACACGGTGCACACACTGTCAACTTTACACCATGAAAGGAGGAATAGATCACTCAATACTATCATAGTAATAATTACTCTCATAATCCACAAGAGATCACAATCATAGCCTAAACCAAGTACCACTATGATGCACGCACTGTCACCGTTACACCATGGCAGGAGGAATATATTACTTTAATAACACCACTAGAGTACACTATAACAATTAAGCATAGGAGTAGCATAATATCTGAATAATAACATCTACTTGTTCAACATGATACAAAGCTCACGATCACATAAAGATCACATCATGGGAGAGAGAGGTGAACCACATAGCTACCGGTAGAGCCCTTAGCCCCGGGGATGAACTACTCCCTCCTCATCATAGGAGACAGCAAGGTTGATGGAGATGGCGGTGAGGTCGATGGAGATGGCGAAGACGGCAAAGGAGACCGATGGAGATGGCTCCGGGGGCACTTCCCCGTCCCGGCAGGGTGCCGGAACAGAGACTTCTGTCCCCCAAAATTCGTCGATGGTGGCGGTGGAGCTGCGGAACTGTTTCTGGAAAATTGCCGACTCCCTTAGGGTTTTCCGTCCCGAGGCTTTATATAGGCGAAGGGGCATCGTCAGGAGGCAGCCAGTGGCTCCTCACACAGGGGTGGCGCGGCCAGGGCCTAGGCCGCGCCAGCCCTGTGTGAGGGCGGCCTGTGGCCCCTCTCCTTTCTCTCTTCGGATGTCTGGATGCTCCCGGGAAAAATAAGACTTCTGGCTTTTGTTTCGTCCAATTCCGATAATATTTCCTGTGTATCACTTCTGAAACACAAAATAACAGAAAACAGGGAACTGGCACTGTGGCATCTTGTCAATAGGTTAGTTCCAGAAATCGCATAAAAACGCCACGAAGTGTAACGAAACACAAGGCAAATGGTGTAAAAACAAGCATGGAGCATCAAAAATTATGGATACGTTGGAGACATATCAGTTCCTCGCTGAGAAAATATACCGGCCTCTGGACGCCGTGGGTCTTTCCCTCTTCGCTTCTCTCGACTACTAATACTGTGCTTACCACTTGATGTGTGGCTGCAATATACAGCAGTAGCGGCTCTTTTTCGTTTGGTGTGACCACCACCGACGGTGTGGAGAGCACTTTTTCAGTTGTGCAAAAGCTGTATCTGCTTCTTCTGTCCACTCGAATTTGTCGTCTGATTTTTTCATGAGTGCGTAGAAAGGAAGCGCTTTTTCTCCCAATCGTGCGACGAATCAACTTAATGCCGCGACGCACCCTGCGAGTTTCTGTACGCCGTGTAGTTTTGCTAGTTTCCCACTGTTAGTATTGCTTGGATCTTCTCTGGGTTAGCTTCTATGCCTCTTGCTGACACCAGGAATCCCAGAAGTTGCCCTGCTGACACGCCGAAAGAACATTTTGTCGGGTTAAGCTTGAACTTGTACCTGTTTAGATTGTTGAAGGTTTCTGTCAAATCATTGATTAAAGACTCTTCTTTTCTTGTGGTGATGACCACGTCGTCGATGTAGACTTGAATGTTGCGTCCTATTTGACTTCCGAGGCAGTTTTGCATCATCCGCTGGTAGGTTGCTCCCACATTTTTAGGCCGAAAGGCATGATTTGATAGCAGAACACGACGTATGGTGTAATAAAAGCTGTTTTTTCCTTGTCTTCTTTCTTCAACTTGATCTGGTTGTAACCAGAATATGCGTCCAGGAAGAAAAGCCTTGCGCACCCCGCCGTTGAGTCTATTATCTGATCAATGCGAGGTAGCGGAAAGGGATCCTTAGGGCAGTGCTTGTTGAGAGATGTGTAGTCGACACATACTCTTTGTACATCTGTATTTTTCTTAGGGACGATAACTGGATTGGATACCAAAGTTGATGCTTTGATTTCTCTGATGAATCTTGCGTTATCTAGACTGTGTAGCTCGGATGCTATTGCTTTTCTTTTGGGTTCATCGAATCGTTGCAGCGGTTGCTTCACTGGCTTTGCTTTTGGATCCACATTTAGTGCGTGCTCGACGAGTTCCCTAGGAACCCCTGGCATGTCTGAAGGACACCAGGCAAAGATTTCCCAGCGCTCACGGAGGAACTCGATGAGCGCGCTTTCCTATGCGGGGTCCAAGTTTACCGCTATGGAGGTGGTTTTGTTCGGGTCCGTAGGGTGGACCTGGATTTTCTTCGAGTCTTGGGTTGCATCGAAAGCTTGATCTGGCAGGGATCGTCCGACGTCGGGTAGCACATTGTGGTCAGTTTTGCCCTTCAGCCTTGCGTATTCAGCTGTCATGCCGAAAGTTTGCGCCATCCTATTGAATTCCTTGTCACAAGTGTTGGATACTTTGAAGCTGCCTTGTACCGTGATGGTCCCTTTAGGTCCTGGAATTTTGAGTGTTAGATATGCGTAATGAGGAACTGCCATGAATTTTGCAAATGCTGGGCACCCTAGGATTGCGTGATACTGTGAAGGCCAGTCCATGACTTCGAACTCTAACTTTTCTCTGTGGTAATTGCTACTATCGCCAAAGCAAACGTCGAGTTCTATTTTACCGAGGGGATAGTTTACGCTTCCTGGTACTATTTCGTGGAAAGAGCAATCTGTCGGCTTTAGACTTCCCAATGAGATGCTCATTGCCTTCAGGGTTCTTGCGTATATTAGGTTTATGCCGCTTCCTGCGTCCATGAATACTCGCCCAATATCGTATCCCCCTATTTGCGCCTTCAACACCATTGGCGCGTGCCCTGGCCTGGGTACTTTCCTTGGGTGGTCTGCTCTGCTGAACCTGACTGGTTGGTCGGACCATCTTAAGTACTCTGTTGTAGCCGGTGGTGATGATATTGCTAGATTTACTTGTCTGGATATACTCTTCTGTTCTTTCTTGGATTTTGGCACCGGTTGGATCATTGCAGATATATATACTTTAGATTCCAGATGTTTTGCGAGACGCTGCATTTGGTATCCTTGGCTTGTACTCTTTCCTCCCTGACGTGTTCCTTGGTTCAGGTCCAGAGCACTTTGCAACCTTAAGAATGTTCTGTAATCCTTCATCTGGTGATTAGAAACTCTCTTCCCATCTAAGTACACATAGTGGATGCGACAGGGGCCATAGAGCATGTCTTCTGCCGACGGGCCGGAGTACTTTAGCTTTTCTTCTCCATGATTGCTTTTTCCTTGAAACTCCATGCTTTCGTAGCCTTCCTCGTCCTTTCTTTCATACCCTGCGGCTATCCTCATTGCGATATCTTCACCTTTGCCTGCCTGCTCTATCGACTTCTGGTGAACGTTCCCTTTTGTTGTTATACGCATCTTCTCTATCGGCGAATCTATTGGCTACTTCAATTAATTCCGATACTATCCTAGGCTTTGTCCTCCCTAACTCTTCCACGAGGTCCGAACGGCGAAGGCCGACCGAAAAAGCATCTACTGCCCGCTCATCGGAGATGTCTTCCGCAGAGTTTTTGATTATACTCCATCGTTGTATGTAGGAGCGTAGAGTTTCGTCCTTCCTCTGCACGCATGACTTGATTTCTTCTAGTGATGCTGGTCGTTTGTATGTTGAACGAAAATTTCTTGTAAATTGACTCTCCAGTTCTCCCCAACTCCCGATGGAATCGTTGGGTAGAGTATTTAACCAAGACCGCGCTGCGCTGGTGAGGTGTAACTGCAGACTTTGCATCGTCGTTGCTCTCGTTCCTCCAAGTATTTGCACTGCTTGTAGGTAGTCTGATAACCATAGTGTGGGTTCTTGTGACCCATCATACTTTTGCTGATCGTGTGGTAGCTTGAATCCTTTGGATACCCGCGTTCTGCGAACCCTTCGGGTAAAGCATAGCGCGCCCATCTCTTTTTCATCGTCTTCATAATTTTCTTCTTTCCACGCGTAGCGCGTGTTGTTTACTCTTGCTTGCGTTATGATATTCCTTGCATCCTCCCTTCGTGCCTTACGCTTTTCATTGCATGTTGACTCACTTGTCTGGCTTTGCGAGGGTTAGTGCTTAAAATTTTCCCTTTCCTTATCCTTGTGATATGTCGCCTTTTTCTTTGGAGGATGTTTCCTTAGCCTGTCCTCTACCAACCCGAGGCTTCTTATTGCGGCTTGATGCATGTGTTCCCGTAGATCTCCAGGCTCTGGTTGCGTAGTTAGTAGATACGCCTGTGCTGCTACTAATGCTGCCTCTGGTGTTTCTTGCACAAAATCCTCCTCATCATCTGATGGATGTGCACTTATGCTTCTTGTGCGGCTTTCTTCCCTTGCCCATGCTGTTGTCCTCTTGCTGTGTTTCGGGTCTCCGTGCCTTTCTCCGCTGGACTCTGATGCGTCGTTGTATTCGTCGCAATATGCTCCACTTGACACACTGTTGTTTTCTTGACTTCTCCTGAACTCGTCCTTTTCCTCCCTCAATTTCTTTCTTTGTTGATGTAGTGTGTATTGATACCCCATCAGAACTTCTCTTCTTGAATTGGCGGGTACTTCTGTGCCTTGATTGATGGCTGACATGATGATTCTCCACTCCCCGGTGGAGACGCGAATTTTCTTCTTCTCCTTCTTACCATTGCTCCTTGATTTGTCGACTTGCACGTCGACTTCTGCATTGTCTGCATGATCGTTCTCTTCTGCTGCTTCGGTGATAATGACGCATAATTGATATATGTTTCTAGAGACACCACTGCTTCCGGTGGCAAAGTCCCTTTGACTATCGTATGATTTGTCCACTGTTCCTTCTATGTCAGGTTCTTCCCGAGTTCCGTCAAATTCTTTGATTTTATTTTGAGTATTTTCTGCTGCTGTGAAGCTAACCAGCGAGTTTACCTCGCTGGAAGAGCCCACCGATGATCCAAACATTGTGATTGTCTTGATTTTGCTTGCCGACGGACCCAATTTCGCTGGATCTGAAAGGCGAGTCGAGCCCGAAGGTTCGATGTAAAAGCTTAGACTTCCGATTGTCAATTCCATCTTCTGATTTTCGTCGACTTCTAAACTGTTGTTGGCTAAAAGCGAAAAAGCCGTCGAATTCATGATTCCAACACCCGAGTTCCCCACGGTCGGCAC
Source organism: Dactylis glomerata (assembly GCA_007115705.1). Classification (NCBI taxonomy): domain Eukaryota; kingdom Viridiplantae; phylum Streptophyta; class Magnoliopsida; order Poales; family Poaceae; genus Dactylis; species Dactylis glomerata. The sequence continues at coordinate 629,040 of QXEO01001357.1, forward strand.
CAATTGACGAGGGTTAACTCGACAAATGTCCAATATGAAGGACTTAGGATCGGGGGAATAGTATGTCGGATGAACTCAAAGGTAAAATCAGTCAAACAAGGTGTGTATCGAAAGTAAACATGGTGGTTAACTTAGCTTGCTTTCAATCTGTCCCTCGCCATCCTCTCCTGGCCCATATATATAGGTGGCCAGGTCTCAAGGAACGGGAGGGGTCCGATACATATTACAACATCGGTATACGACATGAACTCGTATTTCGAGTAGGATTACACTTGGGCCTAACTTAGCGGGCCTCAGGGGTACTCAAGTAACGGGCTCTATTATCTACACCCTTGTCACTTGTTGTGCAGTGAATCTAAAAGTGCAACTCATCATAAAGAAATCATCACAACCTTGAATACGAATCATCGGGGTTAGGTTACGCTTAGAACGTTGCATAGCATATATTATGCATATCATGCTGTAGTTCTTTTAACATCATCTTTACCAGATGATGGTGCTATTTCAGTATTTGGATTTCTTACATATCGAAGACCTTGACTAGCATAATCTTGCAGTCAAAAAGGCAAGTTCACTCTTGCTCATACCTCTTGATTATTTTTATCAAATTACTTGCAAATATATACCTGTGGTATTACTACTGCATCTAACAGCAAAAGGTTCTCTTTTCATAATTAATATGACTAGCTGGTTATCGACCCGAGTGGTGGTAACCTAGGATGGCTGGTAAATGGAACCACGGTATGATTGTTGTGGTGGAGGATCCATTTGCACGGGAAAGTGAACCCTAGGACTTAACAACCAATGTCGCTAGTGACTATTGCGTCGTACAATGCGCGTTAACCATGAGATCTATAATGGCTCTAGGGAAGTCAGCTGGATCTTCTTCCTTTCGCATGTCAACGGACAGCCAACCACCGTACGCTGTAGGTCTTACAGGACTACATGCACATGGGTGGGACCCCTTAGTGCCCATGGTCATCGGTGTCTATGAGGGTTTGCAAGGGGCTGCCTAGGTACTTCATCGGGAGGAGTGAATATCAGGGGTACTCCGCTTGCATGAATTGGGTGGGCATGCGGGGTTGCGGAGAAGGGCAGTGATTGGCTTGGATCTTAGACCGGGCCCCATACCAAGGAAGTATGGACAAGCCTGAAACTTGGTTGTGCAACAAGGCTAAGATCTCTCATGGGTAAAGCAACGCACCTCTGCAGAGTGTATCAAATAGTGGCTTGTCACTCCTTGTTCCGGGAAACTAAAGGAACTGCGAACGCGGCAGGAAAGGAGCTGCCAACACCTTATTCACTATATGAACTTGTTGGGTAACGCTCGTTACTCACCCCCACTCCCTCGTAAGCCTTGCTTAGATTGAGGCAACTCAAGGAGGCAGTCTCGAGACATTGAAGATGAAGATGAAGCCTTCTACCAATCTCAGAACAATCAGTGGAGTTGGCAGCTATACCAAAGCTTGGTGTAAAACTAGAATAGGAATAGAAGGGAGACATTTCCCTAATTCTAGAACCTTAGTAGCTAGGATATTTCTATAGCTAACCAATTGCATTAGAGTTAGTCGTAGTCTTATTTTAGTCTTCATAGTATTCTTTCTCGATTGTAGTCGCCAGAACTAAACCTCTACCAATTGAGGAGGTTCTAAAGATCTTTTGTATGCTGAATATTGTAATCCTATAGACATACCTTGGACCTGCGATGTTTCTGTTGTACCACTCTGATGGATGTAATACTTGAAAGGACACAGATGTTGCCTAGAGGGGGGGGGGGTGAATAGGCGATATGAAATTTTACGAATGGCTTGAACAAAAGCGGAATTAAACTAGCGTTTATTTTGTCAAACCCACAAAACCTAAATAAACTAGGCTCACCTATTTGCACCAACAACTTATGCTAAGCAATATAAGTAATAAGTTGATAGCAAGATATATGACTTCAAGCACGAAGGCTATTGATGTCTACGCACTTCTATTCTTGTAGACACTTGTTGGGCCTCCAAGTGCAGAGGTTTGTAGAACAGCAGCAAGTTTCCCTTAAGTGGATCACCCAAGGTTTATCGAACTCAGGGAGGTTAGAGGTCAAAGCTATCCCTCTCAAGCAACCCTGCAATTACGATACAGAAAGTCTCTTGTGTCCCCAACACACCCAATACACTTGTCAGATGTATAGGTGCACTAGTTCGGCGAAGAGATAGTGAAATGCAAGTAGTAGTGATGATTATAAGTAGCAAACGTGATGTGAAATAAATATCGCTGCGAGCAAACAAGTAACAAAACAGCAAGTAAACGGTGTGCAAAGCTTGGAAACAAGGCCTAGGGATCATACTTTCACTAGTGGACACACTCCCAACAATATAACATGAATGAACAAATAAATAACTTCTCTCCACTATGGTACTCTGAATTACTCTCCTATTGAATAACACTAATCATTGTGTAGTGGCTACAGAAGCACCCCTTAAAGTTCATCAAGTACTTGACAAATACCACTCATAGAGACATCCAAATCAGATCACAACTCAAGATAGAAATCATTGCGACTTAGACCAAGTACTAACACGGTGCACACACTGTCAACTTTACACCATGAAAGGAGGAATAGATCACTCAATACTATCATAGTAATAATTACTCTCATAATCCACAAGAGATCACAATCATAGCCTAAACCAAGTACCACCATGATGCACGCACTGTAACCGTTACACCATGGCAGGAGGAATAGATTACTTTAATAACACCACTAGAGTACACTATAACAATTAAGCATAGGAGTAGCATAATATCTGAATAATAACATCTACTTGTTCAACATGATACAAAGCTCACGATCACATAAAGATCACATCATGGGAGAGAGAGGTGAACCACATAGCTACCGGTAGAGCCCTCAGCCCCGGGGATGAACTACTCCCTCCTCATCATAGGAGACAGCAAGGTTGATGGAGATGGCGGTGAGGTCGATGGAGATGGCGAAGACGGCGATGGAGACCGATGGAGATGGCTCCGGGGGCACTTCCCCGTCCCGGCAGAGTGCCGGAACAGAGACTTCTGTCCCAAGAAATTCGTCGATGGCGGCGGCGGAGCTACGGAACTGCTTCTAGAAAATTGCCGACTCTCCTAGGGTTTTCCATCCCGTGGCTTTATATAGGCGAAGGGGCGATGTCAGGGGTGGGACCAGGCGCCCTCACACATGGCTGGCACGGCCAGGGGCCTGGCCGCGCCACCATGGTGTGTGGGGCCCCTGTGTCCCACCTCCTACTCCTCTTCGGATCTCTGGAAGCTTCCGGGTAAAATAAGACTTCAGGATGTTGTTTCGTCCAATTCCGAGAATATTTCCTGTGTATCACTTCTGAAACACAAAAATAGCAGAAAATAGGGAACTGGCACTGTGGCACTTGTTAATAGGTTAGTTCCGGAAAATGCATAAAAGTGCCACTAAGTGTAACGAAACAATAGGCAAATGGTGTAAAAACAAGCATGGAGCATCAAAAATTATAGATACGTTGGAGACGTATCAAGCATCCCCAAGCCTAACTCCTGCTCGTCCTCGAGTTGGTAAGTGATAACAAAAGAATAATTTTTGAGGTGACATGCACCTACACAATCTTGATCACATATGTAAGCATTGTGAGTTGGGATCATAAGAACTTAAAACATGGGCATGAAATACATAATCTTGATAGAAGAAACTTAGCAACCATGTTATAACATGAAAATGAACACAAACAAAAGATCATGAATAATGAAACAATGAAAGTCAAACGTGTGTTCAAATCATAAGGAAAAACATATAAATGGTTTTCAGCTTGTCCTTCAAAGAGAGCAAAACATAAATGCATAGGACACCTTCAAGTTTAAGAGGGTGACTAGATACAAGTAATTTAGGAACAAGTGAAACCATAGTCATGAATCAATCAATGGTAAACTTTGGGACAATGCATATTATACTCAGAATGACAACTATGCTCTCTTAATGGTGCATAAAGATAGAAGGTGGTGACTCAACATAAAAGTAAAAGAAAGGCCCTTCGCAGAGGGAAGCAGTGATTAAACATGTGCTAGAGCTTTTTATTTGTAAAACAGAGATAAAAATTGGATTTTGAGAGGTGGTTGTCATTGTCAACGACTGGCAATGGGGTTCTTACTATCTTCCATACAAAAATGAAGCAAGTTTTTGAGAGAGAAATTGGCACTTTTGTGCTCTTTTATAAAGCTTGGCACTCCTCCCCACCTTTTTTTCCTTTCACAAACCATGGCTAACCGATTCCATCGGGTGCCCACCAACATTCACATTCCTTGGAGGAGTGCCTTTTTTTCTTCTTCTTTTTTCTTTTTTTTTCTTTTTGGAATAAGCAATATGGAAGATAGCAAATCCGACCACTACGTCCCCATGAGCTGAAAACAGTGTCACAAAACGAAAAGTATTTTGAAGGTTTTGAAAGGTAGCACATGAAAATTTACTTTGGAATGGCTTACAAATACCATGCATAGGAATTTATAGTGGACAAAATGGTGAACTTGGTTTCTAGGAGTTGGATGCACGAGTAGAGCTCATACTCAGTACAAAATGAGGGCTAGCAAAAGACTGGGAGCGACCAACTAAGAGAGCAATAATGGCCATAATCATGCATAGCGACAAAGCAACATTAAAAGAAGCATAAGATGGCATCAAAAGTCAAAAACTAAATGATCATAGAGGCTATAGGCGACTTATTTTTATAGTCAACATGGTGTAAGCATGTGCCAAGTCAACCCAAATAAAGCATCAAAGGAGAAAACCAAATAAATGCTTCCATATAATAAAAATAACGCATGATTTTTTTTCAAAGGCTCATTAAGCAATCTCAGTTATTTGAGACAAGTCATGCTACAGCAAAACCACTAAGCATACTATCAAAAAGACATCAAGCATGACATGAAAAAGCCTAGGCCGCAGTCTACACAAGCTCCTTCTTGTACCACTTTTTTGCATAAAGCTTTTTCTCTTTTCCAACACCATTCAAATCTTTTTATAAACACCTCTTTTGATGAAAACCAATAAATACCAGAGGCAAAAATACACCTTGATGAAAAGATATGACAAGGTCTGAACGCAAATCAAGGTGAAAACGAAAACCAAAAGTAGTAGCAGAAAAAGAAGAACACTCGATGAACGATAAGAGTGAAAACGGAGTGTTCTTGGCAAATGAAAAGCGAGTTCATCTCCTCCAAAAGAAACATGATGTGATCTAACCATTTATTGCAGCAAAAAAACTAAACTAATAATGAAAACTAAAACAACTGACGCTCCAAGAAAAATGCATAGTGCATAAAGCAATAAAAATATAGTATTTTGAAAGGTGACCTGATTTTTGCCGATGAAGAAGGGGTGCCTCGGGGGCATCCCCAAGCTTTGACACTTGTACTTCTTGGATGTTTCTTGAGGTGATGCATGGGCATCCCCAAGCTTGAGCTTTTGTCCATTCTTCAACTCATCTCATCATTCTCCAATCCCTACACTTGAAAACTTCCTTCATACAAAACTAAACACAAATCTATTAGCAACATTAGTTTAGGCATAACATAGAATCAACCCTTTTTGCTTCAGGTTTCAACTCAAAACCACCACATATAAAGTATATACTACTGTAGAAACTTCCCCAAAAGTTCCGTCATCAAAAGAACTCAAAAGAAAGCGATAAAGCGGCAAAAACGAATAGTGGCAGAAATCTGTCAAAACAGAACAGCTGACAAAGGTCGAATTTTTGAGGGGTTTTCTGTTGCTCAAATCAAAAAGTGTTCAACTAATGAAAGTTTGGATATAACCTGGGGCATATGCACAAGAAATCGCAGGTCCAAAAGCTATACAGATAATTTTCACGAATTTTTACGGTGCAGCACCGAAAACTGTTTCAGGACAGCAACATCCTCAAATCTTACCTCACTCAAATTAGAGGCTTCTCTTGGCACAACAACGAAATAAAAAGGATAAGGAGCGGTTATTACAGTAGTAATAACTTCCAAGACTCAAATAAAAGAAAAAGTACTGAAAATAAAACAATGGGTTATCTCCTAAGAGTGCTTTTCTTTAACGCCTTTGAGCTAGGCGCAGTAATTTGCAAAGATGCTCATGTGGGCGCCATATAAGAGCTTGAAGCAAAGGCGCTATATAAAAACTTAAAGCAATAGAGAGCATCAAAAAGCAAATGTGAAAGAAATTTATACCTAAACCACTTCCTATGCATAGGAATCTTGTAAGAAAATAAATCAACGAGGCACATAGTAGCAAGCATGGGTAGATAAAACAAGTGCCACTTCAAGATTTGCAACATAAAGAGGGGAAACTTAATATTGTTGAGATCCATCAAACCATGTTTCCCTCTCTCATAATAACTTTCAGTAGCATCATGAACAGAACTAACAATATAACTATCACATAAAGCATCCCTATCATGAGCCACATGCATAAAAGAATTAATACTCACCACAGGAACAATAGTAGTAGGAGCAAATTTAACAGAATAATTATTCTCATCACCATAATCATCATAAATAGGAGGCATATTGTAATCATAACTAATTTTATCCTCAATAGTAGGTGAACTCAAAATATTATACTCATCATCATAGCTATCATAAACTAGAGGTTTAGTATCATCACAAGCTAGAGAACTACTATGTCGCAAAGCATATTCATCAAACATATCATCATAGCAAACTTTCTCCACTAAAGCTGGGGAACTAAAAATATCATGTTTAACAAAACCAGCTTCCCCAAGCTTAGACTTTTCTATAGCATCAGCAATAACGGTGTTCAAAGTATTCAAACTAACAACACTATTAGCATGCAAATTAAGCTCCAAAGGTTTTTCAATTTTCTCTTCAAACACTTCATATCTAAACTCAGGAAAAATACTAAAGAACTCATTGTTTTCCATTAAGCCTAACTAGTGAAAATAAAAACAAGAAACAAAAATATGTAATTGCAGAATCTAAAGGAAATAACTTCGAGCACTCACACAGGAGGATGCGAGTACCTTTTACCTTACCTCCCCGGCAACGGCGCCAGAAAAGAGCTTGATGTCTACGCACTTCTATTCTTATAGACAATTGTTGGGCCTCCAAGTGCAGAGGTTTGTAGAGCAGCAGCAAGTTTCCCTTAAGTGGATCACCCAAGGTTTATCGAACTCAGGGAGGAAGAGGTCAAAGCTATCCCTCTCAAGCAACCCTGCAATTACGATACAGAAAGTCTCTTGTGTCCCCAACACACCCAATACACTTGTCAGATGTATAGGTGCACTAGTTCGGCGAAGAGATAGTGAAATACAAGCGGTAGTGATGATTATAAGTAGTAACTGTGATATGAAATAAGTATCGCTGCGAGCAAACATGTAATAAAACAACAAGTAAATGGTGTGCAATGCTTGGAAACAAGGCCTAGGGATCATACTTTCACTAGTGGACACACTCCCAACAATATAACATGATTGAACAAATAAACAACTTCTCTCCACTATGGTACTCTGAATTACTCTCCTATTGAATAACACTAATCATTGCGTAGTGGCTACAGAAGCACCCCTTAAAGTTCATCAAGTACTTGACAAACACCACTCATAGAGACATCCAAATCAGATCACAACTCAAGATAGAAATCATTGCAACTTAGACCAAGTACTAACATGGTGCACACACTGTCAACTTTACACCATGAAAGGAGGAATAGATCACTCAATACTATCATAGGAGGGGCGATGTCAGAGGAGGGGCCAGATGCCCTCACGCGGGCCCAGCGCGGCCAGGGGGCTGGCCGCGCCACCCCTGCGTGTGGGGCCCTGGTGGCCCCCCTCCTACTCCTCTTCGGATCTCTGGAAGCTTCCGGGTAAAATAAGACTTCAGGATGTTGTTTCGTCCAATTCCGAGAATATTTCCTGTGTATCACTTCTGAAACACAAAAACAGCAGAAAACAGGGAACTGGCACTGTGGCACTTGTTAATAGGTTAGTTCCGGAAAATGCATAAAAGTGCCACTAAGTGTAACGAAACAATAGGCAAATGGTGTAAAAACAAGCATGGAGCATCAAAAATTATAGATACGTTGGAGACGTATCAGCTATCACAATGTGAAGTGCATAAGTAAAGAGCTCAGGTATAGGAATAACCGAGGTACGCGGAGACGATGATGTATTCCCGAGTTCCTCCCTTGAAAGGGAGTACGTCTCGTTGGAGGGGTGTGGTATCGCCACAAAGGCCTAACCAACGCCACAAAGGCCTCACCCTATTCTCTGGTGTGAGCTTGCGCCACAAAGGCCTAGCTCACTCTTCCACTAAGGGGTTCCTCAAGGCGGAACCGGGCCTTTACACAAATCTTGGGTCACGCATCCACAACTTAATTGGAGGCTCCCAAGGATAGCCACCAAGGCACCACAAAGCCACAAAGCCGTCTAGGGTTCCAAGAACCCAAGAGTAATAAGGTCACAAACTTTCACTTACTCGAATCTCCGGGGAGAACTCAAACCGATGCAACTTATGCAATGGCAAGAGCAAACAAAGTGCTCAAATCCTTCTCACCCAAATTTTACCAAAGCAACTAATGCTATGGAGATATATGAGAAGAAGAACAAATGGAGGAAAACCACACAAGTCTCCAAGATCTAGATCCCAAGATGTTCCCCTCACTTAGAGGGGAGATTGATTGGTGGAGTTGTAGATCTAGAACTTCTCTTTCAAATCCCTCAACAAGATTCAAGAAATATGGGAGGGATAGAGAGGAATTGCAAGCTCTTGAAGGTCAAAACAATGGAGGAGAGAGAGAAAGCAACCAACCAGTCCAAGGAGGAAGAAGGGCCTTTTTATAGGTCCCCCCATGAAATCTGACTGTTACAGCCATTTAGACCGGCTAAAGCCGGACTTAACACCAGCTAAAGCCGGACAAAAATCCAGACTGAAACAGAGAGGTAATCGAGCGTGCCGGTCCGGCTATTTCCGGCCCTGGGCCGGCTAAAGCCGCCCTCCCTGAAACTGGCAGAAACACCAAAACGAAAACGGCAATAACTTGAGCATCCGGACTCCGTTTTCGATGATCTTGGGCTCGTTGGAATCACAACAACAAGCTCTACAACTTTATGTGGAGAAACATCATAGTCCAACAAAGGAGGATAAAACCAAATGATGAAAGGTTTGACCTCTCTTCGAAGATAAACTGGTAAAACCTCCAAACACCAAAAATGCAAGAAATGTTCCATACGAATTCCGTTTTTGATGAGCTAGAGCTTGTCATGGAAACAACAACAACAAGCTCTAGAACCTCACATGTATAAAACCCAAATAAGAACCAAAAAAGATGATGCCAAGTATGCAAAGGTTTGAGCTCTCTCCAAACAATATGATTAAGTTACTCACTCGAGAGCCCCTCTTGATAGTACGGCTACCGATCTTATAACCCGGTCTCACAACTAACACCATGAGACCGGTAAGAAAGAAACCCTATAAAAATCATACCTTTTTCTTGAGCATTCCACTTGAGGTGGATGATGATGGTCTTGTCTCCTTCAAGTTGGAACACCTTTCTTGATCGTGCTTGCTTGGTGAAGTCTTGCGAATTGCTCCCCCATACTCTACTATGGGAGAGACTCTCTTTAAGCATATCTTCACATATCCATGAACACAATAGATGGCAAGCTTCAAGCATATGTTCTCTTCTAGTTGCTCATCTTGAACTTGCACTTTGACTTGATCAATCCTCAAGCCAATTATTCTTCCTCTATAATGACAGTGTCTTGAAGATGCACATGAGAGCTCACTCAATCTTATTCTTGAAGACACACTCGATATAGGCTCAACTACCTAATGACCAATCTTCTGATCACTCCATGAATAACATCTTGTTCATCACATAATATTCTTCATTGTCTTCTTCTTACAACCTTGAATCCAACATATGGTTCAAGCATTGTCTATGGACAAGTCCTACACATATAACTCAATACAACCATTAATCAATAGAGATTGTCATTAATTACCAAAACCACACATGGGGCTCCATATGTTCTTTCAATACTAGTGAGACAGTGTTTCATTGGTGTTATGTCAACGACTTGCATACTACACATGCAGTGGTATGTTGGGTCACCGTGATGGCGTGTAGATAACACCCCGTTGGGAACCCCAAGAGGAAGGTATGATGAGCATAGCAGCAAGTCTTCCCTCAGTTGTGAAACCAAGGTTATCGAACCAGTAGGAGAAAGAACCACACTTCCAAAGGTTGATGCACGCTAGCTTTGCGACACTCCAGCAACGGTGCCAGATGAATGCTGGTGTGTGGCTTTTCACTAGCAGCAACGTGGAACCTGCACACAACACAACCAAGAACTTTGCCCCAACTTACGATGAGGTTGTCAATCTCACCGGTTTGCTATAAACAAAGGATTTATCGTATTGAGTGGTAAAAGGGTAATAGTATGCAATAAAGTAAACAGTGCAAGTAAAAGTAAAACGGTATAGCAATGTAAAGGAAATTGGACTGGGGTCCACAGTTCACTAGTGGTGTCTCTCCATAAGATAAATAACAACATGCTGGGTAAACAAATTATAGTTGGGCAATTGAAAGAATAAAGATAACGTACATATGTCATGAGGATCACTATGAGATTCACTCTGGGCATTATGACAAAATACATAGACCATAATCTAACTGCATCTATGACTAATAATCCACCCTCCGGATGTCATCCGAGCAACCATCGGGTATTAAGTTGCGAACAACAGATTATCGCCTTAAGAGAAGTGCGTAATGTAAACAATGCAAATGTCCTTGAACACAAGAATATTGTTTTCTCCCTAGTGTCAACAACACATCTACAACCTTAGAGGTTTCTGTCACTCCCTAGATTACTAGAGACATGAACCCAACTATCGAGCATAAATACTCCCTCTTGGAGTCGCTAGCATCTACTCGGCGAATATATCTACTAGCAATGGAGAGCATGCAAGATCATAAACAACATAGAGATAACATAAAGATAATAATTCAGCACATCAACTTGACATAGTACCAATACTCATCGGATCCCAACAAACACAACATGTAGAATTACACAAAGATGATCTTGATCATGTAGGGCAGCTCACAAGATCTAAACATGAAGCACATGGTGGAGAAGACGACCATCTAGCTACTGCTATGGACCCGTAGTCCAAGGTAGACTACTCACACATCACTCCGGAGGCGACCATGGTGGTGGAGAAGGCCTCCGGCAGGGATTCCCCTCTCCGGCAGGGTGCTGGGAAGAGCTCCTGGATCCTCCTGATCTCGCGTTGACGATGGCGGCGGCTTGCAGTATGTTTCGAGGAAAATTGATCGGTCCTTTAGGTTTTTCCCGTCGAGGGGAATATATAGGCGAAAGGGCAGCGTCAGGAGGTGGGCCAGGTGGCCTCACCCCCTGGTGGCGCGGGCCAGGGGCAGGCCGCGCCACCCTAGGGTGAGTTTGGCCTATGGCTCCCCTCCGTCTCATCTTCGGTCTTCGCGAAGCTTCAGTAAAAAATAGGAGGTTCGGCTTTTGTTTCATCCAATTCCGAGAATATTTTCTGTGTAGCTTTTCTGAAACACAAAAATAGCAGAAAACAAGGAACTGGCATTGTAGCTTCTCGTTAGTAGGTTAGTTCCAGAAAATGCATAAAAACGCCACGAAGTGTAACAAAACATAAAGCAAATGGTGTATAAACAAGCATGGAGCATCAGAAATTATAGATACGTTTGAGACGTATCACACCATACTATACCTCTCTTCCTCCATAGATTCTACTTATAATCTTGATCTTATCACAATTGGTGGCATTGTAAGACTATTTGCTATTGTTCCTATGAATTTCCATACAATGTTTATGATTGTTGCTCTAATCATGTGTGAGTAGTCCTCACGGGCTGAGGGCTGAGGCCTAGCCTTGCAGCTATGTGCATGTTTATATTTGGGTATTGTGTTTAATTTTTCATTTGAGATTTGTAAGATTGTTTCTTGTCTCCTACCTCAATCTAGGACTTGTCAGGTGATACGTCTCTAACGTATCTATAATTTTTGATGCTCCATGCTTGTTTTTACACCATTTGCTTAGTGTTTCGTTACACTTCGTGGCGTTTTTATGCATTTTCCAGAACTAACCTATTAACGAGATGCCACAGTGCCAGTTCCCTATTTTCTGCTGTTTATGTGTTTCAGAAAAGTTACACAGGAAATATTCTCGGAATTGGACGAAACAAAAGCCAAACATCCAGAAATTCACCGAAGCTTCCAGAGAACCGAAGAGGAGACGGAGTGGGGCCACGAGGGGCCCACACAATAGGGCGGCGCGACCCATGGGTGGATCACACCCCCTATGTGTGTGGCCACCTCGGTCCACTTCTGACGATGCCCCTTCGCCTATAAAGACCCCCCGACGGGAAAATCCTAAATACCTGATCACTTTTCCAGAATACATCGCGATCCGCCGCCGCCGTCGACCCAAGATCGTGAGGGTCCAGAAGCTCTTTCTGGCACCCTGCCGGAGAGGGAAATCGCCACCGGAGGTCTTCTTCATCGCGATGCTTGCCTCCGGCGCGATGAGTGAGTAGTCTACCTTGGACTATGGGTCCATAGCAGTAGCTAGATGGTTGTATTCTCCACCATGTGCTTCATGTTTAGATCTCGTGAGCTGCCTTACATGATCGAGATCACCGTTATGTAATTCTACATGTTGTGTTTGTTGGCATCCGATGAATATTGGTGTTATGATTGAGTTGATGTGCTGAATATTATCTTATGTTATCTCTATGTTGTTTATGATCTTGCATGCTCTCTGTTGTTAGTAGCTATCTTGGCCGAGTAGATACTAGTGACTCCAAGAGGGGGTATTTATGCTCGATAGTTGGGTTCATGCCTCTATTTAATCTGGGGGAGTGACAGAAACCTCTAAGGTTGTAGATGTGTTGTTGCCACTAGGGAGAAAACAACATTCATATGCTCAAGGGCATATGCTTTGTTTACATTACACACTTTGCTTAATGCAGTTTTCTGTTGTTCGCAACTTAATACTTGTGGAGTTCTCGGATTGATTCGCCACAAGTGGATTATTAGTCATAGATGCAGTTGGATGATGGTCTATGTATCTTGTTGTAATGCCCAGAGTAAATCTCATAGTGATCCTCTCATCATATGCACGTTGTCTTTATTCTATCAATTGCCCAACTGTAATTTGTTTACCCAGCATGTGTTATTTTATCTTATGGAGAGATACCACTAGTGAACTGTGGACCTCGGTCCTATTTCCATTATATTGCTATCACCTGTTTACTTTACTCGCATATTACTATTGCTTTCCACTCGATACGCTCATACCCTTTGTTTCAAGCAAACCGGTGAGATTGACAACCACATCGTAAGTTGGGAACAAAGTATTTGGTTGTATTGTGTGCAGGTTCCACGTTGCTACTGGTTGAAGACGCGCTAACAAGAAATCGTTAACTGCGCCCTTGTTGGAGTGTCACTAGGCTAGCAAGCATCACATTCTGGAGTATTGGCTTTTTCCTACTGGATTGACTACCTTGGTTTCATAACTGAGGGAAAACTTGCTGCTATATTCATCAAAACTTCTCTTGGGGTTTCCAACTGGCCGGTTATTTTACTTCATCAACAAACGCAATCAAGCTTTCTGGCATCATCATCACCGCGTCATCAACAAGTTTTCTGGCGCCGTTGCCGGGGAAAAAGAATACTTCTGCAAGGGGAGTTTCGCATGCACATCCTTTACTTTGTTTTAAGTTTTGCTTTACTTTATTTTACTTGAATCATCTTATCAAAAACACAAAAAAATTAGTATCCTTTATAGTTGTTTTTACTTGTCTGCTTTTAGCTTTGCTAGAATGGCTACTCATGAGAATACCAAGTTGTGTGATTTTACTAGCACTAATAATAGTGATTTTATCTGCACTCCTATTGCACCACCTGCTCCTGCTGCAAATTTTTATGAGATTAAGCCTGCTTTGTTGAACCTTATTATGAAAGAGCAATTTTCTGGTGCTAGTACTGATGATGCTGCAGCTCATCTCAACAATTTTGTTGAGCTATGTGAGATGCAGAAATATAAGGATGTAGAGAGTGATATTATTAAGCTTAAGTTATTTCCTTTTTCTTTGAGAGGAAAAGCTAAGGATTGGTTGCTGTCTTTGCCTAAAAATAGTATTGATTCATGGGCTAAGTGTAAGGATGCTTTTATTGGTAGATATTATCCTCCTGCTAAGATTATAGCTTTGCATAGCAATATTACGAAGTTTAGCCAGTTTGATAATGAATATGTTGCTCAGGCTTGGGAAAGAATGAAATCTATGATAAAGAATTGTCCCACTCATGGACTGACTACTTGGATGATTGTCCAAACTTTTTATGCAGGACTGAATTTTTCTTCAAGGAACCTATTGGATTCAGCTACTGGAGGCACTTTTATGTCCCTTACCTTGGGCACCGCAACAAAGCTTCTCGACAATATGATGGTAAACTATTCTGAATGGCACACCGAGAGAGCTCCACAAGGTAAGAAGGTAAATTCTGTTGAGGAAAACTCTTCCTTGAGTGATAAGATTGATGCTATTATGCTTATGCTTTCTAATGATAGGACTCATGTTGATCCTAATAATGTTCCTTTGGCCTCTTTGGTTGCTCAAGAAGAGCATGTTGATGTAAACTTCATTAGAAATAATAATTTCAACAACAATGCTTATAGGAACAATTTTGCTAGTAACAATTATAGGCCATTTCCTTCTAATGGTGATAATAGCTATCTTGGTAGACCTAAAATGCCTAGTGAAGAAAGAATTTTTGAACTTGAAAAGGCTACCAAGAATTTTATGCAGGCGCAATATGAGCAGAACAGGGCTTTCACCAAGACTATGGAGGAGCAATCAGCTCTGTTGAGGACTATTAGTCATCAACTTAAAAATTTAAACAAGGCTATTCCTGAGTTGCAAACTAAGGTTTCTAAAGCTGAAACCGATATTTCATCTTTGTCTAATGCGCAATCTTCTTTGGTTAACAGAATGTCCGCTAAGCCTGATCCTTTTGCTACTGCTAATGCTATCCAAGTTAGAATTGATGAAAATGTTAGGATGCTAGCAGAATTGCATGCCAGGTGGGAAAGAGAAGATGAGATGGCTAGAAAGATGAAGGTATGTACCATTACTACCTCTATTGATGTTATTCCAAATGCTAGCAATCCTCTTACTTTGATTGGTGTAGAGAAAACTCCCACTCCTAGTGTTAAAAAGCCTAAAACAGAAAAACTTTTTCTCAAAAGAGTGCTAATTTTTTTTTGGAGTATAGGAGATGATAGCTCTATTTCCTTTAATGATTTTGATGTTGATGGCTGCAATATATCTCAAGTTATTTTGTTCTTGCAAAAGCTTGCTTTGATTCCTAATGCTAGTTCTTTAAATGTTGCTTTTACTAAGCATATTACCAATTCTCTCATGAAAATTAGGGATGAAAAGTTGAAGCAAAAAGCTTCTATTCCCAAGAAATTAGAAGATGGTTGGGAACCCATCATTGATATGCATGTTAATGGTTTTGATTGCCATGCTTTATGTGATCTAGGTGCTAGTATTTCTATCATGCCTAGAAAAATTTATGATATGCTTGATTTACCACCGCTTGAAAAGTGTTATTATGATGTTCCTATTGCTGATGTTGCTAAGAAGAAACCTTTGGGAAGGATTAATGATGTTCTTATTATGGTTAACAATAACCTTGTTCCCGTTGATTTTCTTGTCATGGATGTTGAATGCAATGCTTCATGTCCTATTATTTTGGGAAGACCCTTTCTTCAAGCTGTAGGTGCCATCATTGATATGAGGGAAGGCACCATCAAATATCAATTCCCACTAAAGAAAGGTATGGAACACTTCCCTAGGAAGAGAAATAAATTGCTTTTTGACTCTATTCTTAGAGCAAATTATGAGCTTGATGCTTCATCACTTGATATTACTTGATTCGCACTTTCTGCGCCTAGCTCAAAGGCGTTAAAGAAAAGCACTCTTGGGAGATGACCTAATATTTTTACTTTCAGTACTTTTTCTTTTATTTGAGTCTTGGAAGTTATTACTACTGTAATAACCGCTCCTTATCCTTTTCGTTTTTGTGCCAAGAGAAGCCTCTAATTTGAGTGAGGTAAGATTTGGGGATGTTGCTGTCCTGAAACAGTTTTGGGTGCTGCACCGTAAAAATTCGTGAAAATTCTCAGAATATCTTTTGGACCTGCGATTTCTTGTGCATATGACCCAGGTTATATCCAAACTTTCATTAGTTATACACTTTTTGATTTGAGCAACAGAAAACCCTCTAAAAATTCGACCTTTGTCAGCTGTTCTGTTTTGACAGATTTCTGCCAATATTTATGTTTGCCGCTTTATTGCTTTTTTTGAGTTATTTTGATCACGGAACTTTTGGGGAAGTTGCTACAGTAGTATATACTTTATATGTGGTGGTTTTGAGTTGAAACCTGAAGCAAAAAGGGTTGATTCAATGCTATGCTTACACTAATGTTGCTAGTAGAATTGTGTTTAGTTTTGTATGAAGGAAGTTTTCAAGTGTAGGGATTGGAGAATGATGAGATGAGTTGAAGAATGGGCAAAAGCTCAAGCTTGGGGATGCCCATGTCACCCCAAGAAATATCCAAGAGGTACAAGTGTCAAAGCTTGGGGATGCCCCCGAGGCACCCCTTCTTCATCGGCAAAAATCAGGTCACCTTTCAACACACTATATTTTTATTGCTTCATGCATTATGCGTTTTTCTTGGAGCGTCAGTTGTCTTTAGTTTTTAGTTTTGTTTAGTTTTGTTTGCTGCAATAAATGGTTGGACCCCAACAAATTTCTTTTGGCTAAGTTGCCTTGCTTTTCATTTGCCAAGAACACTCCGTTTTTCACTCTTATCGTTTCAACGAGTGTTCTCTTTTTCTAGAACTGCGTTTAGCTTTCGATTTTTGCCTTGATTTGTGTTCAGATCTTGTTATATCTTTGCATCAAGGTGTATTTTGACCTCTGGTCCATGTTGGTTTTCATCAAAAGAGTTGTTTCAAAAAAGTTTGAATGGTGTTGGAAAAGAGAAAAAGCTTTATGCAAAAAAGTGGTACAAGAAGGAGCTTGTGTAGACCGCGGCCTAGGCTTTTGCATGTTGTGCTTGATGTCTTTTTGATAGTATGCTTAGTGGTTTTGCTATAGCATGAATTGTCTCAAACGACTGAGATTGCTTAATGAGCCTTTGAAAAAAAAATCATGCGTTGTTTTAATTATTTGGAAGCATTATTTTGGTTTTCTCCTTTGATGCTTTATTTGGGTTGACTTGGCGCATGCTCACACATGTTTGACTCATACAAAGTCGCCATAAGCCTCTATGATCATTTAGTTTTTGACTTTTGATGCCATCTTATGCTTCTTTTAATGTTGCTTTGTCGCTCTGCATGATTATGGCCGTTATTGCTCTCTTATTTGGTCGCTCCTAGTCTTTTGCTAGCCCTCATTTTGTACTGAATATGAGCTCTACTAGTGCATCCAACTCCTAAATACCAAGTTGTTCCAATGAGTCCACCATACATACCTATTAGCAATTTGCTATTCCAAAGTACATTTGACTTGCTTTTATCTATCCTTCAAATTAAACTCTTTTGGTGTTATGCGAAAATTGGTCAGTAAAGCTCTCACGAACCTGATGGCACACTTTACTTTTCTTGTTTTAAAATTTTGACATTGTGGCTCTCTTATGTTGAGTTGTTATGCTTGCAAGTTGCAAGTTGAAAATTAGCCCAGTCATGCCGTCATGGGGCAAGCTTTCAACATTGCACTTTCTTTCATTTGAGTTGATATCGTGATCTTTTGTTTATGGATACTCGCGATGTGAAATGAATTGGGAATCTTGCGGGATCATGGAGTTTGTATACGTGTTAGAGAAACACCTGGGCTGCTAATCTAAGCCATACATAATTCATGGTGGAAATTTACAGCATGCCCATAGTGAACATTCGACGACGCATCTCACAATAAAAAGCTATACCAATGGTAAATAAAAGAGATGCCGAGGTGTTCATTGTCTGTTTGTCCTGTCATTTTGATGTGGACTTCTTCCATGTCATCGGGCACGGAGGTACCCCGTTGGCGGTTCTCGATGATACGTGTATACTTACAATGACAAGAGCTTGCTTGGGACTCTAAGTAAAGTAGCATGAGGTTTAGGTATTCGTACTTCATGGGACACGAGGTTTTCAACTTATGATTTGTCAAGCATATGCATCATAAGTGTATTCACATTAACTTTAACCATTCAAGATGCTTATGATGGGGGAAATGAGAGCTCAAAGCTAGTAAGTACCATAATTTTTGAAGGTTTATAAAACTTGCAATCACTGCTTCCCTCCGCGAAGGGCCTTTCTTTTACTTTTATGTTGAGTCACCACCTTCTAGCTTTATGCACCGTCTAAGAGAGCATAGTTGTCATTCTGAGTATAATGTGCATTGTCCCAAAGTTTTCATTGATGGATTCATGATGTTGGTTTCACTTGTTCTTAAATTACTTGTATCTAGTCTCCCTCTTAAACTTGAAGGTGTCCTATGCATTTATGTTTTGCTCTCTCATGAAGGACAAGCTGAAAACCATTTGCATGTTTTTCCATATGATTTGAACACACGTTTGACTTTCATTGTTTCATTTTCATGATCTTTCATTTGTGTTCGTTTTCATGTTATAACATGGTTGCTAAGTTTCTTCTATCAAGATTATATCTTTCATGCCCATGTTTTAAGTTCTTTTGATCCCAGCGCACAACGCTTACATAGATGATCAAGATTGTGTATGTGCATGTCACCTCAAAAATTATTTCTTTTGTTATCACTTACCTTCTCGAGGACGAGCAGGAGTTAAGCTTGGGGATGCTGATACGTCTCTAACGTATCTATAATTTTTGATGCTCCATACTTGTTTTTACACCATTTGCTTAGTGTTTCGTTACACTTCGTGGCGTTTTTATGCATTTTCCGGAACTAACCTATTAACGAGATGCCACCGTGCCAGTTCCCTATTTTCTAATGTTTTTGTGTTTCAGAAAAGTTACACAGGAAATATTCTCGGAATTGGACGAAACAAAAGCCAAACATCCAGAAATTCACCGAAGCTTCCAGAGAACCGAAGAGGAGATGGAGTGGGGCCACAAGGGGCCCACACAATAGGGCGGCGCGGCCCAGGGGTGGCCCGCGCCCCCTATGTGTGTGGCCACCTTGGTCCACTTCTGACGATGCCCCTTCGCCTATAAAGACCCCCCGACAGGAAAACCCTAAATACCCGATCACTTTTCTAGAATACATCGCGATCCGCCACCGCCGTCGACCCAAGATCGGGAGGGTCCAGAAGCTCTTCCCGGCACCCTACCGGAGAGGGGAATCGCTACCGGAGGTCTTCTTCATCGCCATGCTTGCCTCCGGCGTGATGAGTGAGTAGTCTACCTTGGACTATGGGTCCATAGCAGTAGCTAGATGGTTGTCTTCTCCACCATGTGCTTCATGTTTAGATCTCGTGAGCTGCCTTACATGATCGAGATCACCGTTATGTAATTTTACATGTTGTGTTTGTTGGGATCCGATGAATATTGGTGTTATGATTGAGTTGATGTGCTGAATATTATCTTATGTTATCTCTATGTTGCTTATGATCTTGCATGCTCTCCGTTGTTAGTAGCTATCTTGGCCGAGTAGATACTAGTGACTCCAAGAGGGGGTATTTATGCTCGATAGTTGGGTTCATGCCTCTATTTAATCTGGGGGAGTGACATAAACCTCTAAGGTTGTAGATGTGTTGTTGCCACTAGGGAGAAAACAACATTCATATGCTCAAAGGCATATGCTTTGTTTACATTACACACGTTGCTTAATGTAGTTATCTGTTGTTCGCAACTTAATACTTGTGGAGTTCTTGGATTGATTCGCCACAAGTGGATTATTAGTCATAGATGCAGTTGGATGACGGTCTATGTATCTTGTTGTAATGCCTAGAGTAAATCTCATAGTGATCCTCTCGACATATGCACGTTGTCTTTATTCTATTAATTGCCCAACTATAATTTGTTTACCCAGCATGTATTATTTTATCTTATGGAGAGACACCACTAGTGAACTGTGGACCCCGGTTCTATTTCCATTATATTGCTCTCACCTGTTTACTTTACTTGCACTATTTACTTTACTCGCATATTACTATTGCTTTCCACTCGATACGCTCATACCCTTTGTTTCAAGCAAACCGGTGAGATTTACAACCTCATCGTAAGTTGGGAACAAAGTATTTGGTTGTGTTGTGTGCAGGTTCCACGTTGCTACTGGTTGAAGACGCGCTAACAAGAAATCGTTAACGGCGCCCTTGTTGGAGTGTCACTAGGCTAGCAAGCATCACCTTCTGGAGTATTGGCTTTTTCCTACTGGATTGACTACCTTGGTTTCATAACTGAGGGAAAACTTGCTGCTATATTCATCAAACCTTCTCTTGGGGTTTCCAACTGACCGGTTATTTTACTTCATCAACAAATGCAATCAAGCTTTCTGGCATCATCATCACTACACCATCATCAGGTACCCCAAGACCCCAATGATTGGATCAGTAGTGAGGTGAGATTAGTGGAGAGTGCCTTCTTCATGTCAAACCCAGTGACAGCACAGGGAGTAGAGTAGTTGGCTCGAGACCCACTAGGGGTAAGGGGTGACATCACTAATCTTAATGCTTTGGTGTGTGCATAACGACACTTAATAACCGTAGCATAACCAGCTCGACTGGAGTGCAGTAGCTAGACCAAGCCTGCTATAGCCATAAGTTGCTTGCGGAAGCTATAGTGTTTTAGGATGCATCGCCCACAAGATTCCTATCCTTGTTGAATTAACACATTGCGCTTAACAATTATCTTGCATCCATTTTTTGTATTGCACAACTGTAGGTGAATCCTTAGTCGTGGCCTAGTTTCATCATCGACACACAACCCTATAGTAAACGTGAAGGTCTGGTGAGACGAAGACACTACCGGTAAACAAGGTCTTGCTAGAGTAAATCACCACAACATTTGCTCTCAATGATTCGATATAAACCTAGGTCTACTAGGGAAAAAGAAACTATACTACATCCGGTATTCTAGATCAAAGGTATCACCAGATCAAGAGGATGACGAGAACTATGTGTTGATCACACCTAATATAATGATTGTATAGTAGTGATCTCTAAGTGAACAAACTCAGATTTGATCAATGTGAGCACGCCGGAGAAATTAAGGCGACACGGTGGCCAGAACACAAGGAGGTTACCTTGGATACAGTATGCACACACGATTAATGCATCAACCACGTCAGCCATAGACCAGAAGAAAAGAAATGGTTGAATGAAGCAAAGCATCGCGAAATGAATACACACGGCGCAGAAATAATTGTCTCGTGTGAAATAGGCGTGATGATTCCGGAAACTGAAACCGTGTGGGACATGTTCACTAACGGTTTTTTCTAGTTCTCCATTTGCATTGTACCCACGTAGGAGCCCGTCTGGGACTCCGGCACACGGTCGGTTTGTCGGCTCATAAGCAATCTTTCACCTGACGCCTTCCATTTACGAGAGGGGGGGGGGGCTTTAAATGCCCGATCTGTACTAATGCATATAAATATATTATTGAACATAGGATAAAAATAAGATAGTTTTATCTCAAATTTATTTATCTTACTTTACTAGGTCATGATTCAGTAATACATTTATATATCAATAACCCAGCATAGATAAGTTTGACTAAAATTTAGAGTATCATCTAGTTCAAATGGATGGACTATTATGATTAAATATTTTATAAATCTTTGTCTGGGAAACGCACTCCTCAATCTAGTCATTATGCACTCTCGCTCACTTGTGAATGTCGTGTCATGTGACATGACTAATCTGACATAGGCGATATATTTTTGGTATCTTAATTAGCCGTCTATTTCCATGCATGATTGCGAGCTCTAACTACATGTCTAACTCATGGTCGTCTCTACATATAATCTTTGGAGAATTGAGACCTATTTATAAAGATTTCTACACGATTGAAGAATAACATGGCGAGAAATATTTTTATATAATATAGATGGCAATGTGATCTACGGATTGGTCCTTCATCACCGTAGCGTTAGTTTTTTATGATTACTTGCGTTTCACCTTTTTATTCCTTTTGCCAAACTTGTTGCTGCTTTATGAATCTTACTATGTTAGTATGCAGAGACCGGTTATAATTGCTTATTTTCTTAAATACTAGGAAATATGCCCGTGCGTTGCACCGGGAGAGAAAACTCATATCACAACTCAGCGCAACCGGGAGAGAAAACTCATATCACGACTCGGCGCAATGCATATTCTATCACTTTTTGCCTCATTCAGTTATCCTTTTTGGTACTTGTATTTCAAAGCACTTTTGTCCGTAATTTATTTTAGCAACTCATTCAGTAACAAATCAAAATAATGTCATAGATCTATCTAGCCTATAGTGTCGTATTCACTCGTCAAGATTTAAGAAGTAATAGACATGTTCTTCAATTGCACATGGATTTGGAAAAAATGAAACAAATAACAATATAACAATGTATAAGAACAATGTATATGGCTTGGGTCATGTTATTTCTATACTACTTCCATTCTATTGTCTGGCTTATCCTCTATATCACGTGAGACATAGAGAGAGAGAGGTGAAAATTGATTAAAAAAGAGACCAAAAGAGGAGAGACCACGATAGGGGAAAATAGATCGGAGAAGAGACAGAGAGAACAGAGAGGGATGCAAAAATTGATCTGAGGTGTTGCAGTTGCACAAGCACGAGGAGCACGTCTTTGTGAGCTAGGGCCCCTCGTCAACCTGCCCCGATGTGCACTCGATGTGCCGAACCGGCTCCTCTGCGGATGCACACACATGGCCTTTGGCCGGACATGCACGACGCGTACTTCCTCACGCTTTCTATGCTCTGACAGAGTCATGGAACAGCTCTGGGCGTGGATCCAGGCATCCAGCCCCGCCGAGGATGAAGAAGCGGCGGGCCGAGCCACCGAGGGACCAACCAGGAGCAAACAGCCATGCGTCCTGCTCACCGGCCGAGCGGAGGCAGGAGACGGCGGGAGCTCGGCCGGCCGCCATGGCTGAGCTCCGCCTGCTGTACGTCCCCGTGTCGCGCTCGAGGCGGCGCCCCCAGGAGATGGCGGTGGGAGCTCGGCCAGCCGCCATGGCCGAGCGCTCGCCGAGCTCGCGCTCGAGGCGAGGCGACACCTCCCATGCTTCCCCGTGTCTGGCCGAGCGGAGGCACGAGAAGGCGGCGGGAGCTCGGCCGGCCGCCATGTCCGAGCGCTCACGGAGCTCGCGCTCGAGGCGGCGTCTACCGTGCGTTCCCGCGTCCGGCCGAGCGGAGGCAGTAGACGGCAGCAGGAGCTCGGCCGGCCGCCATGGCCGAGAGCTCCTGGACACTCTTGCGAGCCTCCTGCGAGCGGCAGAGCAACGGCTTCGCCGGCGACCGAGCCGTGTGCGAGGCGGCGAGGTGGGTGGATCTCCCCTGGGTCAAGCGGATCCCAGCGGCACACACCACCGTTCCCTGGCCGCGCGGATCCCCGGCAGCGCCCCATCGAAGAAGGAGGGGATAAGGTGAAGGTTACTGCAAGGGGCTAAACTGTAAAAGTGGCAACCACCGATCTTAGAGTGATTGCGGATTGATTTCCCCAAAAGTCGTTTTTTCAGTTTTATTTGTAGAGATACTGCGGGTTGATTCACATAATAAGGTAGGGTTTTTTTTCAAAATATCCGACGGAAGAATCAAACCATGGAACCCTTGCGTATTTTATTATTAGGTATAGATTTTATGTAATAAAACATCATTTTATTGGAAAAGGCTGTAGTAGATTAATTGCACAAGGTAGCAAAATCCTAATGTTGGACATGGCAGCAAAGTTCTTACATTCATTGATGAAAGTTTACATATACGTAGGGAGCATCTACTCCTACATGTGCTATTATCTTCAAGTTCTCAAGCTTCTAAATACGATCTCTTAGGTTTTTGAGCGAAAAGATAGCAACTCACACTTGGACAAAACTCTTGCGAAGTCACATGCAAAGAACGTGCTTGACCGCGGCGTCAGGCGTGACGTCGCGAAAAGCCTTCTAGTACATGTCATCTGTTTCGCCACCTAGTCCACGTATATTATTACACGGAAAAAAGTCCATTCAAACACACATTCCCGTCAAGTCCAAAAAACGGTGTCAAATTCAAAGACAAACACTTGGTGGGTAGCCGCGTGTACATCCACATCGACGTCCTCAACATCCTTTTATCCAAATCAAGGCGCGGCAGAGCAAGTGGTATTACCCTTTCCTTATAGTGGGAATATTAACGATGCTAGTTTTGGGTCGAACTTTCAACTAACTTAGTTCTCAGTCTTAGTTTCATGCTAAGTTTATACTCCCCTTGTTTTTATTTACCTTGCCTTTTGTGTTTAGTTAAAATTAAATTTTATAAAGTTTGACCAAATATGCTGGAAAAGTATCAACATCTAGAATGTAATATTTGCATTATTCTAGAGTTGATGGAGAACTAACTTGATCTACCTAGAACTAGCAAAAGGTTATTTTATTTTTGATTGGTTTGAGGTTAATTACTTTCACGCTGCCCGCGTGCGTGGTAGGAAAATATTTTTAATTAATTGATGAGATCCTTCGTAAACTCATTGTGGATTACCGCTACGGCCAGGTGGTATTTACCCTCTCCATATGGGACAAATTTCCTGATCGATCTTTGGTTGGTTTGTGATTTGCTTTCCCATTCCACGTCTTAAGCTATCTGAAAATTGCAAAGGAGATCGCTGTCAAGTCTGCTTGGCGGTGAGGATGAAATGAAGTTCTCTTCATTGATGAGGTCCTCCAAAGACACGTCGTGGATCCGCTATCTATGTGTGTGGCCCTGCCAAACTCTGGCTATGGCGGCCAGTGCATGCACCTTCCTCTATTTATTTGCTCCGCATTTCGGCTGATGAACTGAACCTTTCTTGTTTAGCAAGTAGCACCACACGCACAAAACGAAACCGGCCAGACAAGGGAGCAACAACAATGGATTCAGGATCAGCAGTACGAGTGGTAGAGTCCTGCCTGGTAGCCCCGAGCGGCGAGACGCCGCGGAAAGCGCTTTGGCTCTCCGCGCTGGACCTGGTGCTGGCCAACAGAGGCCACACCCCGCTCGTCCACGTCTACAGCGCCAGCGACGTCGCCGCCGCCGACGACGACTTCTTCAGCGTGGGCAGGCTCAAGAAGTCCATGGCGAAGGCGCTGGTCCCGTTCTACCCTCTGGCCGGCCGTCTTGGCACGGATTCCAACGGCCGTCTAGAGATCAACTGCAACGCGGAGGGCGCGCTCTTCGTAGTCGCCCGCTCCGATCGCAACGTCCAGGACTTCAGCGACTCGCCGGAGCTAAGGAAGATGTTATTGTTGATGTTAGCTCTGTTTGCACCTGGAATAAATAAGCTAGTGTTCAGTTAGTTCTCTCGTCAGTTAACTGTAGCAGATCACGCTGTTGTCGGTTTAACTGACAGACTGTTGTTTTCAGTGTTTCGATCAGAAACGTGCTGGTTCACGTTGCGATCAAGTAGTTGTTTCGGTTAGTGTTTTACCGGTTCAATGCGCCATGATTCAGAACGTGGGATGGCACGCTCAGATCGGATCATGGCGAGTTTTCAGGGGTTGTTGTTGAGGCTTTCCCCGGTCTCTGTAATAAAAGGAAGAGAGCAGAAAAGACGCTGAAAAAGCGCGTCGCCAAAAAATTCAGTCTCGCGTGTGTTCTTCCTTGAGTTCATCTCGAGGTCCTGTTTGTTCTGGGATCGAGTAGTGTGAGTTTACAGGTGATCGCGTGCGTGTGTGTGTGTGATCCAGAGCCTGAAAACCAACATTTGGTATCAGAGCCGTAGGGTTCTAGATCTCGGAGGCGGTGTGTTCGGCGGCAGGGTTCATCGATGGGTGACAAGACACCGGCGAGCGCGAGCGGTGGAGGCGCGCGGTACCAGCCGCCGGCCATGAGGCCAGGCGCGGACGACGGGACGGTCGCGGTCCGAGCCCCATTGCGGGCAACCAACGTTCCCGTCCAGTACCCGATGCTGACAGAGACGAATTACAGTCTCTGGGCCGTGAAGATGAAGATCATCATGCGGCCGCTCGGCGTGTGGTCAGCTGTCGAAGGCGACGGCGAGTACGACGAGCAGAAGGACGAGGGTGCTTTCGCTGCAATCTCGCAGTCGGTGCCGGACTCGGTGATGATGGCGATCGCTGAGTACGACACCGCCCGTGAAGCCTGGGGGGCAATCCGGCGCATGCGCGTCGGCGAGGACCGTGTCAAGAAGGCGCGGGTGAAGCAGCTCAAGCGAAAGCTGGATCGCATGGAGATGGAGGATGGTGAGTCCGTGTCTGTTTTTGCGCAGAAACTTACCACACTTGTCGCAGAAATCCGTTCGCTCGGAGAGGAGATCAAGGACGAGGCCGTGATCGAGATCCTGTTCGGCGCCGTCCCGGATCGCTTCGCGGACATCGTCAACACGATCGAGCAGTGGGGTGACCTCACCACAATGACTGTGAAGGAGGCCGTTGGCCGCCTTGCTGCGTACGAGCAAAACGGACGCCGTCGTGACAAGGGCGGCAACAACGAGCAGCTCATGCTCGTGACCCGCGCCCTGGAGCAGCTGATGAAGGGCAAGAAGTCCTCAGACGGAGCTGGCAGCTCTGGCAGCGGGAAGAAGGGAGGTGGTCGTGGGGAGGACCATGGCAACCACGGCGCAGGCACCGCCGGAAATGGCAAGGGAAAGGGCAAGAAGAAGCACCGTAAGTTTGACATCACTAAAGTATGTTGTTTCAATTGCAATGAGATGGGTCACTTTGCATCTGATTGCCCTGAGCCACCAAAGAAGCAGCAGCAGGCTAACCTTGTGCAGAACAACGCCGATGATGAGCCAGCCATGTTGATGATGGAAGCGTGTGAAGTTGTGCACGCAGCTGAGTTTCAGACAGACACAGTATTCTTGCATGAAGAGAAGGTGATGCCCAAGCTGTCAGGTGAGCAGAACAAACTGTGGTATTTAGATACTGGTGCTAGTAACCACATGACAGGGTGTGAGGAGAAGTTCTCTGAATTAGATAAAACTGTGAAAGGGTCTGTGAAATTTGGGGACGGTTCTTTGGTGAAAATAGAGGGCCGTGGTTCAGTTCTGTTTACTGCAGTAACAGGAGAGCACAAGGTGTTAGTGAAGGAAATATGCCCTAGAGGCAATAATAATATTGTTATTATCATATTTCTTGTTCATGATAATGTTTATACTCCATGCTATAATTGTATTAAGCGGAAACATTAATACTTGTGTGGTTTATGAACAACACCGTGTCCCTAGTACGCCTCTACTAGACTAGCTCATTGATTAATGATGGTTAAGGTTTCCTAACCATAGACATGAGTTGTCAATTAATAATGAGATCATATCATTAGGAGAATGATGTGATGGACAGACCCAAATAAAGCAGAGCAATTAGATCGTGTCATCGTGTTCATCTTTGCGAAGCTTTTCTTATGTCATGTATTGTATTCCTTAGACCATGAGATAATACAACTCCCTAGTATCGGAAGAAAGCTTTGAGGTCATCAAACGTCATCCTATGTGAGGGTGATAATAAAGGTGTCTCTCAGGTGATCGGAAAGTATTTGTTGGGTTGTATGTATCGAGATGGAATTTGTCCCTCCCAAGTCGGAGAGATATACTTCGGGCCCACTCGGTAATCGATATCAACACCGCTTGCAAGCATGTGGTTAAGGAGTTAATCACGAAGTGATATCGGATTACGGAACGAGTAAAGTACTTGCTGTGAACGAGATTGAACTAGGTATGGCGATACCGACGATCAAATCTCGGGCGAGTAAAATATCGTGTGACGAAGGGAATACATATACGGGATTAATTGAATCCTGACATCGTGGTTCATCCGATATGATCATCGATGAATATGTGGGAGTCAATATGGGTTTCCAGATCCCGCTATTGATTATTGATAGAAGATCATGTCTGCATATTCTCGAACCCGTAGGGTCACACACTTAACGTGCATCGACGCTAGGATAGAATGGATAATTGGTTTATGAGTTTTAGATCGGAGTCTCGGATGAGATCCAGGACGTCACGAGAGGTTCCGGAATGGTCCGGAGAATAAGATTCATATAAAGGAAAGCAGTTTTTGGATTCCGGAAAGGTTTCGGAGTTTATCGGTATTGTACCGAAAGGTTCTAGAAGGTTCCGGAGTGGGACCAACGTGGGCCCACTTGACGGAGGCCTGCGTGGGCCTAAGGGGAAGTGCCCTGGCCGCCTTGGGCCAGGTGCACAAGGCCCCTAAGGCCCAGCCGGCCAAGCCCAAGGGGAAACCCTAAAGGAATCTTCAAATAAGGAAGGGGGGGAAACTTGCCCCCACTCTTCCTTATCCAAGTCGGCTAGGGATTGGAGGAGGGACCAAGCTGGCCGCCCAGCCCCCCATATAAGGGGGGGCAGGGGCGCAGCCCTCCCTCACCCCAAGACCCAAATCCTAGCCGCCCCTGCTGCCCTCCCTCTCTCTCTCTCGCGACTGCGCGTAGGCGAAGCCCTGCCGCAGAAACTCTCCACCATAAGCACCACGCCGTCGTGCTGCTGATCCAATCTATCTCTCCACCATACTTGCTGGACCAAGGAAGGTGGAGACGTCGCTGCACCGCACGTGTGCAACTCTCGGAGGCGCCGCCACTTGCGGCGTAGGATCGGATCGGATCGCGAGGAGGAGACGGCGAGTACGACTACGTCAACCACGTTCTCTTGAACGTTACCGCTGTGCGATATCTTCAAGGGTATGAAGATCTCATCTACCTCTCTCGTTGATTACATCTCCTAGATTAGATCTTGGCTTTCTTGTTCGCATCCGTAGGAAAATTTTTGATTTACTATGCTGCGAAACCCTTCAGTGGTATCAGAGCTAGATCTATGCGTAGATGTGTTTCACGAGTAGAACGCAACATGCTTGTTGCGGGCGTTGATGTTTTCTGTTGCAAACCTCTTGTTGTGTATCTCTTATGGCGCAGTATAGTGAGATCGAAGCGGTCCAGGCCAACTTTACGCGACCGCGTTCGCGAGACCGGCTCCGCACTTGACGTGTGGCTTGTTCCACATATGCGGCTGGTGGATGCCAGTTTCTCTCACTATAGTAGTCATGGGACTTACATCGGATGTTAGCAACCATAATATCACCGTTGTGGCTTTTCGTAGGTAAGAATCGTTCTTAGCTTGCTACTCCCATAAGCCACGTAAAACATGCAACAACAAAGTAGAGGCGTCTAACTTGTTTTTGCAGGGAGTGTTTTGTGATATGGTATGGCCACAAGATGTGATGTGATATATGTGATGTATGCGATGATCATGTTTTGTAATCTTTCACGACTTGCATGTCGATGAGTTCACAACCGGCAGGAGCCATATGGTTGTCTTTATAATTGTGTATGACCTGCGTGTCAACTTCTTATACGCCATGTAATAGCTTTACTTTATCGCTAATAGTTAGCAATAGTTGTAGTTGTTATTCGTGGTGGAGGCAATCATGGTGGAATGATGGAGATCATGCCGGTGCGCACAAGATGGAGATCATGGCGCGGAGATTGGCTATACCATGTCACATAAAATTATATGCATGTGATGTTTATCCTTTTATGTATCTTATTATGCTTAGATCGCGACGGTAGCATTATAAGATGATTCCTCACTTAAGATCAAGATAAAATTGTGTTCTCCCCTCGTATGCGCCGTTGCGAAAGTTCGTCGTGTTCAAGCATCTCGTGATGATCGGGTGCTATAAACTCTACGTTCACATACAACGGGTGCAAGCCAGTATTTGCACATGCGGAGATACTTGGGTTTGACTTGACGAGCCTAGCATGTACAGACATGGCCTCGGAACACACGGACCGAAAGGTCAAGCATGAGTCATATGGATGATATGATCAACATGTTGATGTTCACCATTAAAGCTACATCATTCACGTGATGATCGGTCTCGGTGTAGTGAATTTGGATCATGCTTCACTAAACAACTTTGAGGGATGTTGAATTTAGTGGGAGTTCATTAGTAATTTGATTAACTTGAACTAATTATCTTGAACTAAATCTTGTTGTATTTGCATAAGTCGTTGTAGTCTTTGGCACCGTTTCCCACCGACACTTAGCTTAAATTGAGTTAAAAGAAACTATAGAATTCTGGATAATCTTTTTTGGTCTAGTGCCGTTTAGTTAGAATGTCAAGACTAAAGATTAAGTCCTATTGCAAACTTTAGCAAATCTTGCTTGCTTCATACGATTTAATAAATTGTATTAATCTAAGAGCAACGATTCAAGTTTAGTATCTAAAGATCATATGTTTGCCTTCATGATAAATTGATCTTCAAAATTGTTTGAGAATCAAAGTGATCATCGAGCTGAAAGAATTGTTTCAGAAACAAATAAGAAGTGAAAGATATTTGATATCTAAAACTTTGATTGTTTGCAAAATGATGAAGTATAATTTAGTAAAAGAACATATGCTCATATTGTATGACTATGTGCGAAGATTGAAGATGCTAGGCATCCCGATCACCCAAAAGTTTGGGAACTAATATTATACTTGCATTCATCCTTATAAGCTATAGTAGTTTCATCATGAAAGATGTCATGATAGGATGAATGAAAAGGTATTGGCTAAATGGTTTTGCTATACCAAAAGAATACTAAAGAATGGAATCTGGAAGAATACCAATCATATGATGATGGCGATCCACTTCAAAGTGCAAAATCCAAGGCTATTAGTATTTGACTAGCATCCTTTGGACTATGTGTTAAATGATTGATGCCACTATTGATGTCGATAGATTCTTCTAAATAGAGAGGAAATGCTAAATAGGATCTGCAAAATATTTGGTAGAAAAGTAAAAGACTGGAAAATTCCATCTCAGGTATATAAATGATATACATGTTATAGATGTATTCTTTGCTAGTACATAATTCTTGGGTATTGGATACTAGATTGTTGGTATGAAATGTCATACAAAGCAATAATACAAGAACTATGATGGCCTAAGTAACTAGTAAAAGAATATGGTAATGATGCATGTCGAGATACAAATAAAAGTGTTATTGTGCTTCTCGTCGACATCAAACCTAGCCTTCAAGATATTTCATGAACTTAATAATTGTTATTTTGTTCTGGTATTATGAGAGCAATGGTTGTTCAAATTATTACCGTCTTCCATAATCGATGGATAGATTATTATTATCTTGTTGGTGAAATAGACATTTATAACACTGATGCTAAAGGTTGCAAGACAAAACAAATTTCACTTATATGTGACACCGCCGTTTAAGTCATATTGGAAACAAAACATGAAAGAAATTCTATATTGATAGATTTTCGAGTCATTTGATTTTGAATTGATTGACGCTTGTGAAACTTTTCCTAAAGATGATTAAACTCCGTTCATGGGCCATGGACAGAACAAGTGACTAACTAAATGGCGATCATACATGTTGATGTATGTAGTCCATGGTGTGAAGTCAATCATGGTGTATTTTCTATTTCATCAATGACTCGAATAGATGTATGGTATATCTGCTTGATGAGATAGAAGTATGAAACAATTGAAATTGTTCAGTTTATGAAGTGAAAATTGTTGTAACAAGAATATTCAAATAGCATGATTAGATCATAAAGAAGAATATTTGAGTTACAAGTTTAGCAAACATCTAAGAGTTAGAGGAATTGTTCCACAAACTTGCATCATGATAGACACCATATGAGTATGGAGTTTTTTGATGGATATAATCAAACCTTGTTTGACATGGTTAGATCAATGATGAAATAAACTACCAATATAATTTGTGGATTATGCTTTAAAGACTACCGCTTTTCACTAAATAGAGCACCATCATAATCCGCTGAAATGACACCATACAAGTTATAGTTGTCTTTTCTTGAATTTTGGTATGCAAGGCATATGTGTAAAATGTTTACAACCAAAATTGGATTAGTAAGTTTTTGTAGGTTATCCCAAAGAAAGTCGATGGGTATTCCTTCTACTATGAACCCAAACACATAGTGATTGTCACTAAAAGAAGTGAATTTCTTATGAAGGAGTTTTTCGCGAAAGGTTTAAGTGGGAGGAAGATAGAACTTGATGAGGTTATTGAATCTGAGCAAGATAATCAGAGTAGCGCAGCACCAGAAAAATGTTCTGGAAGCGGCAACTACATTCATAGCTCACGCGTCTACAATATGTTGTAGTCACGACATCGAAGTTCCTATTTAACCAAGTTGGTCGTAATCAAATAGCAAGATTTGAGGACGAGATATTATTAGATAATAGTAACCAACAATATACAAAGAAGCGATGATGGGCCCTGACTTCGTCATATGAATTATTCTAGCAACAATTACATATTGAGATATGATAGTTGAATAAACGAAACAACGTTCCTCTACTGGAATGCACACCAAGGACGTGTATCTGACACGACCCAATGGGTTTTGTTGATTCAAAGGTTGCTATATATGTATGCAAACTTCTATGGTAGAAGAAAGCATAGCGAAGTTGGAATCTTCAATGATGAAAATGTTAAAGTGTTAATTTCATCAAGATATTTGAAGATGCTTGTATTACAAGAAAGTAAGTGGGAGCGCTAAGACATATTTCTAATGCTTTATGTAGATGACATATCGTTCATTAGAAATTATGTGTTTTTCTTGATATTGTTAAGTTTTCATTAAAATTAGTTTTTGATGAAAGACTTAGGTAAAACCAGAATATTAAGCATCAATGTCTATACAGATAGATTGAGGCGTTAATATAGTTTTGCCAGAGTACATAGATGAAATATTGAATTTGTTCAATATGGAAACAATAAGAATGGTTCTTGTTGCATGGAAGAGGTTGGAGCAAGAATCAATTGTTTTGACACTTGATGAGTGAAACCACAAGAATGATTTTATCAATCTTGTATACCATGATATGTAGATCCAGATGTGTCCAATGCTCTAAAGGTTATAGCATTTATATGATGATCGTTGGACAATAGTAAAGATATTCTTATGCACTTTTGAAGAAGTAAGAATATGTTCTGTATGCAGAAGTGACAAATGGTTCATTGCAATGAGTTACATTGGCTTTGTCACACATACAAGTAAAATTTTATCTCAATTTTAAGCTATTTGTTTTGAGTTAGAAGGTGGCATAATAAGATGGAAGAAAGTTCCATGATAACTTGGATGAGTTCCAATGTTAATATTGTGGCGGACACTGCAACGAGGGCTAAGTATATAATCGCTTTAGAAGTGGCATAAAAGATGCAAAGTAGATAGTGATAATCCAACTTTTTATGGCACTGTCGTCTAGGTCATATTGGCGTTAAACGCATGAAGAAACTCCATTCTGATGGATTTTTGGAGTCTCTTGATTTTGAATCATTTGACACGTGCAAGCCATGCCTCATGGGCAAGATGATCAAAAACCCGTTCTCCAGAATAATGGAGCGAGCAACGGACTTATTGGAAATCATACATACCGATGTGTGCAGACCAATGAGTATTTCGACGCACGGTGGATATCGCTATTTTTCTAAGTGTGCTAGTACTATGTAGTTCTATTGTATGACAATAGTGACAACATAGTCTCGGCTAAGATACAAAAGTCTCACCAGAAGACTAAGTTTATACGATGCCATCTCATAGAAGATGAGAAATGCGTGCTGACGCAAAATAATATGCAAATACAAACGGACCTGAAAGTGTCAGACCCGTAGATAAGGTTTACCACGTGCAAGGCGTATGAATAACACCGGAATGCCATAGGTGTTAAAGGCGCAAGTATGACTAGATTATTGACTCTAGTGCAAGTGGGAGACTGAAGGAAATATGCCCTAGAGGCAATAATAATATTGTTATTATCATATTTCTTGTTCATGATAATGTTTATACTCCATGCTATAATTGTATTAAGCGGAAACATTAATACTTGTGTGGTTTATGAACAACACCGTGTCCCTAGTACGCCTCTACTAGACTAGCTCATTGATTAATGATGGTTAAGGTTTCCTAACCATAGACATGAGTTGTCAATTAATAATGAGATCATATCATTAGGAGAATGATGTGATGGACAGACCCAAATAAAGCAGAGCAATTAGATCGTGTCATCGTGTTCATCTTTGCGAAGCTTTTCTTATGTCATGTATTGTATTCCTTAGACCATGAGATAATACAACTCCCTAGTATCGGAAGAAAGCTTTGAGGTCATCAAACGTCATCCTATGTGAGGGTGATAATAAAGGTGTCTCTCAGGTGATCGGAAAGTATTTGTTGGGTTGTATGTATCGAGATGGAATTTGTCCCTCCCAAGTCGGAGAGATATACTTCGGGCCCACTCGGTAATCGATATCAACACCGCTTGCAAGCATGTGGTTAAGGAGTTAATCACGAAGTGATATCGGATTACGGAACGAGTAAAGTACTTGCTGTGAACGAGATTGAACTAGGTATGGCGATACCGACGATCAAATCTCGGGCGAGTAAAATATCGTGTGACGAAGGGAATACATATACGGGATTAATTGAATCCTGACATCGTGGTTCATCCGATATGATCATCGATGAATATGTGGGAGTCAATATGGGTTTCCAGATCCCGCTATTGATTATTGATAGAAGATCATGTCTGCATATTCTCGAACCCGTA
Organism: Dactylis glomerata; assembly: GCA_007115705.1. Taxonomy (NCBI): domain Eukaryota; kingdom Viridiplantae; phylum Streptophyta; class Magnoliopsida; order Poales; family Poaceae; genus Dactylis; species Dactylis glomerata. The sequence goes on from QXEO01001357.1 coordinate 663,859, forward strand.
GGGTCACACACTTAACGTGCATCGACGCTAGGATAGAATGGATAATTGGTTTATGAGTTTTAGATCGGAGTCTCGGATGAGATCCAGGACGTCACGAGAGGTTCCGGAATGGTCCGGAGAATAAGATTCATATAAAGGAAAGCAGTTTTTGGATTCCGGAAAGGTTTCGGAGTTTATCGGTATTGTACCGAAAGGTTCTAGAAGGTTCCGGAGTGGGACCAACGTGGGCCCACTTGACGGAGGCCTGCGTGGGCCTAAGGGGAAGTGCCCTGGCCGCCTTGGGCCAGGTGCACAAGGCCCCTAAGGCCCAGCCGGCCAAGCCCAAGGGGAAACCCTAAAGGAATCTTCAAATAAGGAAGGGGGGGAAACTTGCCCCCCACTCTTCCTTATCCAAGTCGGCTAGGGATTGGAGGAGGGACCAAGCTGGCCGCCCAGCCCCCCATATAAGGGGGGGCAGGGGCGCAGCCCTCCCTCACCCCAAGACCCAAACCCTAGCCGCCCCTGCTGCCCTCCCTCTCTCTCTCTCGCGACTGCGCGTAGGCGAAGCCCTGCCGCAGAAACTCTCCACCATAAGCACCACGCCGTCGTGCTGCTGATCCAATCTATCTCTCCACCATACTTGCTGGACCAAGGAAGGTGGAGACGTCGCTGCACCGCACGTGTGCAACTCTCGGAGGCGCCGCCACTTGCGGCGTAGGATCGGATCGGATCGCGAGGAGGAGACGGCGAGTACGACTACGTCAACCACGTTCTCTTGAACGTTACCGCTGTGCGATATCTTCAAGGGTATGAAGATCTCATCTACCTCTCTCGTTGATTACATCTCCTAGATTAGATCTTGGCTTTCTTGTTCGCATCCGTAGGAAATTTTTTGATTTACTATGCTGCGAAACCCTTCAGTTAGCTGAGGTGTATTACATTCCTAAGCTGAAGAGTAACATCATTAGCCTTGGACAGTTAGATGAAAGTGGCTGCAAATATTCTGCTGATGACGGCGTGTTGACTGTCTGGGACAGAGAGCACAAGGTGCTAGCAAGGGTGAGGAGAAGCAAGAATAGATTGTACATCCTGAAAATAGAGCAGACAGTGCCAGAATGCCTCTTTGCTCGGACAGCAGAAACACCATGGCTGTGGCATGCCAGATATGGGCACATAAACTTTCATGCACTGAAGACACTTGCCAGCAAGGATCTGGTGAGGGGGATGCCTCACCTGGACCATGTGAACCAAGTTTGTGATGGTTGTATGATTGCAAAGCACCGGAGAGCACCATTTCCAGCACAATCTGAGTACAGAGCAGTAGTTCCACTTGAGCTGATGCATAGTGATTTATGTGGACCAATCTCACCTGCAACATTTAGTGGCAAGAAGTATTTCCTGCTTGTGGTGGATGACTGCACCCGTTACATGTGGGCTGTTATGATCAGGAGCAAAGATGAGGCATTGGCAGCCATCAAGAAGATTAAGTGTTCGACTGAAAGACAGTTAAATCTGAAGATTAAGGCCATTCGGACAGATAGAGGTGGTGAGTTCACCTCAAATGATTTCAGTCGATTCTGTGATGAGGCTGGCATCAGGCATTTTCTCACAGCACCATATACTCCACAGCAAAATGGAGTGGTTGAGAGAAGGAACCAGACGGTAGTTGGCATGGCTAGAAGTCTGTTGAAAAGCAAGGACCTCCCTGGAAAGTTCTGGGGTGAAGCAGTGACAACAGCAGTATTCCTGCTAAACAGAGCACCAACCAAGGCACTGAAAGATCAAACCCCATATGAAGCACTGCATGGGACCAAGTCGGATGTACAATATCTGAAGATATTCGGCTGCCTTGGTTATGTGAAAAAGGTTGGAGTGCACTTGCCCAAGCTAGCTGACAGAAGCTCTCAAATGATCTTCATTGGGTATGAACCAGACAGTAAAGCCTACAGAATGTATGATCCAAAGGCTCAGAGGCTGGTTGTATCCAGAGATGTTGTGTTTGAAGAGGATAAACAGTGGACATGGAGTGACAAAGGTGGAGATGAAGGAGGTGTGCCAGGAGAAATATTCACAGTGCAGTACCTTGAACAGCATCAGGAGGTGTCTCAGCAAGGAACAGCATCCAACTCCCCTCCATCGCCACCAAACACAGCTATGACCCCTGTTTCAGCAGACAGCCCACATACACCTCAAAACAGTCGTTTTGTATCTCCTCCTAGCAATGCCTCACAGCCATCCGATGAAGCACCACGTCGCTATCGTCTGGTGCAGCAGCTGCTTGATGAGACAGAAGAAATAGAGCTAGAGGAAATTGAGGAATATTCTGGTCTATGCCTGTTGGGAATGGAGGAGCCCAACACATTTGAGGAGGCAAACTCAGATGCAGCATGGAGAGAAGCAATGAAAGAGGAGCTCAAGTCAATTGAAGAGAACAAAACTTGGGAGCTCACTGATTTGCCAAATGGACAGAGACCAATAGGCCTGAAGTGGGTGTTTAAATTAAAGAAAGACTCCACTGGGAAAATTATCAAGCACAAGGCCAGGTTGGTTGCAAAGGGATATGTCCAGAGGCAAGGAATTGATTTTGAGGAGGTGTTTGCACCAGTGGCCAGAATGGAGACAGTCAAACTTATTCTGGCAGTGGCAGCACAACTTGGTTGGCAAGTGCACCATTTAGATGTCAAATCTGCATTTTTGAATGGAGAATTGCAGGAAGAGGTGTATGTTTGTCAGCCACCAGGTTTTGAAGCTAAGGGACATGAAGGAAAAGTTCTAAAGCTTCAGAAGGCTCTTTATGGCTTGAGACAAGCACCTAGAGCGTGGAACACAAAACTGCACAAGACTCTCATAGATTTGGGTTTTGAGCAGTGCCCACAAGAACATGCTGTGTACAAGAGAAATTCAGGCTTGGAGAGTTTACTTGTTGGCGTTTATGTTGATGACCTGATTGTGACAGGGTCAAGTACAAGAGGCATTGATCAGTTCAAGGAACAAATGAAGAATATGTTCAGCATGAGTGATCTTGGACTGCTCAACTACTACCTGGGAATAGAGGTGAACCAAACTCCAGATGGTATCACTCTTTGTCAGTCCGGGTATGCAGCAAAGCTTCTGGAAAAGAGTGGTATGCAGGGATGCAGTGCTGTTCAGATTCCCATGGAAGCCAGATTGCACTTGAGCAAAGTTGGAAAAGGCTCAAGCGTGGATGCCACCCTCTATAGAAGTATAGTGGGAAGCCTCAGGTATTTAATTCACACCAGGCCAGACATTACATACTCAGTTGGGATAGTGAGCAGATTCATGGAAAATCCAACGAGTGAACATCTTGCAGCTGTTAAGCATATACTAAGATATGTGAGTGGGACTCTGAACCTTGGTTTGAGTTATCACAAGGAGAAAGGGAAAAATCTGAGGCTGATTGGCTACAGTGACAGTGATCTTGCAGGAGATGTTGATGACAGAAAAAGCACCTCTGGCGTTTTATTCTATCTCGGCTCCAGCCTTGTTAGTTGGTTCACTCAGAAACAAAAGTCAGTAGCCCTTTCCACATGTGAAGCAGAGTACATGGCAGGAACTGCTGCGTCCTGTCAGGGAATTTGGCTCGGGAGGCTATTATCTGAATTGCTAGATGTTGAGTTTGAGCCTGTGACACTCAACATGGATAATTAGTCAGCCATTGCTCTCTGCAAGAATCCAGTGTTCCATGATAGAAGCAAGCATATAGATACAAAGTACCACTTCATCAGGGAGAAGGTAGAAGAGGGACTCATTGATGTCAAGTATTGTGGCACAAATGATCAGCTCGCTGACATTCTGACAAAGCCCCTCGCAAGATTGATTTTTCATGATATGAGGGAGAAAGTTGGAATGATCCTGGTGAAGAAGGTGCAACCAGCCTAAGGAGGTGAGTGTTGATGTTAGCTCTGTTTGCACCTGGAATAAATAAGCTAGTGTTCAGTTAGTTCTCTCGTCAGTTAACTGTAGCAGATCACGCTGTTGTCGGTTTAACTGACAGACTGTTGTTTTCAGTGTTTCGATCAGAAACGTGCTGGTTCACGTTGCGATCAAGTAGTTGTTTCGGTTAGTGTTTTACCGGTTCAATGCGCCATGATTCAGAACGTGGGATGGCACGCTCAGATCGGATCATGGCGAGTTTTCAGGGGTTGTTGTTGAGGCTTTCCCCGGTCTCTGTAATAAAAGGAAGAGAGCAGAAAAGACGCTGAAAAAGCGCGTCGCCAAAAAATTCAGTCTCGCGTGTGTTCTTCCTTGAGTTCATCTCGAGGTCCTGTTTGTTCTGGGATCGAGTAGTGTGAGTTTACAGGTGATCGCGTGCGTGTGTGTGTGTGATCCAGAGCCTGAAAACCAACAGTTATGTCCACGTGTTCAGCCGTCGTCAATCATACTGGCCGTACAGGTGACCTTCTTCAAGTGCGGCGGCGTGGTCGTAGGGACAGCGGGGCACCACGCCGTCGTGGACGGCTCCAGCATGTCCCATTTCATCCGGACGTGGGCAAGTTACTGCAGGGACGGCGAGAGCACCGTGATCGAGCTCCCGTGCCACGACCGTGCCCTCCTCCGCGCGCGGTCCCCGCCCGTCATCCGCCCCGAAACCATCCCCATCTTCTGCAGCAAGCTGACCATGCACGAGTCGTCAGGGGCGTCCGTCGTCGCCACCGAGGTCTTCACCTTCTCAAGGGACCAGCTACATGACCTCAAGCGCCACTGCGGCGGCGTCAGCACGTTCTGCGCCGTGAGCGCTCTGGTCTGGCAGTGCGTCTGCGTCGCCCGCCATCTGGATCCGGACGCCACCACGCGCATGAACTTCCCTGTGGACGTCAGGCATCGTCTCCGGCCGCCGCTCCCGGACGGGTACTTCGGCAACGGGGTCGTCAACGTGTTCGCCACCGCCGCAGTGAAGGATGTCGTGTCGGGGACGCTGGCCTCCGTCGCGAGCCGGGTGAAAGACACGACGGAGCGGTTCGACAACGAGCTGCTGAGGTCGGCGGTGGACTACTTCGAGATGGCGGAGAAGGGCGGGCGGCCGGAGAACAGCGGGAACCTGCCGGACACGGAGCTGCGGATGAACAGCTGGTACCATCTGCGCACATACGAGGCGGACTTCGGGTGGGGGAAGCCGCGCGTGATGACGCGGGCGGAGGCTGTGCGCGGCGGGTGGGCGTACCTGTTGGATGCAGGCTGCGGCGACGGCAGCGCGCAACTGCTCATCTCCTTGAAGGCGGCGACTCTCAAGAAATTCGAGCGCGCGATCGCTAGATGCCTAGTTCTAGCCAGCGTACATGCAAGGCTATGAGGGGTTGACCGTATGTACGGAAATATATGGCCTTTTTGTCCTCCCACTTCGACACAATACAATATAGATCTATACCTAATAATCTATACCTTGGGATGCTGCTTCATTGCACTAACCATGATCTGAACAGTGGCTACGCAGACCTTTCAGCGCGTGTGCCTCGCTGCATCCAGGCCGACAGCACCCTCCTAAACCTGGTTGGTTACCACGAGCGTGTGTGTGCTTTGCAGCACCGACACTGCTTCCCAAGGTATTAGGTGGCTGCTGGCCTATGTTTATCCGATGCCTTGCTTGCCGTGAGTGGAAGGATCTAATAGCATTTTTTTTCGACTAGAAGGATCTGATAGCTAGACTTATGTATATGGATCTGATGTGCAACAACGTGGATACATCATGTTCGTTTGTCCATAATCTGCAGTACTCCATGAAGAATCGCAGGAGGTTGTTGCGTGCCCCGTCGTGGTTACTTGAGGTCACAGCCATCAACGTCAACGGGGAAGCTGGCCGTCAGTTATACTACGTGGCGTGCCGAGTGTTTTGGCAATCAGCTCACATTGGAGAAAAAAAGCAGCTACCGGTAAAGCTTATAGTTAAATGTGTAAAATGAAGGTCTTCTAAAAAATATATTTCTATTTTAATTCTATCATTAACAAAATTTTGTTTCTCCTTCAATATTTAAATGATTTAGTTAAGAAGTACTCATTTGAATGTTTGGAAATGGCATAAATTCTGCTAACGAAAAATGTGTAAAGGAAAAAAATAATGCTCCCTAGATCGTCGGGCAAAAACTTAAGTCATACATAAAATGAAAAAAAGTAATGCTCCCTAGATCGTCGGGCAAAAATTTAAGTCGCACGAAATAGTCTTAAATTTCTGAACAGTTAACAAAATATTATATCTCTGTAAATTCGTTGAATCATATATCTTACTAAAATTTAAGGATGACGCCCATCATCATTACCGTCATACAGTATTAAAAATCAGTGCAATGAGGGGCTTGTAATTTTAGTATTATTAGATGATTATGTTTGTCATGAGCATGAGAAACGTGCCACAATTGACGGCACCAACCAAGAGAAGAAGTGTCAAGTAGGATTATTTGCTAGAGCGACTGAGTATTTGTTTCTCCCGGTGCAACGCGCGGGCACTTTTGCTAGTAATAATAAAAATAAAAGAGTTTCTCCCAGTTTTTGGAAATTCCACCTTTCATTGAAATTACAAGAATTGACACCGGTAAGTAAAATGACGCTCGTCCCATAGTTTCCTGGTTTCCTAGCTAGGTCAACTTCGCCCTGGTTTGTCCGTCATCCTTGCTGTATGTCGTGCAACGCAACCTAAACCTTGGGCCGGCCCAACGCAATCATCGACGACTCGGTCTCCAGGTCGAGTGCATCTATAAATTCATGCCTCCAGGTCGATGGCTGCCTAGGGTTTCAGCGCGAGCGCAAACCACCGACCCCCAATCGCTGTTAAGGGCGTGCGACGCCGGAACCGTTGTGTCGTGGGTGGGGCTGAACGTGGATAAGGAGGTTAGGCGAAGATCGGCATCTAGCATGTGGTGGGTGGGGCTGAACGTGAGAAGGAGGTCTAGGCAAGATCGGCATCTAGCATGGCGAACACGATGACATGTTGTTGGGCATAACGATAACGAGGTCGAGAAGGAGGACATCAACATCCCCGCGCCGAGTTACTCGCAGGAGCGGCTCATCGTCACCTCCGAGGCCGACAGGCCGTCGCACCAGCATCGCGTGTCAGGCAAGCGTAGTTGACGCTGCTTCCCTCCACCATGCACCATGCTCTAGGACGCCGGCGTCACTTCGATCATCGAGGCTACCGCGCAGCCCTGTTTGTCCAGACTTGATCGTGGATGTCTCTGTGCCGATGTAAGCGACATGGCCGCCATAACCACCACGCCAAACCAACAACGATGGCGGCAAACCAATGCCGGAACGACTAGAGGGTTGCGGCGAGGCCCTCCGGCAACGACGGGCGACGCGATCTCATTATGATACAACTATGGTCACAAATCAATGCGAAATCAGCCGCACCAGCACAAGCTCGTTCCCGGCAGCGGTCATGAGCCGGTGCAGTGGACGGAGGTAGCTATTGGCAGCAGAGCATGTGGCAGGCGGGCGCTTGGCAGCACAACTTCCATTACTGGCTTAATGCTTTGTACATCACGGAGGACTTCTGCAGCAGCCTAGCGGGGACCACCGATGGCGCCAACGTCAAGGACATATGCAACGTCTACCTCTCGCCCAGGGCGCCCATCATGCCGGAACCAAGTGTAGTACACCGACGTATATGTATACCTTTGTATGCCACAGAGAGGGCTCTTCTCTCCCTATATAAACACGTACCACGAGCCCGAAAGGGTATCGTTTTCTGCCTATCATCTGATATGGTATCAGAGCGAGGTCTCGCATCGACCTAGTAGCGACACCGCTCGTCGATCTCCGCCGCCGCCGCGATTCTTCTCGCCGCCGCCACTGCTTTCCTGCCACCGCCGCCACACTATACACTATACCAGATACCAGATACATCTGCCGCCACCACGATCCCATCGTCGCCGCCGCTACACCATACAAACCCTAGACACTATATCTGCCGCCGCCACGAGATTCTCATCGCCGCCGCTTCAAAAACCTCAAACCCTAGATCATACTCTGCCGCTGTGGTGCTCTTGCCGCCGCCGCTATAAATCTTACGTCTACATCTTCAAAACCCTACACCCACATCGCCATGGCATCATCGTCCTCGCCTGGTTCTCTTGCAGTTCTCCTTGGCGCTGCCCCCTCTCAAAAACTTACCCGCACAAACTATCTTTTCTGGCTCACCCTTGTCCTCCCGCCGATCCGTGGTGCTCTTGCTTTTGGACTTCTTGATGGCACGGAAGTTGCTCCAGAGAAGACGCTGGAGGTTGATGATAAAGATGGCAAGAAGATCACAATCCCTAACCCAGCCTATGCGGCGTGGGTGTCCAGAGATCAGACAGTACTCGGGTTTCTTGTAAACTCGCTTTCGCCAGAGATTACTACCCATGTTCTTGGTCTTCAGCATGCTTCAGAGGTATGGAGTATTATCTCTAAGATGTTCTCTACTCCCTCCCGCACTCGTATAAATCATCTGCGTGGTGCTCTCAACAACACCAAGAAAGGTACTCTGACCACGGATCAGTTCTTCGCCAAGATGAAGGGGTTCTCCTCTGAACTCGCTGCTGCCGGGAAACCAGTGGAGGATGATGAGATGATTGGCTATATTCTGAATGGTCTTGATTCCTCTTACAATGATCTGGTCTCTTCTGTTAATGGTAACCCCAATACCACTCTTGATGATGTCTATGGTCAAATCAATTCTCATGATCTTCGTTGAGATATGCTTGTTGAGTCTGGGCAGGAGGAAGTGTTCCAATCCTCTGCAAATGCTGCTGATAAACGTCGTGATGACCGCTACCGTGGGAATCGTGGTCGCTCTCCAGACCAAGGTGACCGTGGTGACCGTGAACGCGGATATTACCGTGATCGCTATCGTGAAGACCGTCGACGTGATGATGATGGTGGACGCCGTCATGACTATTACGACAATGGCAAGCGTCGTGATGACTACTATGACAACGGCAAGCGCCGTGATGACTACTATGACAACGGCAAGCGCCGTGATGATGATGGTGGCAGGCGCCGTCGTGATAACGATGGTGGCCGTCGCCGCTTTGATGATGGCAACCGACGCCATGATGATGGTGATCGGCGCCGCAATGATGGAACACGCAAAGATGATGGAGGCCGTCGTCGGATCGTTGGACGTGCACCCACTCCTTATGTTGATATCACCTGTCAAATATGCAAGATCCATGGACACTCAGCTCATGACTGTTGGTGGCGCAATCAGGATAATTCGGATAGTGATGATGATCGCAATGACAAGGAGAAGGGTGCTCATGCTGCCTATAAAATTGATACCAACTGGTATACTAACTCTGGAGCAACACACCACCTCACTGGAGAGTTGAACAAGCTCTCAGTACATGAGAGATATAAAGGACACGACCGTGTCCACACGGCTGAAGGTACGGGCATGTCTATAAGTCATATTGGTAATTCAGTTTTGCATACCCCACATGATAAACTCCATCTTAGAAATATTTTACATGTTCCCAATGCATCCAAGAATCTGTTATCTGATCACAAACTCACCCTTGATAATGATATCTTTCTTGAATTTCACCCATTCTTCTTTTTTATAAAGGACCGAGCAACAAGGAGAATTCTGTTTAAAGGCCCCTGCCGTGATGGACTCTATTCCCTAGTACCTTCGTCTACGGGATATTCCAAGCTTGCTTTCGTTTCAATAAAGCCATCCTCATCCACTTGGCATCGTCGTTTAGGGCATCCTTCGTCTTTTATAGTTCAGCAAGTTCTTAGGAAGCATAAAATTTCCTTTACTCCAGAAACAAATCCTTATGTATGTGACTCTTGCCAACTTGCAAAAATTCATCAGTTTCCATATCCTATGTCCACTAGTGTTTCCACTGTTCCTTTGGAACAAGTGTTCTCTGATGTATGGGGTCCAGCTCCTGTGTCTGTTGGCAAGCATTCATATTATGTAAGTTTCATTGATGATTTTAGCAAATTTACTTAGATCTATTTGCTTAAAAAGCATTCTGATGTGTACCAAGTGTTTCTCAATTTTCAACAACTTGTTGAGCGAAAATTTGGCACAAAAATTATCACCATGCAAACTGATTGGGGTGGTAAGTATGAGAAATTACATGGTTTCTTTCAGAAAATTGGTATAACTCATCATGTTTCCTGTCCTCATGCACATCAACAAAATGGTTCTGCTGAACGAAAACATCGCCACATTGTTGAAGTTGGTCTTGCCTTACTTGCGCATGCATCTATGCCTCTCAAATATTGGGATGAAGCATTCCTTTGTGCCGCTTTTCTTATCAACATGTTACCAAGTAAAGTCATAAATTTTGAAACTCCTGTTGAACGTCTTCTTCAAACCACACCAAATTATGACTCTCTTCGCATTTTTGGTTGTGCGTGTTGGCCTAATCTTCATCCTTACAATAAACGTAAACTTGCTTATCGATCTACAAGGTGTGTTTTCCTTGGATATAGTCCTCGTCACAATGGGGTAAAATGTCTAGACACCAAGACTGGCCGTGTTTATATATCTCGTGATGTTGTCTTTGATGAAAATCTTTTTCCCTTTGCTACCATGCATCCCAATGCTGGTACTCGCCTCCGACAGGAAATTCTCCTTCTACCACAAGAGTCCTCCACACCTTTGCATGATGGGGATGCATATACTGATGATCCTATGACTGTGCCTATGATCCCTGCTGCTATTACTCATGTTGCAGGAAATAATGCTGATGAAGATCCTGCTGAAAATCTTGCTCACAATGCACTTCAACGTGCTGAAAATGAGCAACAAATACCACCTGTCGCCGAAGATGTTCCTGGCGCGCGCCTCGAGGTTGATCCTCCTGCCACTCCGGATCCCATGCGTAGCAATCCCCAGCGGGATTCTCCCGCCCTGCTGGAGCAGTCCGGTGCTCCCTCTCCGGTGTCGCCGCGTGTCAGTGGTCGGGACAGGCCCCGGTCCGTGTCTCCTCCAGCGTCGACAGCCTCTCGTGGCTTCGCGTCCCCTGCCAGCTCGCATCGCTCTCACTCTGCGTCCCCCGCTCGCCACATGCCCTCGGCCAATGATGGCGATACCTCTCTGCTGGGATCTTCTGCGGCTGCCCCTGCTGCCCCTCTTCCTCCGTCTGGTGTGCGCACTCGTCTCCAGCAAGGTATTCGACACCCAAAAATTTATAAAGATGGTACAGTTCGATATGGCTTGTTCACTTCTACAGGTGAACCTAGTTCTCTTGCTGAGGCTCTTGGTGATGCACGTTGGAAAAAGGCCATGGAAGATGAAAATGCTGCCTTACATCAGAATCAAACATGGCATCTTGTTCCTGCAAACCCAAAGTCACGTCGGAATATTATTGACTGTAAGTGGGTCTATCGTATCAAGAAAAATTTTGATGGGACTATTGACAGGTACAAGGCTCGTCTTGTTGCAAAAGGTTTCAAACAACGCTATGGTATTGATTATGAAGATACTTTTAGTCATGTTGTCAAAGCAGCCACTATTAGAGTTGTTTTGGCTATTTCAGTCTCTCAGGGGTGGAGTTTGCGGCAACTAGATGTTAAAAATGCTTTTCTTCATGGTGTGCTTGATGAAGAAGTCTATATGAAGCAACCTCCTGGCTTTGCAGATCCTAATTTTCCGAATCACATTTGCAAGTTAGACAAAGCATTATATGGTCTTAAACAGGCTCCGAGAGCATGGTTTTCTCGTCTCAGCTCTAAGTTGCATGCATTTGGCTTCAAAGCTTCCAAAGTTGACACATCATTATTTCTTTATCAGAGGTCAGGCATTACCATCTTTGTTCTCATATATGTTGATGACATCATAGTCACAAGTTCTTCTGATGCTGCCATTTCTGCACTTCTCAAAGATCTCAATACTCACTTTGCTATTAAAGATCTCGGTCCCTTGCATTATTTTCTGGGTCTTGAAGTGAAACAAATTCCGGATGGATTGTTATTGACACAAGAAAAGTATGCTTCTGATCTGCTTACAAAGGTTGGTATGCTACACTGTAACCCTGTATCTACACCACTTTCTTCTACAGAATCTTTGTCTTTACATGATGGTGATCTGCTTGGTCCGGAAGATAGTACCCAATATCGAAGTATTGTTGGTTCTCTTCAATATCTCACGTTGACACGGCCTGATATAGCATATTCTGTCAACAAAGTTTGCCAATATCTTCATGCTCCTACTACCACTCATTGGTCTGCAGCTAAAAGAATACTTCGATATGTCAAAGATACTATTAATCTTGGTATTTCTTTTCGCAAGTCGCCTTCTACACTTTTGAGTGCTTTCTCAGATGCAGATTGGGCTGGTTGCCCTGATGACAGACGGTCTACTGGTGGATTTGCTGTTTTCTATGGTCCTAATCTTATTTCATGGAATGCTCGCAAACAAGCCACTGTCTCACGGTCTAGTACTGAAGCAGAATACAAGTCCATAGCCAATATGCTACAGCTGAGTTAATATGGGTACAAGCCTTGCTTGGTGAACTTGGCATTCGGTTTTCGCAAAAACCTTGCTTATGGTGTGACAATCTTGGTGCTACCTATCTTACTGCAAATCCAGTATTTCATGCTCGAACAAAGCATATAGAGATTGATTTTCATTTTGTTCGAGAACGAGTCGCTGCTAAGAAATTAGCAATTAAGTTTATTTCTAGCAAAGATCAAATAGCTGATGGTTTTACAAAAGCTCTTCCTGTAAGGTTGTTTGATGTGTTTAAGCGTAATCTGAATCTCCTTCGTAGTTCAGATTAAGGGGGGCTGTTAGATGTAATAAATGAATACGTACGGTGTAGTACACCGACGTATACGTATACCTTTGTATGCCACGGAGAGGGCTCTTCTCTCCCTATATAAACACGTACCACGAGCCTGAAAGAGTATCGTTTTCCGCCTATCATCTGGTACCAAGCCCTTCGAAAATCGGAACCAAGATGCAAACACCGCCACTTGCACCGGATTGATGTGGGCTATGCGCCGGCCATGATTTTAAAGGAGTGCCGAGATAACAAGATCACAACGTCGTCGAGGATGCGGAGTTCCCAAAGGGGGTCAGATAGCACCTGCAACTGCTCTCTCCGATCTGTTGTCGTTCAGGGACACAAGTCAAGGACCGGCTGGCCGATGTCCAATTCATGGGCGCCATCGCGAGCACCATGGTTCTCAAGGAGTAACTCCGCATGCTAAGAAATAAAAAGCGCGTGGGAGTGAGGGAGCTGATGATGACAGAGTGGATGGACACGCTCATCTCACGCCTGAGCTGAGTGCCACCACTTCGCTGCTAGACCATCAGGACGCTAAATGACGGTCTGAGCCGTCAGCTAATCGTATAGCTATTAGTGCCGCTCCGTCGCAGCCTCCTTGATAGGCTTGTACCGAGCTGAATCAAGGGAAGCCAGTGGACTGTTGGATATGGAACTGATCGGAAAGACGTAATGAGAAGCAAGATACTCTATCTTGAAAAAACACGATTCAGGCTACTACTGACTGTTTTCTCCACAATTTCAATTTGACAAAAAAACACCATGTCTACTAAATTGAAGTAGCGGCGGCCGGTGCCAAAAGTTAGTGATCTATAATGGAACCATGTAGCAGTCTCACAGCCGCATGTGATCTAATCGCTCACGTCTTTCTTGTGTTTCAGTTTGACAAAAAACACAGATAAATAGCTCTTCAACTTATAGTATTCATAGATACATGTAATAGCAATGGCTGGTGGAGGTAAAAAAAATGAAATTAAATTGTGAGTTTTTCCTTTACTTATCTGAGGATTGTTGTATAGTGAGACATCTAAGAGAATTGAAATTTGGGTGAAAACATATACTTCTAAAACAATGAAACAACCAAATTTGTGGTATACTTTAAACTTAAGATGTTTAATTTATTTAGACCCGTAATTTACATGACTTGCTTATAATGCTATGATATAGAGGAGGAATCCTTTTAGAGTATAGTCTATATGGAGATCTGGATGATTAAATTTAGACTTTCTGCTAGAAATACTAAGATGGTTAAATTTAGTCTTTCTGTTGGAAATACTAAGCTATAAACTATATCTTCACTTTCCACTTTCAATTGGTCAATGGTTACAACTCAGCAGTTTCTATAATCTTAGGTTTCATCATGCTATTTGGATGCATTGTTCTTCACCCTTTTTTTTGGTCTCAGCGTTGCCATGTAAACGAAAACTAAATCTGTATAACTTAGGAATAGCAAATTATTTTACTCCCGATGCAGCGCACGGGCATTTTTGCTAGTACTTCTAAAATATAAGATGTTTTAGTTTTTTTTAGACTAGATATATCCCTTTTAAGGCCTACGTTTACTTATTTTACTTCTAACTTATACAGTAAAAAATATTTAAATACATGCGTGTAAAAAAGGCTAAAATAAGTATTTTAGAACGGAGGAAGTACAATGTAGGATCCTTTAAAATTTAAAAATCAAACGGGTGTAAAGTTTGACCAAGTTTATTAAAAATTATTTATATCTACAATAGCAGTTGTATACCATATATATGCATCACGATTAGTCTAATCGTATTGATTTGGTATTCTATAAATTGATATTTTTCTACACAATTGGTTAAAGTTTATCTTGATTTTTTTTTGCGAATAGGACACTAGCACTAAAAGAAACAATGAACAGTACAAAGCACCCTAAGAAAAATGAAAATTACAATAAGATCCTTGAGAAGCCCTTCATCTTCAATCTCCAGACCGTGTCGACAGTGCGCCACCGCTGCCACTCCTCCCTGAGTCGGCCTAACGTTGTTGGTAGCGGACGGGAAGTCGTCGAACGGGTTAAGAAGACTACATCTGCCCCGAAGACGAAGAGCTGCCGATGAAACTCCTTGATGATCCGAAGATCCCCATAGCCACACAAAATCCTCAAAGACCATACCACTCCCACAAACCTCTCGACGTTGCCACCGAGACGGGGTTGAAACCGGGAAGACCTTATTGCACGAGGCACCACCACCACCGCCTGAACACCGCCCCTACAAACCTTAACCCTAAAAACGAAGAACGAAGCCCTCAAAATAGGGGGCAGAGCCCTCGCATCGACGAGGGTCGAGATCCACCGCTCCTCCATGGCCGAAGGCCACAGAGACGAGACGATCTACGGCGGCGCCGGCGGGAGGCACGAGATCCAATCGCCCTGGGTGTCCGCCTAGGAGTCTCGTAACGTTTCGTTACAATGACAAGATTGTGTTATCTCGATTGACTTTAAAAAATTGTTCACACTATTTAGCAAGGAGGAAGTATGTTTTATTTCAGTCAGTTTTACGTGCAGGAACTTTGTATGCAGAGTATGTGAGAAAAATCGCAACGCATTTACTGGAACCGCCTATATTTTTATCTGAAATTGCTAATTCTCAAAGCTGAAAATTAACTTAGCCCTCGGTCTAGTTGAATATCAACAGATCTACATCACGATTTGTGCATCTATGAGCTGCAAGTGGAGTTGTAACTATGATTTTTTAGTTACAAGTCATGTTGCAACTTGTAACTTAAGTTTTTAATTTTAGTCACTTGTAGCAACTAAGATTATTTTTTCAGTTGCAAGTCCGGGTGCAACTGAGATTTTTCAATTCATAAATAATCAGGTATTAGGCGTATACTTGGCCGGCTTTCTCAGCCGAACCCTTTTTTACCATAAATTCTGCCTAATGTTAGTGGAATCGCACTAAGATAATACGCATAATGTCCTCCTGTGCTTGGGGAGTTC
This sequence comes from Dactylis glomerata, assembly GCA_007115705.1. NCBI lineage: Eukaryota > Viridiplantae > Streptophyta > Magnoliopsida > Poales > Poaceae > Dactylis > Dactylis glomerata. The sequence continues at coordinate 679,543 of QXEO01001357.1, forward strand.
CTCAACCGTCCACGGTTTCCATATCCAACGGCTCAAAATGGTCGGTACCCCAAATACAAGTGCCGAAGGTGAAAAAATTGTCCAAAAGCAAGCACAAGGAAGGCATTCAAATCTTGTGAATCAAAGATCAGTGTTGGGAAAAATCCTGGTGAACTAACTCCAAAAATCTATAATAAAAAACCTTTGAATCAGAGTATAGCACAATGCATGAAACATGGAGAGATGAGACTCATGGAGAGATGAATGTAGCCTTGTAGGTTTGTAGTTGTCTCCCAATCACAGCATGGCCACGTGAGACGGCTAGACAAATGCTTGAAACAAAGGTATGACGTGATTGGTTGCCCAAGTCCTTTTTTAAGCTCTCGGGTAGGCTTTGGGGATCATGGCCACAAAGAGATGAACCTAGAGTCACGTTGTCCACTTTGTTTGGTTGCTTTCGTCGAATTGTTGGACACGTATGAGCATATTTGATTGGTTGCGTGCATGTTCTTGTGAAGTCTCGGATCTTATCCATGTGGTGAACTTACCTCACACCACCACAAATGCGAATGTTACTGAAGGAAATATGCCCTAGAGGAAAATAATAAATAGTTTATTAGCATATTTCATACAGTTTATAATATATAAGTTTAATACTATGCTAGAACTATGTCAATCGGAAACATTGATATAGGTGTGGTATTAAATGAAAAGGAGTCCCTAGTAGTCCTCTAATTGCTAGTTCATTGTGCAACTGATAATCGAGGTTTCCCGATCATGGAGCATTTATGCCAATTGACAAAGAGGTCATGTCATTGAGATAATGTCATGATGGACATACCCAAATGATAGTATTGCAACATGATCGTGTTATGATATTCACGTTACAATATGAAGAAAGCGTTGTAACTTAATCCTTAGATCATGAGGTTATATTTAATCACTACTTCCAGAGGAAACCTTGATTGCATCAACTGTCTCTACCTTAATCGGGTGACTGAAAAGGTGCCTTCAGGTTTACCAAAGGAGTATGTTGAGTCGTATGAACCAAGAGCGGGATTTGTTTATCCATATGATGGATATGATACTCTAGACCCACTCGGTGAGATTGCATCCATAGTTGCGCGGCATGTGACTACGTCACGGGGATGTAATATCACGGAACGAGTAAATAGCAATAGTCGATAACAACATTGAACGAGGTATAGAGATACCGACGATCAGATCTTTGACTATGCTAGTATCAGCAAAGCAAAGGGAAGGTATACCAACGTTTACGGTTCAATGACTAAAAGAACTTCGTAGAATGCATAAGGGTCATCACAGATATCCAGATCTGATTGATGATCATTTACCGGAGAGAGTTCAAGGTAATGTCTGGAGTGTTCTCGAACCGTTGGGTAACACGCTTAAGGGTTCACGAAGCTTGAGATAGTTTCGGTAATATTCAGAAATATTGTATGTTGATATAAGAGAGAGGGAATCATTCCAACAAAGTCCGAAAGAGTTTTGGCAGAGTCTAAAATAGTTTCGGTGGAGTCCAAAAGTGTTTTGGTGGAGTCCAAAAGTGTTTCAGAGTAGGGGGAATTAATTATGAGTTAATTAATATCAATTAAATGAATTAATATTGATTAAATAATTAAAATAAATCAACCCACCTTAATGGGCCCCTCCCGAAGGGCACTAAGGCCATATGTGCCCCCCTATTGGATAAGGGAAAGGGGCACCATGGGCCCTTGGGCCCTAGCCGGTCAGGGCTAGGGTTATGGTTTGGGTGGGGGCCGGCTTGGCTCCACCTTGGCCGCCGCCTCTCCTCCTTGGCCGCCGCCCTTGGCTGCCTTGGTGGAGGGGTTGGTGCTCCCCCCTCCTCGCTATATAAAGGGGGCCCAGGAGGAGGGAGACACACACAACAACACGTGCCTTGAGCCCTCCTCTCCTCCTTGTGCGCCACCCCTTCCTCCACCTCTCTCTCTCTCCCTCTCGTGTGGCCTACCGAAGGGCTGCGTAGGAACGAGATGACATCATCGCTGCATGCCATCGTGCTATGGAATTCCCGGATCCCGTCCAAAGCCGTCTACTTCCGCAATCCCGGTTGGATCAGGGATTCCTAGGGTCATCGTGATCACCGTACGTGTGTGAGTATGCAGAGGTGCTACACGTGTGGCGCTGGAGTCATTGTACAAGATCTTCAACGACCTTGAGGTTGGCTACGTCGACTTCACCAACATCGCTTGTGTGGGAGCGTTAATCCCGTGTTCGGTCTTCAAGGGTATGTCGTTGAACTTCTGTTTACCGTTACAACATTACTAGTAGTTAGATCTTTGGGCAATTCGGGGTTGCGTGGGAAATAATTTTTTGTTATTTGCATCGAACCCCAACAGTTACTACCTCCATCCAAATGTGACATTATCGTGGTCGAAGAGACGAGGTAGCGACGTAAGAGCTGCACGACAGCGACGAGCATGAAGAGTAAGAGCGTGCAGATTGAGAGGAGGTTGGAGAGGATGCCGATGTCAGTGCTATGGTATTAGCTGCCTCGGTCGGGTCACCCTTTAGGCCATGTTTTTCATGTTGTTTGATAGACTGTGATGCATCGTTAGGGTCAAAAGTGGCTCGGCGATTGGTTGCCCTACTATGCAGATGCAACACACAAGTGTTTGGTAGAGGCGTTCTTGCTAGAAGTGGCATACACAAGTTGTGCGGTCACCTTTTTTGAATACGGTGACCTTACCAAACAATAGAACAAATCACTAAATAGAATCATATTGGCAGATTATGTAGCATATTAATAAGTAACAGCCTACTTAGGTACTGATGGCTAGTTGATGAAGGAGATTATTCTTCTTCGTCCCCCAGCAGCAATCCTTGTGCGTGGTGAATGACCAGCCCGTTGGGAACCCCAAGAGGAAGGTGTGATGAGTATAGCAGCTGGTTTTCCCTCAATTATGAAACCAAGGTTTAATGTCGGTCAGGAGAGGAGAGACAATGACGACTGAAGGTGATGCTTGCTAGTTTGCGACAGCAGCGGACAACTGACGCATCGTCCAAGCTTTGCTTGCTAGCTGCAACGTGGAACCTGCACACACACAAACAAATACTTTGCTCCCAACTTACGATGAGGCTGTCAATCTCACCGGTTTGCTTGAAACAAAGGTTATGAGTGTATCGAGTGGAAAACAGTAAAAGTATGCGAATAAAGTAAACAGTACGAGTAAAGTAAACAGGTGATAGCAATATGATGTAAATAGGACCGGGGTCCACAGTTCACTAGTGGTGTCTCTCCATAGATAAAATAACACATGCTGGGTAAACAAATTACAGTTGGGCAATTGATAGAATAAAGATAACGTGATATGTCAAGAAGATCACTATGAGATTTACTCTGAGCATTACAACAAAATACATAGACCGCCATCCAACTGCATCTATGACTAATAATCCACTCCCGGGGATATCAATCCGAACACCCCAAAAGTATTAAGTTGCGAACAACAGATAATTGCATTAAGCAAAGTGTGTAATGTAAACAAAGCATATGCCCTTGAGCATATGAATGTTGTTTTCTCCCTAGCAGAAACATCACATCTACCACCTTAGAGGTTTCTGTCACTCCCCCATGTGAAATAGAGGCATGAACCCACTATCGAGCATAAATACCCCCTCTTGGAGTCACTAGCAACTACTCGGCCAAGATAGCTACTAACAACGGAGAGCATGCAAGATCATAAACAACATAGAGATAACAAAAGATAATATTCAGTACAGCAACTTAATCATAAACACCAATATTCATCGGATCCCAACAAACCAAACATGTAGAATTACATAACGGTGATCTCAATCATGTAGGGCAGCTCATGAGATCTAAACATGAAGCACATGGTGGAGAAGACAACCATCTAGCTACTGCTATGGACCCATAGTCCAAGGTAGACTACTCACTCATCGCTCCGGAGGCAAGCATGGCGATGAAGAAGACCTCCGGTGGCGATTCCCCTCTCCGGTAGGGTGCCGGGAAGAGCTTCTGGACCCTCCCGATCTTCGGGTCGACGGCGGCGGTGGATCGCGATGTGTTCTAGAAAATGAAGGGTTTCGCAGCATAGTAAATCAAAAAAATTCCTACGAAGCGAACAAGAAAGCCAAGATCTAATCTAGGAGATGTAATCAACGAGAGAGGTAGATGAGATCTTCGTACCCTTGAAGATATCGCACAGCGGAAACGTTCAATAGAACGTGGTTGACGTAGTCGTACTCGCTGTCTCCTCCTCGCGATCCGATCCGATCCAACGCCGCAAGTGGCGACGCCTCCGAGAGATGCACACGTACAGCGCACCAACGACTCCGCCTTCCCGGTCCAGCGAGATATGGTGGAGTAGTAGATGGGATCGACAGCACGACGGTGTGGTGTCTATGGTGGAGAGTATACGCCGACAGGGCTTCGCCTGTTTGCGTGGTGGAAAAAGAACGGAGAAAGAAGGGCTTCAGAAACCGGGCAGCGGCTCCGCGCAGATTAGGTCGTGCAAAACCGCGCGGCCTCTACTCGTTTTATAGCCGGAATTCCTTGGACAGGGAGCTAGATCGATCAGATCGTTCTTGCCGTACACGTAATGCAACTCACAGCCGGATTAGATCAATCAAAATTGATAAATACCAAACATGTGCATGTGTTGCATTAGTGGTGGCGTGGCCCATGCACCAAGCCCAACCGGGCTGGCCTGCCATGCGAGCGTGCGCCAGCGCCCCTGGCCTCGACTCCATCGTGCAATGGAGCGAGCCAGGCGCCTGGCTGCTGCGCTGCTTTGCCTTTTTTTCTCTTTCTATTTATTTCTTCTAAATAAATATCAGTTAAATACTGCTTAATATTTATCAATTCTCATAATTGATAAATACTAATCTTTTTCCACCCGGAACAATTCCGTAACTTCCGAAACAGTTTCACATATATCCCGGAACTACCCTAGCGTTGATTTGCCTTAAGTGTGTGACCCTACGGGTTCGAGAATACGCGGACATGATCTCCATCAATAATCAACAGCGGGATCTGGAAATCCATATTGACTCCCACGCACTCAGCGATGATCATATCGGATGAACCACGATGTCAGGATTCAATCAATCCCGTATTTGTATTCTCTTCGTCTCGCGATATTTTACTCGCCCGAGATTCGATCGTCGGTATCGGCATACCTAGTTCAATCTCGTTCACAGCAAGTACTTTACTCGTTCCGTAATCCGATATCACTTCGTGATTAACTCCTTAACCATATGCTTGCAAGCGGTGTTGATATCGATTACCGAGTGGGCCCGAAGTATATCTCTCCGACTTGGGAGGGACAAATTCCATCTCGATACATACAACCCAACAAGTACTTTCCGATCACCTGAGAGACACCTTTATGATCACCCTCACATAGGATGACGTTTGATGACCTCAAAGCTTTCTTCCGATACCAGGGAGTTGTATTATCTCATGGTCTAAGGAATATAATACATGACATAAGAAAAGCTTCGCAAAGATGAACACGAAGACACGATCTAATTGCTCTGCTTTATTTGGGTCTGTCCATCACACCATTCTCCTAATGATATGATCTCATTATTAATTGACAACTCATGTCTATGGTTAGGAAACCTTAACCATCATTAATCAATGAGCTAGTCCATAGAGGCGTACTAGGAACACGGTGTTGTTCATAAACCACACAAGTATTAAAGTTTCCGCTTAATACAATTCTAGCATGGAATATAAACATTATCATGAACAAGAATTATAATAATAACATCTTTATTATTGCCTCTAGGGCATAATTCCAACAGAAAACTGATCGGGTACTTAGGTTTTTTCCGTCGGGGGGTCTTTATAGGCGAAGGGGCGATGTCAGAGGAGGGGCCAGGCGCCCTCACGCGGGCCCGGCGCGGCCAGGGGGCTGGCCGCGCCACCCCTGCGTGTGGGGCCCTGGTAGCCCCCCTCCTACTCCTCTTCGGATCTCTGGAAGCTTCCGGGTAAAATAAGACTTCAGGATGTTGTTTTGTCCAATTCCGAGAATATTTCCTGTGTATCACTCTGAAACACAAAAACAGCAGAAAACAGGGAACTGGCACTGTGGCACTTCGTTAATAGGTTAGTTCCAGAAAATGCATAAAAGTGCCACTAAGTGTAACGAAACAATAGGCAAATGGTGTAAAAACAAGCATGGAGCATCAAAAATTATAGATACGTTTGAGACGTATCAAGCATCCCCAAGCTTAACTCCTGCTCGTCCTCGAGTAGGTAAGTGATAACAAAAGAATAATTTTTGAGGTGACATGCACCTACACAATCTTGATCATATATGTAAGCATTTGTGAGCTGGGATCATAAGAACTTAAAACATGGGCATGAAGATATAATCATGACAATAAGAAACTTAGCAACCATGTTGTAAACATGCAAATGAACACAAACAAAAGATCATGAAAATGAAACAATGAAAGTCAAACGTGTGTTCAAATCATAAGGAAAAACATACAAATGGTTTTCAGCTTGTCCTTCAAAGAGAGCAAAACATAAATGCATAGGACACCTTCAAGATTAAGAGGGCGACTAGATACAAATAATTTAAGAACAAGTGAAACCAACAATATGAATGAATCAATGAACTTTGGGACAATGCATATCACACTAAGAATGACAACTATGCTCTCTTAATGGTGCATAAAGAAAGAAGGTGGTGACTCAACATAAAAGTAGAAGAAAGGCCCTTCGCAGAGGGAAGCAGTGATTGCAAGTTTTATAACCTTCAAAAATTATGGTACTTACCGGCTTTGAGCTCTCATTGCCGCCATCATAAGCATCTTGAATGGTTAAAGTTAATGCGAGAACAATTATGATGCATATGCTTGACAAATCATAAGTTGAAAACCTCGTGCCCCATGAATACGAGTACCCAAACCTCATGCTACTTTACTTAGAGTCCCAAGCAAGGCTCTTGTCATTGTAAGTATATGCATATCATTGACAACCGCCAATGGGGTACCTCCATGCCCGATGATATGGAACAAGCCCACACCAAAATGACAGGACAAGCAGACAATGAACACCTCGACATCTCTTTTATTTGCCTTTTGTTTAGCTTTTTATTGTGAGATGCGTCATCGAATATTCACCATGGGTATGCTGCAAATTTCCACCATGAATTATGCATGGCTTAGATTGGCGGCCCGGCGTTTCCCTAACACATATACAAACTCCATGATCCCCACAAGATTCCCAATTCATTTCACACCGCGGGCATCCATAAACAAAAGATCACGATATCAACTCAAATAAGAAGTGCAATGTTGAAAGCTTGCCCCATGACAGCATGGATGGGCTAGAATCCAACTTACAACTTGCAAGCATAACAACTCAACATAAGAGACCACAATGTCAAATTTTTAAGAACAGGAAAAAGTAAAGTGTGCCTTCTGGTTCGTGAGAGCTTTACTGACCGAATTTCGCATAACACTGGTAAGAGTTTAATTTGAAGAGAAAATAAAAGCAAGTCAAATTTACTTGGAATAGCAAATTGCTAGTAGGTATGTATGGTGGACACAATGGAAAACTTTGGCTTTTAGGAGTTGGATGCACGAGTAGAGCTCATACTCAGTACAAGGTGAGGGCTAGCAAAAGACTGGGAGCGACCAACTAAGAGAGCAATAATGGCCATAATCATGCAAAGCGACAAAGCGACATTAAAAGAAGCATACGATGGCATCAAAAGTCAAAAACTAAATGATCATGAAGGCTATTGGCGACTTTGTAAGAGTCTAACATGTGTGAGCATGCGCCAAGTCAACCCAAATAAAGCATCAAGGAGAAAACCAAAATAATGCTTCCATACAATAAAAACAACGCATGATTTTTTCAAAGGCTCATTAAGCAATCTCAGTTATTTGAGACAAATCATGCTACAGCAAAACCACTAAGCATACTATCAAAAAGACATCAAGCATGACATGAAAAAGCCTAAGCCGCAGTCTACACAAGCTCCTTCTTGTACCACTATTTTGCACAAAGCTTTTTCTCTTTTCCAACACCATTTGAAACTTTTATAAACACCTCTTTTGATGAAAACCAATAAAGATCAGAGGCAAAAATACACCTTGATGAAAAGATATGACAAGATCTAAACGCAAATCAAGGCGAAAACGAAAACCAAAAGCAGTAGCAGAAAAAGAAGAACGCATCGATGAACGATAAGAGTGAAAAATTGAGCGTTCTTTGCAAATGAAAACGAGTACATCTCCTCCAAAAGAAATTTGTTGGGGTCCAACCATTTATTGCAGCAAACAAAAAAACTAAACCAACTAAGAAAACTAAAACAACTGACGCTCCAAGAAAAACACATAGTGCATGAAGCAATAAAAATATAGTGTTTTGAAAGGTGACCTGATTTTTGCCGATGAAGAAGGGGTGCCTCGGAGGCATCCCCAAGCTTTGACGCTTGTACTTCTTGGATATTTCTTGGGGTGATGCATGGGCATCCCCAAGCTTGAGCTTTTTTCCATTCTTCAACTCATCTCATCATTCTCCAATCCCTACACTTAAAAACTTCCTTCATACAAAACTAAACACAAATCTATTAGCAACATTAGTGCAAGCATAACATATAATCAATCCTCTATTTTCTTCAGGTTTCAACTCAAAACCACCACATATATAGCAAATACTACTGTAGCAACTTCCCCAAAAGTTCCATGATCAAAAGAACTCAAAAGAAAGCGATAAAGTGGCAAACACAAATATTGGCAGAAATCTGTCAAAACTGAACAGCTGACAAAGGTCGAATTTTTTAGAGATCTTCTGTTGCTCAAATCAAAAAGTGTTCAACTAAGAAAAGTTTGGATATAACCTGGGGCATATGCACAAGAAATCGCAGGTCGAAAAGATAAACAGAGAATTTTCACGAATTTTTACGGTGCAGCACCGAAAACAGTTTCAGGACAGCAACATCCCCAAATCTTTACCTCACTCAAATTAGAGGCTTCTCTTGGCACAAAAACGAAATAAACAAGATAAGGAGCGGTCATTACAGTAGTAATGACTTCCAATACTCAAATAAAAGAAAAAGTACTGAAAAGAAAACATTGGGTTATCCCCCAAGAGTGCTTTTCTTTAACGCCTTTGAGCTAGGCGTAGAAAATTACGAATCAAGTAATATCTAGTGATGAAGCATCAAGATCATAATTTGCTCTAAGAATAGAGTCAAAAAGTAATTTCTTTCTTTTCCTAGGGAAGTGTTCCATACCTTTCTTTAGTGGGAATTGATACTTGATAGTGCCTTCCCTCATATCAATGATAGCACCTACAGTTCGAAGAAAGGGTCTTTCCAAAATAATAGGACATGAAGCATGGCATTCAACGTCCATAACAAGAAAATCAACAGGAACAAAGTTATTGTTAACCACAATAAGAACATCATTAATCCTTCCCAAAGGTTTCTTCTTAGCAACATCAGCAATAGGAACATCAAAATAACACTTTTCAAGCGGTGGTAAATCAAGCATGTCATAAATCTTTCTAGGCATGATAGAAATACTAGCACCTAGATCACATAAAGCATGGCAATCATAACCATTAACATGCATATCAATGATGGGTTCCCAACCATCTTCTAACTTCTTGGGAACAGAAGCTTTTTGCTTCAACTTTTCATCCCTAATTTTTATGAGAGCATTGGTAATATGCTTAGTAAAAGTAATATTTAAAGAACTAGCATTGGGAGTCAAAGCAAGCTTTTGCAAGAACAAAATAACTTCAGATATATTGCAGCCATCAACATCAAAATCATTAAAAGAAATAGATCTATCATCTCCTACACTCCGAAAAATTTTAGCACTCTTTTGAGAAAAAGTTTTGGCAGTTTTAGGCTTCTTAACACAAGGAGTGGGAGTTTTCTCTACACCAATAAAAGTAAGAGGATTTCTAGCATTAGGAGCAACATCATTAGAGGTAGTAATGGTACATACCTTCATCTCTCTAGCCATCTCATCTTCTCTTTCCCACCTGGCATGCAATTCCGCTAACAATCTAATATTTTCATCAATTTCAACTTGAATAGCATTAGCGGTAGCAAAAACATTGTTCTCTTTCACATCATTAGGCAACACTTTTAATTTCAGAAGTTCAACATCATGAGCAAGGCTATCAACTTTAGAAGCAAGAATATCAATTTTGCCTAACTTTTCCTCAACAGACTTGTTAAAAGCAGTTTGCTTACCGATGAAGTCCTTGAGCATTACCTCAAGCTCGGAGGGCGCGGCCCTAGTGTTGTTGTAGGAATTACCATAAGAGTTACCATAACCATTACCATTGGTAGAAGGATACGGCCTATAATTGTTACTAGCAAAATTGTTCCTATAAGCATTGTTGTTAAAATTATTGTTTCTAATGAAGTTCACATCAACTTGCTCTTCTTGAGCATCCAGAGAGGCCAAAGGAACATTATTAGGATCAAAATGGGTCCTATCATTAGCAAGCATAGCCATAATTGTATCAATCTTATCATTCAAAGAAGAGGTTTTCTCAACATAATTTACCTTCTTACCTTGTGGAGCTCTCTCGGTGTGCCATTTAGAATAATTTACCATCATGTTGTCGAGTAGCTTCGATGCGGCGCCCAAGGTAAGGGACATAAAAGTGCCTCCAGCAGCTGAATCAAGTAGGTTCCTTGAAGAAAAATTCAGTCCTGCATAAAAAGTTTGGATAATCATCCAAGTAGTCAGTCCATGAGTGGGGCAATTCTTTATCATAGATTTCATTCTTTCCCAAGATTGAGCAACATGTTCATTATCAAACTGAGTAAACTTCATAATATTGCTACGCAAAGCTATAATCTTAGCAGGAGGATAGTATCTACCAATAAAAGCATCCTTACACTTAGCCCATGAATCAATACTATTCTTAGTCAAAGACAGCAACCAATCTTTAGCTTTTCCTCTCAAAGAAAAAGGAAACAACTTGAGCTTAATAATATCACTATCAACATCCTTATATTTCTGCATCTCACATAGCTCAACAAAATTGTTGAGATGAGCTGCAGCATCTTCAGTACTAGCACCAGAAAATTGCTCTTTCATAACAAGGTTCAACAAAGCAGGCTTAATCTCATAAAAGTTTGCAGCAGGAATTGGTGGTGCAATAGGAGTGCAGATAAAATCACCATTGTTTGTGCTAGTAAAGTCACACAACTTGGTGTTTTCAGGATTGGCCATTTCAGCAAAACGAAAGTAAACAAGTAAAAACAACTACCAAGGATTCTAATTTTTTTGGGTTTTTGATAAAAAACGATGCAGGTAAAATAAATAAAGTAAAGCAAAACAATAACAAAGTAAAGGATGTGTGTGGGAAAAACTCCCCTCGCAGAAGTCTTCTCTTCCTCCCCGGCAACGGCGCCAGAAAAACAGCTGATGGCTAGTTGATGAAGGAGATTATTCTTCTTCGTCCCCCAGCAGCAATCCTTGTGCGTGGTGAATGACCAGCCCGTTGGGAACCCCAAGAGGAAGGTGTGATGAGTATAGCAGCTGGTTTTCCCTCAATTATGAAACCAAGGTTTAATGTCGGTCAGGAGAGGAGAGACAATGACGACTGAAGGTGATGCTTGCTAGTTTGCGACAGCAGTGGACAACTGGCGCCTCGTCCAAGCTTTGCTTGCTAGGTGCAACGTGGAACCTGCACACACACAAACAAATACTTTGCTCCCAACTTACGATGAGGTTGTCAATCTCACCGGTTTGCTTGAAACAAAGGTTATGAGTGTATCGAGTGGAAAACAGTAAAAGTATGCGAATAAAGTAAACAGTACGAGTAAAGTAAACAGGTGATAGCAATATGATGTAAATAGGACCGGGGTCCACAGTTCACTAGTGGTGTCTCTCCATAGATAAAATAACACATGCTGGGTAAACAAATTACAGTTGGGCAATTGATAGAATAAAGATAACGTGATATGTCAAGAAGATCACTATGAGATTTACTTTGGGCATTACAACAAAATACATAGACCGCCATCCAACTGCATCTATGACTAATAATCCACTCCCGGGGTTATCAATTCGAACACCCCAAAAGTATTAAGTTGCGAACAACAGATAATTGCATTAAGCAAAGTGTGTAATGTAAACAAAGCATATGCCCTTGAGCATATGAATGTTGTTTTCTCCCTAGCAACAACAGCACATCTACCACCTTAGAGGTTTCTGTCACTCCCCCAGGTAAAATAGAGGCATGAACCCACTATCGAGCATAAATACCCCCTCTTGGAGTCACTAGCAACTACTCGGCCAAGATAGCTACTAACAACGGAGAGCATGCAAGATCATAAACAACATAGAGATAACAAAAGATAATATTCAGTACAGCAACTTAATCATAAACACCAATATTCATCGGATCCCAACAAACCAAACATGTAGAATTACATAACGGTGATCTCAATCATGTAGGGCAGCTCATGAGATCTAAACATGAAGCACATGGTGGAGAAGACAACCATCTAGCTACTGCTATGGACCCATAGTCCAAGGTAGACTACTCACTCATCGCTCCGGAGGCAAGCATGGCGATGAAGAAGACCTCCGGTGGCGATTCCCCTCTCCGGCAGGGTGCCGGGAAGAGCTTCTGGACCCTCCTGATCTTCGGGTCGACGGCGGCGGCGGATCGCGATGTGATCTGGAAAACTGATCGGGTACTTAGGTTTTTTCCATCGGGGGGTCTTTATAGGCGAAGGGGCGATGTCAGAGGAGGGGCCAGGCGCCCTCACGCGGGCCCGGCGTGGCCAGGGGGCTGGCCGCGCCACCCCTGCGTGTGGGGCCCTGGTGGCCCCCCTCCTACTCCTCTTCGGATCTCTGGAAGCTTTCGGGTAAAATAAGACTTCAGGATGTGGTTTCGTCCAATTCCGAGAATATTTCCTGTGTATCACTCTGAAACACAAAAATAGCAGAAAACAGGGAACTGGCACTGTGGCACTTCGTTAATAGGTTAGTTCCGGAAAATGCATAAAAGTGCCACTAAGTGTAACGAAACAATAGGCAAATGGTGTAAAAACAAGCATGGAGCATCAAAAATTATAGATACGTTTGAGACGTATCAGGTACCAATCAAGTTCATGTGACACTACCTGAGAACTAATTACACGGGGGGTACACACCCCTGGCACAAAAGGAATGTTTGGAAACCTCTAAAGGCCAGCACAATTACAACACATCATGAACAGATTAGCAAAAGCATGATGAACATGCATGGCGCCGATCATCCCCCCATCCTATGAACATCATCAGGTTTACAGAAGTAGAATTAATCTTGAAGCATCTGGGCATGCCTGCTGGCACAGTCCCATACGACCTCCATAGATGTGGTCCCCCTCTACATATGCAACTCGAAGCCACCATCCCTGAACCCAAACTCCAACATGTCGCCTACAGCCATCTTGATCTTCTCTGTGAATTCCTTACATCCCTTGAAGAAGCAGAACTTGTCGAACCTCAACTACATCTGCACCCTGTTCTCACATGTAACATCCTGACATATAGGATTCGGGGAAAGGGTAGTTTTAAATATGTTATTTACATTTCAGTCCTTTAAAAAGGTGGATTTTCAAAAACTTATTTTGTTAAGGTTCAAAGTGTGAAGTTTGACTAGAGGTCATATTTAAACTCTCAAATTTGAATCAAATTTCAAATTTGAAATATTTGAACTTAGCAAAATTTGGGGGATAAATATTTTTATCAACATACATCACCTAAAAGAAGTTTATAACTTCATAACACCACATTTATCATCTAGATAATTGTTTGAGTCCAAATTCAAATTTTTGGATTTAAAATTATTCATGAATGAATAATTAGGGCCAAATTCAAATATTCATAACAATTTAAATAAAAATCAGAAAAATATGAAACAAGCTGCATATGAAAGATAAAAAGAATCTTTATTGAATGGAATCATACTTGTATACATTTACATACCACCTTGTGGTCAAATTACAAAAATCTATAAATAAAAAGGAAAGAAGAAAACCTAGACTACACCTAAACCTATCTACAATTGATCTTCACCTTCTGATCTTCTTCTATAACCTGCAAACAGAGACACTAGGAGAAATTTTGGTTAGATTTAAAATGTTGGTTAGGCCTAGGGCCAACCTTTTTATTTGGAATCCACTGGATTAAGTCCAGAAACTGGTTCTGAACTTAATTAGCTAGGGCAGAGAATAAAATCCAATTATCAAAATAGAAATAGGAAGAAATCCATAGTGTAGAAAATAGATACTTGTTGCAGTAAACCAAACAAGTAGGCCAGCTAGATGACCTAGTAAAATCTAGGAAATACTTCAGACAAAAGTATGACAAAGGATAACACTTTAGGAGCCAAAAATAATTCCAATAGAGAATATCAAGTTTTGAGCCAATGTATCAGAAGATTACCCTAGCCAGGATTCCATGATGAGACAAACACAAGGAAAAATATCCAGTAATTATAAGACCATGATCTTGCTAAATGAGATTAGCAAGTAATTTGCATTCAAGATGAACCAGTGACCAAAACCATCACTAACTTAGCAAGTAGAGATGGATATCATCTCAAAAAGTATAAACTTAGTAACCAGAAACAAGTTTTTAGCATGCTGATTAGGGAAAACAATATAAAATGCACCCATGATTAGCAGATTCATGAAAATCATGAATCTGAGCTAGAATCCAACACAGAGAGGCGGTGCAGAACACTGACATAGCAGCTTAGTCACCAAATGCATGTAAATAGGTGTCAACACCACAGTGATTGGCCAGCCCTATAAATACCCCTTCTTCCACATGAAATCACTCACAAAAATTCTCAGAGTAGCTCATAAGAACACCTTGAGGCCAGAGGCTAGAGGTTAAGAGCAAAAGCTCATAAAACTCACCAAGCCAGAGGCTGGGAGTGAGAAAAAGGAGCAAGGTCACCATTGGTGAGTAGCCCATAACACATCTTGTGCATTAGAAGGTAGGAGAAGGACTAGAGCAAGGAGGTGCTGATCAAGCTGAACCAAGCAGAGGAGTACTGCTAGGTCAAGCTCATCAGCATCATCAAGGCAGAGGAGTGCTGTCCATCTACATCAAGCACACTTTGGAAACTCCAAAGGTTGTATTACTTGGATTAATATTTGCAGAGAGGGAGTGTATACACACACACTTGGCAAGTTTTCTATGAACTCATGAAAATGAGGAACACCACAGCCATGCCAGGAAGTATAGCCATTAGAGCCCTTTGTTTGAGCTCAAGGAAGAAGATGAAGTGCAAATCACTAGAAGTGATTATTTACTTCCAAATCTTACTAGAAACTCCACACATACATACTTCTCTGAATCCTAAGATTCGGAAAATCTTTATGTTAATAATTAAAAGGAAATGTTTGTTGCAAGCTCTAAGAGCTACAACACATGTATCTTATTATCTGAATGAGCACTAGCTCAAACAACAAGTTTCTGAATGTATGTGTTAACTGAAGAACTATCAGAACACTGACAGAAATATTCAGAGTTTATGGTTGATACGTTGCAAACGTATCTATAATTTTTGATGCTCCATGCTTGTTTTACACCAATTGCTTTATGTTTTGTTTACACTTCGTGGCATTTTTATGCATTTTCTGGAACTAACCTATTAACATGATGCCACAGTGCCAATTCCTATTTTATGCTATTTTTGTATTTCAGAAAAGTTATACAGGAAATATTCTCAGAATTGGACGAAACAAAAGCCAAAGTTCCTATTTTTCCTGACACGAAGACAGAGTCCAAAGGAGAGACGGGGGAGGGCACCGAGGTGGCCACACCACCTGGTGGCGCCCCCCTCTGGCCACACCAGGCCATGGTGTGGGCCCCTCGGGTGCCCTCTAACATCGCCCTTCTGCCTATAAATTGCCTCCGACATGAAAACCCTAAATGAATCGGCATCCATCCACGAAAAGTTCCGCAGTGCCGCCGCCATCGAAGACCAATTTTGGGGGACAGAAGTCTCTGTTTCGGCACCCTGCCGGGACGGGGAATTGCCCCCGGAGCCATCTCCATCGACTCCATCGCCATCTTCATCGTTGTTGCTGTCTCCCATGATGAGGAGGGAGTAGTTCTCCCCGAGGCTGAGGGCTCTACCGGTAGCTATGTGTTCATCTCTCTCTCCCATGGTGTGATCTTTATTTGTGATGATGAGCTTTGTAACCTAGTTGAATTGTTAGATGTTACTCTTCATCTATTATGCTACTCAAGTGCTTTTATTAATGTAATCTCCGGAGACACCTTGTCCCACAATGTGAAGATGACAGTGTGCGCATCGTGTGTGGCTCTTAGGCTAAAGTTTACAGTAATACTTATCATGAGTTATGATTTGAGTTGGATGTCTGTATGAATTGTGGTGTTTATCTGGAACCGTCTAGTGCACTCAAGGTGATAGTGTGGGGTAATCTAGATTGGGGAATCCGAACTTTAAGGAGAGCTTTCATAGCCCTACACATGATTAGTGTTTGTTATCCAACCAGAGAGTAGTTTGGGGTAGCATAGTGAAGAAAGATATTTATGTGTTCAATTATGTTATCATTGTTGAGAGTGTCCACT
The DNA here is from genome assembly GCA_007115705.1 of Dactylis glomerata. Taxonomy (NCBI): domain Eukaryota; kingdom Viridiplantae; phylum Streptophyta; class Magnoliopsida; order Poales; family Poaceae; genus Dactylis; species Dactylis glomerata. Next base: position 696,133 of record QXEO01001357.1, read on the forward strand.
AGTGAAAGTATGATCCCTAGGCCTTGTTTCTAAGCATTGAAACACCGTTTACAACCAGTTCTGCTACATGTTTGCTTGCAGCGATTTTTATTTCAGATTGCAATTACCACTTATAACCATCCATATTACTTGTATTTCACTATCTCTTCGCCGAACTAGTGCACCTATACACCTAACAAGTGTATTGGGTGTGTTGGGGACACAAGAGACTTCTTGTATCTTAATTGCAGGGTTGCTTGAGAGGGATATCTTTGACCGCTTCCTCCCTGAGTTCGATAAACCTTGGGTGATCCACTTAAGGGAAACTTGATGCTGTTCTACAAACCTCTGCACTTGGAGGCCCAACATTGTCTACAAGAATAGAAGCGTTCATAGACATCAATGGTGTCAAGCAAGCAAACTTGAATTCCTAGTGCAAGTACTGATCAAGCATAGCATTTAGAGTAAGAAAATCATAGGCAAGCATCCAAGAACCCACTGACAGAGTGAGAAATCAACACTGTCAGAGACGATACAAAGTTCAGAGGGGAATTTTTCAGAGCAAGCAAACCATGCTCGAATGAGCATTTCTAGGAAGCTTAGGTTACTAATAGACTAAATAACACTAGCTAGAGCATACCATAGCATCAGAGCATGCATGAACTGAAGAAAAGCTTCAGTACACCAAAACCCTGATTCCCCAAATTGGGGGAAAGGAAGGGGAGAGTCAAGGGGCCATCTATAGCATTGACAGAGCAAGAGAGAGTGAGAGGAGAAGGTAACTTACTTGTTCATGGAGCCGAGATCCATTGGAGGGGAAGCAGATGTAGCAGAAGCCATGGCCGAGGCCACCAAGGAAGAATACCTCGATGAAACCCAAACTAGTGACCCTAGGTCACTTTGGGGATGCCAAGCCAGCCAGCCTGGCCGAGTTGAGTGGCCAAGCTCGTCGGAGATGGCGAGTTCATCGAAACCCTAACCCTAGCGGGTCAGAGGGGGTGCGTGTGAGCACGGCCGAGCACCCTAGCCCAAATCCCTCGGTGGAGAGGTAGAGCAGAGGGGGAGTCTTCTAGTGGCGGTGATTCGCCAACGATGGCCGGAGACGGCTAGAGCGAGGCGGCGACGGTGACAGCGACTCGGTCGCCATGGCGTCGTGAGAGAGAGGGTGAGCGAGGGGGTTGAGTGTTTGGTTTGGTTCGACCAAACCGTTTTGCTCGGTTTGACCGAGGGGGCTGACCAGTGGGCCCCACATGGGGTTTTTCTATAAATTGTTTTAATTCTAGGGACTTAACTATAAATTAGCCTTTACTTTTTATTTAGGAGTCCAAAAATTATGAAAATGCCTTTTTGGAAAGCTAAAATTATGAATAACTCAAATATGACATAAAATGAAAGTTTTAAGAAAAAAAATTTAACCATTGTTTTTATTGATAGATGAGATGATTAAATTTAAATACTTATGCCAATATTTATCAAAATACTTTTAATCGCCAAGAAAAGTTTTGAATATTGTTTACCACTTGTATGAAGTTATGAAAATCAAAAATTTCATTTATGTCTTTGCTAAATGACTTGGGTATTAATAAAGTACCAAAAGAAAACAAAAACCAAGAGTAATATTTTCCAAATTTTTGGAGATTATTGTTTTGAACTAAAGAATACCATTTTGAGTATGAAAATATTCAAAATAGTATATAAATCCATTTAAGAAGAATATCTTGGAACTTCTTCTGAGTTTGCAATATACCCATCTTTGCGGCATAGAAAGATTTTTCACAAAGTTCTAGCTATCCGCGATCCTTCCGGTGGCTCATAGCTTATCTGGTTGTTTGATCAACGATGTGCTTCAGTTTAATGGGTCTTTCTATAGCAAAGTAGTATATCTCTTGTGAACAACGAAAGAATTATTCAGATATATGAACATTCTAAAGTGAAATTCATATGAAGGTTCTAAAGGAAGATTCATATGATTAACAAGAAACTCAAATAACAAATCACCCAAAAATATGGGAAGGGTTTATCAAAAATTAGTTTGCAATTAATCTTTTCAAATTATTTGGATTTTAAAACATTGTCTTCTATTTGGACAATGTTCATTCTTCAGAACCCAAGGTCCAGGATCAAGTAAAACCTTTGAACTGCATTATCTTGCAGTTGTCAGGAAACTTCATTCTTGCTCATATATGTTGATTATTTTCAAAAGTACCCAATTGTGTAGTATTTCATACCAATTGCATCAAAATACTTCTTCCAAAAGAATTGGTGGATGATGGAACCAAGGATAAGATGAACAAATGAAATATCATAAGGTGGAGGTTCCATTACTGGGAATACCGAGGATTTAATAAACACTGTTATCAGTCATTCCAAAGTGCCATAAATCACGCTGACCACAGAACTTGGTATGGGACAAGCGAGTCAGAAGTTACTTCCGAGTTTTTTATATCCTCAGAGGCATAGCCGGATTGAGATTCCTTTCGGGGAAAATCAATGGGTGGGAGCTGATACGTCTCAAACATATCTATAATTTTTGATGATCCATGCTTGTTTATACACCATTTCTTTGTGTTTTGTTACACTTCATGGTGTTTTTATGCATTTTCTGGAACTAACCTATTAACAAGATGCCACAGTGCCAGTTCCCTGTTTTTTGCTATTTTTGTGTTTCAGAAAAGTTACGCAGGAAATATTCTCAGAATTGGACGAAACAAAAGCCGAACCTACTATTTTTACCGAAGCTTCATGAAGACCGAAGATGAGACGGAGGGGGGCCAGGGGCCAGGCTCACCATAGGGTGGCGCGGCCCAGCCCTTGGCCGCGCCACCGCATGGTGAGACCGCCTGGTCCACCTTCTGACGCTGCCCTTTTGCCTATAAAATCCCCTCGATGGGAAAAACCTAAAGGACGGATCGCTTTTCCTCAAAACATACTGCAAGCCACCACCGTCGTTGAAGCGAGATCGGGAGGATCCAGGAGCTCTTGCCGGCACCCTGCCGGAGGCCTTCTCCACCACCATGGTCGCGTTCGGTGAGTAGTCTACCTTGGACTACGGGTCCATATCAGTAGCTAGATCGTTGTCTTCTCCACCATGTGCTTCATGTTTAGATCTTGTGAGTTGCCCTATGATACGTCTCGAATGTATCTATAATTTTTGATGCTCCATGCTTGTTTTTACACCTTTTGCCTTGTGTTTCGTTACACTTCATGGCGTTTTTATGCGATTTCCGGAACTAACCTATTGACAAGATACCACAGTGTCAGTTCCCTGTTTTCTGCTGTTTTGTGTTTCAGAAAAGCTACACAGGAAATATTCTCGGAATTGGACGAAACAAAAGCCGAACGTCCAGAAATTCACCGAAGCTTCCAGAGAACCAAAGAGGAGACGGAGTGGGGCCACGAGGGCCCCACACAATAGGGCGGCGTGGCCTAGCCCCTGGCCGCGCCCCCTACGTGTGAGGGCACCCTGGCAGCCCCCTGACGACTCCCCTTTGCCTATATAAAGCCTCGAGACGGAAAACCCTAGGGAAATCGGCAAATTTCCAGAAAGAGTTCCGCAGCTCCGCCGCCGCCGCCGACGAATTTTGGGGGACAGAAGTCTCTGTTCCGGCACCCTGCCGGGATGGGGAAGTGCCCCCGGAGCCATCTCCATCGGTCTCCATCGCTGTCTCCGCCATCTCCATCGACCTCGCCGCCATCTCCATCAACCTTGCTGTCTCCTATGATGAGGAGGGAGTAGTTCTCCCCCGGGGCTGAGGGCTCTACCGGTAGCTATGTGGTTCACCTCTGTCTCCCATGATGTGATATTTATGTGATCGTGAGCTTTGTATCTAGTTGAATTGTTAGATGTTATTATTCAGATATTATGCTACTCCTATGCTTAATTATTATACTCTCCGGAGATACCTCGTATCATGGTGTAAAGGTGACTAGTGTGTGCATCATGTGTATCTTTTTGGTTAATGTCTCTATGAAATGTTGGTGTTTGTTGGAACCATCTAGTGCGTTCAAGGTGATAGTGTGGGACAATCTAGTTTGGGTACATATGGACTTTGAGGAGTGCTTCGTAGCCCTACGCATGATTAGTGTATGTTTTCCATTGGAGAATTGTTTTGAGTTGCATATTGATGATAGTATCTATTGGTTCAATTATGTTATATTTGTTGAGAGTGTGTCCATTAGTGAAAGTATGACCCCTAGGCCTTGTTTCCAAGCATTGCACACCGTTTCCTTTCAGTTTTGTTACATGTTTACTTGCAGCGATATTTATTTCAGATTACGTTTACTACTCATAATCATCACTACTACTTGTAGTTCACTATCTCTTCGCCGAACTAGTGCACCTATATATCTGACAAGTGTATTGGGTGTGTTGGGGACACAAGAGACTTTCTGTATTGTAATTGCAGGGTTGCTTGAGAGGGATAGCTTTGACATCTTCCTCCCTGAGTTCGATAAACCTTGGGTGATCCACTTAAGGGAAACTTGCTGCTGCTCTACAAACCTCTGCACTTGGAGGCCCAACACTGTCTACAAGAACAGACGCATGCGTACACATCAAGCTCTTTTCTGGCGCCGTTGCCGGGGAGGTAAGGTAAAAGGTACTCGCATCCTCCTGTGTGAGTGCTCGGAGTTATTTCCTTTAGATTCTGCAATTATATCTTTTTGTTTCTTGTTTTTATTTCACTAGTTAGGCTTAATGGAAAGTAAAGAGTTCTTTAGTCTTTTTCCTGAGTTTAGATTTGAAGAGAAAATTGAAAAACCTTTGGAGCTTATTTCGCATAGCAATGTTATTAGTACGAATGCTTTGAATCCCGTTAGTGCTAATGCTATAGAAAAGTCTAAGCTTAGGGAAGCTGGTTTTGTTAAGCATGATATTTTTAGTTTCCCGGCTTTAGTGGAGAAAGTTTGCTCTGATGATATTTTATCTCCCATATGTGATGTTTCTAATGATGCTTGTGCTCCTCATCCTTTTAAAATACCCATGAAGATTGTTGAACGTGCTATGGATAACTGCTATTTAGGAGATGGAACTGTCCATCCTGGTGATCATTTGCTTTTTATACATGAATTATGCGAGTTGGTCAAGTGTGCAGGTATTTCGATGAACCGAGTTAAGAAGAAGCTATTCTCTTTATCATTGAAAGGTAGAGCTGAGGAATGGTATAAAACACTAAAGGATGGTCGATCTATTAACTGGGAGGAAATTATACCTCTCTTTTATTCTAAATTCTATCCTTCTAGTGAGGTTTATAAAGATAGGAATTACATTTATAATTTTCATCCGCATGAGGGAGAAAGCATTGCCCAAGCGTGGGGAAGATTGAAGTTACTAATGCACAAATGTCCTATTCATGATCTTCCCCGTAATATTGTTATTAATAATTTTTATGCAAGGCTTTCAGGATATTACAAGGACTATCTAGATGCATGCTTTGATGGGTCTTTCACAAGCAAGGATGTTGACACCAAGTGGGATCTGCTTGAAAAAAAAAATTAAAACAATATTGAAGGTTGGGATAGCGACAAAGGTAAAGGATCAGGTATGAATTATGAGTTTGATTGCATTAAGTCTTTCGCTGAAACTACTGATTTTCAAGTGCTTAGTGCTAAGTATGGTCTTGATCCTCAAACTATGATTGATTGTTTTAAAGCCTTTGCTTCCCATATTAATGTTCCTAAAGGAAATGGGGATGTGTATCATGAACCTTTTAAGGACACTTGCGTAGAAAATAATATTGTTGTTAATGATTGCAATAAACATGCTCGAACCTCTGAAAGTCCTATTTCCTATAAGCATGTTAATTTTTGTGGAATGCATAGACCTTGTGAACAGAGTCACAACAAGGAAGATTATTGCATCACCCACGGGAATGAAGAAACCAATATGTGGCTCAGGGATCTAGACAAGCTTGGTGAAAGGGTTTGTGAGCTTTATCCTTTTCTTTGTGAACTTTGCGATAAAACGGGTCACTTTAATTTTCAATGCCCAATTAATCGGACGAGTACCGCAGATTTGTATTGTGATGATAAGATTACTCTCAATCAGTATGATGAGCTTACTTTGTTTTTGAATTGTGAAGAGATATCTAGAAAGATTTCTTTGATTGATATGAGAGATGTTGATATTAATAGCATCCTTCGTGGTTGTCGTCTCTATTGTACTAAAGATTGCCTCGCAAATACTTACTTACAAGATCTTATAAAATATGATGTTTTGCCAAGCTATGACAGGACTAATAGATGTTTCGATCTTATTAATAGAGAGGAGGAATCCTCCAAAGTTTCTTCTGTTGTTCCTGTCAGCAAACCAGATTATGTGGAGAAGATGCCTTTCCCTCCTAAAGAATATGTGGAGAAGATGCCCTTCAAGTCTCTCCCTCCTAAAGGAGAGAGTAAGAAGAGTATGAAGAAGAAGAGGAGCAAAAGGCGAGAGGACACGGTACCTTCCCCTAAGCGTTATGATCCTGCTATATATTATGATAATTCTGATTGGGATGATGTTCCTATGCCTGTTACCTATGTTAGTGATCATGATTGGGAAAAACACTCTACTTTTGATATTGAAAATCTTTTTGGTACCAATTCTAAGGTTAATAATTGTTGTACCATTAGTACTATCCATGTTCCTTCTTATGATGATATGTTTGATGAATATGCTTTGCAAAATAGTTGCTCTCTAGCTTGTGATGATACTAAACCTCTAGTTTATGATGGTTACAATGATGAGTATAATATTTTCAGTTCACCTACTACTGAGGAGAAAAATAGTTATGATTACAATATGCCTCCTGTTTTTTATGATTATGGTGATGAGAATAATTATTCTGTTGAATCTGCTCCTACTATAATTATTCATGCGGGGAGTATTAATTCTTTTATGCATGTGGCTCATGATAGAGATGCTTTATGTGATAGTTATATTGTTAGTTCTATTCATGATGCTACCGAAATTTATTATGAGAGAGGGAAACATGGTTTGATGGACCTCAACAATATTGAGTTTCCCCTCTTTATGTTGCAATTTTTGAAGCTATACTTGTTTTGCCTTCCTATGCTTTTTGCTTTGCGCTTTCATGACTTGTCTCTTTACAAGACTATTTTTCATAGGAAGTGGTTCAGATTTAAATGTCTTTCACATTTGCTTTTTGATGCTCTCTATTGCTTTAAGTTCCTATATGGCGCCTTTGCCTCAAGCTCTTATATGGCGCCTACATGAGCATCTTTGCAAATTACTGCGCCTAGCTCAAAGGCGTTAAAGAAAAGCACTCTTGGGAGATAACCCATTGTTTATTTTCAGTACTTTTTCTTTTATTTGAGTCTTGGAAGTTATTACTACTGTAATAACCGCTCCTTATCCTTTTTATTTCGTTGTTGTGCCAAGAGAAGCCTCTAATTTGAGTGAGGTAAGATTTGGGGATGTTGCTGTCCTGAAACAGTTTTCGGTGCTGCACCGTAAAAATTCGTGAAAATTCTCTGTATATCTTTTGGACCTGCGATTTCTTGTGCATATGCCCCAGGTTATATGCAAACTTTCATTAGTAGAACACTTTTTTATTTGAGCAACAGAAAACCCTCTAAAAATTCGACCTTTGTCAGCTGTTCTTTTTGACAGATTTCTGCCAATATTTGTGTTTGCCGCTTTATCGCTTTCTTTTTTAGTTCTTTTGATCACAGAACTTTTGGGGACATTGCTACAGTAGTATATACTTTATATGTGGTGGTTTTGAGTTGAAACCTGATGCAAAAAGGGTTGATTCAATGTTATGCTTACACTAATATTGCTAATAGAATTGTGTTTAGTTTTGTATGAAGGAAGTTTTCAAGTGTAGGGATTGGAGAATGATGAGATGAGATGAAGAATGGACAAAAGCTCAAGCTTGGGGATGCCCATGCACCCCAAGAAATATCCAAGAAGTACAAGCGTCAAAGCTTGGGGATGCCCCGAGGCACCCCCTTCTTCATCGGCAAAAATCAGGTCACCTTTTAACACACTATATTTTTATTGCTTCATGCACTATGCGTTTTTCTTTGAGTGTCAGTTGTTTTTGTTTTTAGTTTTCTTTTGCTTTGTTTGCTGCAATAAATGTTGGATCACATCATGTTTGTTTTGGAGAGAGACTTACTCCGTTTTTCATTGCTAAGAACACTCTGTTTTTCACTCTTATCGTTCAACGAGTGTTCTCTTTTTCTGCTACTGTGTTTAGCTTTTGTTTTCACCTTGATTTTTGTTCAGACCTTGTTATACCTTTGCATCAAGGTGTACTTTGAACTCTGGTCTTTGTTTGTTTTCATCAAAAGAGTTTCCTCAAAAAGAGTTCGAATGGTGTTGGAAAAGAGAAAAAGTTTCATGCAAAAAAGTGGTACAAAAAGGAGCTTGTTTAGACTGCGGCTTAGAATTTTGCATGTCATGTTTGATGTTGTTTTGATAGTATGCTTAGTGATTTTTGCTGTAGCATGACTTGTCTCAAATGACTGAGATTGCTTAATGAGCCTTTGAAAAAATCATGCGTTGTTTTTATTATATGGAAGCATTTATTTGGTTTTCTCCTTTGATGCTTTATTTGGGTTGACTTGGCGCATGCTTACACCATGTTGACTACAAAAATAAGTCACCTATAGCCTCTACGATCATTTATTTTTTGACTTTTGATGCCATCTTATGCTTCTTTTAATATTGCTTTGTCGCTTTGCATGATTATGGCCATTATTGCTCTCTTAGTTGGTCGCTCCCAGTCTTTTTCTAGCCCTCATTTTGTACTAAGTATGAGCTCTACTCGTGCATCCAACTCCCAAAAACTAAGTTTGCCATTGTGTCCACTATAAATTCCTATGCATGGTATTTGTAAGTCATTCCAAGTAAATTTTCATGTGCTACCTTTCAAAAAACCTTCAAAACACTTCTCATTTTGTGACACTATTTTCAGCTCATGGGGATGTAGTGGTCGGATTTGCTATCTTCCATATTGTCTTATTCCAAAAAGAAAAAAAAGGCACTCCTCCATGGTATGTGAATGTTGGTGGGCACCCGATGGAATCGGTTAGCCATGGTTTGAGAAAGGAAAAAATGTGAGGAGGAGTGCCAAGCTTTATAAAAGAGCACAAAAGTGCCAATTTCTCTCTCAAAAACTTGCTTCATTTTTGTATGGAAGATAGTAAGAACCCCATTGCCAGTCGTTGACAAAGACAACCACCTCTCAAAACCAATTTTTATCTCTCTGTTTTACAAATGAAAAGCTCTAGCACATGTTTAATCACTGCTTCCCTCTGCGAAGGGCCTTTCTTTTACTTTTATGTTGAGTCTCCACCTTCTACCTTTATGCACCGTCTAAGAGAGCATAGTTGTCATTCTGAGTATAATGTGCATTGTCCCAAGTTTTCATTGATTGATTCATGATGTTGGTTTCACTTGTTCTTAAATTATTTGTATCTAGTCGCCCTCTTAAACTTGAAGGTGTCCTATGCATTTATGTGTTGCTACTCCATGAGGGACAAGCTGAAAACCATTTGTTATGTTTTCCATATGGTTGAAACACACATGACTTTCATTGTTTCATTATTCATGATCTTTTGTTTGTGTTCCTTTTCATGTTATAACATGGTTGCTAAGTTTCTATTATCAAGATTATGTCTTTCATGCCCATATTTTAAGTTCTTTGATCTTAGCACTCAATGCTTTACCTATATGATCAAAGTTGTGATGGTGCATGTCACCTCAAAAATTATTTCTTTTGTTACCACTTACCTACTCGAGGACGAGCAAGAGTTAAGCTTGGGGATGCTGATACGTCTCAAACGTATCTATAATTTTTAATGCTCCATGCTTGTTTTTACACTATTTGCCTTGTGTTTCGTTACATGGCGTTTTTATGCGATTTCCGGAACTAACCTATTGACAAGATGCCACAGTGTCAGTTCCCTGTTTTCTGCTATTTTTGTGTTTCAGAAAAGCTACACAGGAAATATTCTCAGAATTGGACGAAACAAAAGCCGAACGTCCAGAAATTCACCGAAGCTTCCAGAGAACCGAAGAGGAGACGGAGAGGGGCCACGAGGGCCCCACACAATAGGGCGGTGCGGCCTGGCCCCTGGCCGCGCCCCCTATATGTGAGGGCACCCTGGAAGCCCCCTGACGACGCCCCTTCGCCTATATAAAGCCTCAGGACGGAAAACCCTAGGGGACTCGGCAAATTTCCAGAAAGATTCCGCAGCTCCGCCGCCGCCGCCGACGAATTTTGGGGGACAGAAGTCTCTGTTCCGGCACCCTGCCGGGACGAGGAAGTGCCCCCGGAGCCATCTCCATCGGTCTCCATCGCCGTCTCCGCCGTCTCCATCGACCTCACCACCATCTCCATCAACCTTGTTGTCTCCTATGATGAGGAGGGAGTAGTTCTCCCTCGGGGTTGAGGGCTCTACCGGTAGCTATGTGGTTCACGTCTCTCTCCCATGATGTGATCTTTATGTGATCATGAGCTTTGTATCTAGTTGAATTGGTAGATGTTATTATTCAGATATTATGCTACTCCTATGCTTAATTATTATACTCTCCGGAGATATCTCGTATCATGGTGTAAAGGTGACTAGTGTGTGCATCATGTGTATCTTTTTTGGTTAATGTCTCTATGAAATGTTGGTGTTTGTTGGAACCATCTAGTGCGTTCAAGGTGATAGTATGGGACAATCTAGTTTGGGTACATACGGACTTTGAGGAGTGCTTCGTAGCCCTACACATGATTGGTGTATGTTTTCCATTGGAGAATTGTTTTGAGTTGCATATTGATGATAGTATCTATTGGTTCAATTATGTTATATTTGTTGAGAGTGTGTCCACTAGTGAAAGTATGATCCCTAGGCCTTGTTTCCAAGCATTGCACACCGTTTCCTTTCAGTTTTGTTACATGTTTGCTTGCAGCGATATTTATTTCAGATTACGTTTACTACTCATAATCATCACTACTACTTGTATTTCACTATCTCTTCGTCGAACTAGTGCACCTATACATCTGACAAGTGTATTGGGTGTGTTGGGGACACAAGAGACTTTCTGTATCGTAATTGCAGGGTTGCTTGAGAGGGATAGCTTTGACATCTTCCTCCCTGAGTTCGATAAACCTTGGGTGATCCACTTAAGGGAAACTTGCTGCTGCTCTACAAACCTCTGCACTTGGAGGCCCAACACTGTCTACAAGAACAGACGCGTGCGTAGACATCACCCTACATGATCAAGATCATCTTTATATAATCATACATGTTGTGTTTGTTGGGATCCGACGAGTATTGGTACAATGTCAAGTTGATATGCTGAATATATATCTTTATGTTATCTCTATGTTGTGTATGATCTTGCATGCTTTCTGTTGCTAGTAGATATCCTGGCCGAGTAGATGCTAGTGACTCCAAGAGGGAGTATTTATGCTCGATAGTTGGGTTCATGCCTCTAGTAATATGGGGGAGTGATAGAAACCTCTAAGGTTGTAGATGTGCTGTTGCCACTAGGGAGAAAACAACATTCTTGTGTCCAAGGACATTTCCTTTGTTTACTTTACGCACTTTGCTTAATGCAGTTATCCGTTGTTTGCAACTTAATACTCAAGGGGTACTCGGACGACTCCCCGCAAGTGGATTATTAGTCATAGATGCAGTTGGATTACGGTCTATATATTTTGCTGTATTGCCCAGAGTGAATCTCATAGTGATCCTCATGACATATGTACATTATCTTTATTCTATCAATTGCCCAATTGTAATTTGTTTACCCAGCATGTTGTTATTTATCTTATGGAGAGACATCGCTAGTGAACTATGGGCCCCGATCCAATTTCCTTTACATTGCTTTACCATTTTACTTTTACTCGTACTGTTTACTTTCTTGCATACTATTACCCTTTTACCGCTCGATACGCTCAATCCTTTGTTTACAGCAAACCGGTGAGATTAACAACCTCATCGTAAGTTGGGAGCAAAGCTCTTGGTTGTGTTGTGTGCAGGTTGCACATTGCTGCTAGGTGAAGACACACCAACAATATTCCTGGCATCATTGTTCGGAGTGTCACAAAGCTAGCAAGCATCACCTTCTGAAGTTTGGCTTTCTCCTACTGGTTCGATAAATCTTGGTTTCACAACTGAGGAAAAACTTGCTGCTGTGCTCATCATACCTTCCTCTTGGGATTCCCAATGAGCTGTTACTTACAAGCCATCAAGCAACTTTTTCTGGCGCCATTGCCGGGGAGGAAGAAGACTTCTGCAAGGGGAGTCTCGCACGCACAATCATTTACTTTGTTTTTGTTTTGCTTTATTTTACTTTTGCTTGCATCTTTTTATCAAAAATACAAAAAATATGTTTCTATTTCAAGTTGCTTTTTATGTCTAGTTTAGTTGTTGTTACTATGTCGCCCGAGGAAATGATCTTCACTTTCAAACAAAAGATTGAGGAGAGTTTCAAAGAAGCTTGGTCTAGAATTTATGATTGGCATGAAAAAACTGAACCGAAAATGACTTTGAGTTTGCTTCTTAGTAGCTTTTACTTTGGTCTTGCTCTTCCTTATAGATATGCTTTGGATGCTACAGCAGGAGGAGATTTCCTTCATTATGATGGATATCAAGCTTTCAATATTATAAAAAATTTGATTACAATTTATAGCATACCAACTGATTTTGATTCCTCTCTTGTGAGCATTTTTGCTAGACTTAATACTCTTGAGACTCACACTGCTTGTTTGAATAATTGCTATAGTACTTTGCGCGAGCATTTTGATTATGTGCTAACAAACTCCGAACCATCAAGTTGGTTCCCTACGGTGAAAATCACCATCAGTGGTGAAACTTTTCATGCTCATTGTGATATTATGTCTGAATTTTATGTTATGCCAAAGGATGTTTATGAATCTTTGAGTCTTTGGAAACTTTCTGAGGGGTGGAGAAGAAATTTCTCTTACTAATAATGTCACTATATTTCCCGTTGGAATAGCTGAAGGAGTATATACAAAAGTCCTAGGAAGAATGGTATCTACTGATTATCTTGTTATTGAATGTGTAGGAAAAGGACAAATCACGCTTGAAGATCTCTACTAAAGATCTTGGGCGCCATTATAGATGTGGGAAAAGGCACTATAAGATTCATCTCTCCACCTTGCAATAGTCACATATTTCCTAGAGTTAAGAGCAAAGGTAAGAAAGGAAGACGTAAGGCATCCGTTTATCCCAATACCTCATTTGATAATACTTGATTTCCACTTTCTGCGCCTAGCTCAAAGGCGTTAAAGAAAAGCACTTTTGGGAGATAACCTAATGTTTTCTTTTCAGTAATTTTTTTTATTTGAGTCTTGGAAGTTATTACTACTGTAATGACCTTTCCTTATCATTTTTATTTCGTTTTTGTGCCAAGAAGAACCTCTAATTTGAGGGAGGTAAGATTTGGGGAAGCTGCTGTCCTGAAACAGATTTCTGCGCTGCACCGTAAAAATTCGTCAAAATTCTCAGAATATATTTTTGATCTGAAATTTCTTGATCATATGCCCCAGGTTATATCCAAACTTTCATTAGTTTTGCACTTTTAGATTTGAGCAACAGAAGGTCCTCAAAAAATTCGACCTTTGTCAGCTGTTCTGTTTTGACAGATTTCTGCCACTATTTGCGTTTGCCTCTCGATCGCTTTCTTTTTTAGTTATTTTGATCACGGAACTTTTGAGGAAGTTGCTACAGTAGTATATGCTTTATATGTGGTGTTTTTGAGTTTGAAACTGAACCAAAAAGGGTTGATTCACTATTATGTTTATGCTAACGCTGCTAATAGAATTGTGTGAAGTTTTGTATGAAGGAAGTTTTCAAGTGTAGGGATTGGAGAGTGATGAGATGAGATGAATAATGGAAAAAAGCTCAAGCTTGGGGATGCCCATGTCACCCCAAGAAATATCCAAGAGGTACAAGCGTCAAAGCTTGGGGATGCCCCCGAGGCACCCCTTCTTCATCGGCAAAAATCAGGTCACCTTTCAACACACTATTTTTACTGCTTCATATTCTATGCATTTTTCTTGGAGCGTCTTTACTTTTGCTTTTAGTTTTATTTTGTTTTGTTTGCTGCAATAAATGGTTGAACCCCAACAAATTTCTTTCGGAGGAGATGTACTTTGTTTTTATTGCCAAAAACACTCTAGTTTTCACTCTTATCGTTCAACGAGTGTTCTCTTTTTCTAGAACTGCGTTTAGCTTTTGTTTTTTGCCTTGATTTTTGTTCAGATCTTGTTTTATCTTTGCATCAAGGTGTATTTAGGCCACTGGTCTATGTTGGTTTTCATCAAAAGAGTTGTTTCAAAAAGGTTTGAATGGTGTTGGAAAAGAGAAAAAGTTTCATGCAAAAAAGTGGTATAAAAAGGAGCTTGTTTAGACTACGGCTTAGACTTTTACATGCCATGCTTGATGTTGTTTTGATTGTATGCTTAGTAGTTTTTACTGTAGCACGACTTGTCTCAAATGACTGAGATTGCTTAATGAGCCTTTGAAAAAATCATGCGTTGTTTTTATTATATGGAAGCATTTATTTGGTTTTCTCCTTGATGCTTTATTTGGGTTGACTTGGCGCATGCTTACAACATGTTTGACTCTTACAAAGTCGCCATAAGCCTCTATGATCATTTGGTTTTTGACTTGTGATGCCATTTTATGCTTCTTTTAATAATGTTTTGTCGCTATGCATGATTATGGCCGTTATTGCTCTCTTAGTTGGTCGCTCCCAGTCTTTTGCTAGACCTTATTTTGTACTGAGTATGAGATCTACTCGTGCATCCAACTCCCAAAAACCAAGTTAGTCCAATGTGTCCACCATACATACCTATTAGCAATTTGCTATTTCAAGTACATTTGACTTGCTTTTATCTATCCTTTGAATTAAACTCTTTTTGGTGTTATGTGAAAATTAGTCAGTAAAGCTCTCACAAACCTGATGGCACACTTTACTTTTCTTGCTTTTAAAATTTTGACATTGTGGCTCTCTTATGTTGACGTTATGCTTGCAAGTTGTAAGTTGGAAATTAGCCAAACCATGTCATCATGGGGTAAGCTTTCAACATTGCACTTTCTCTTATTTGAGTTGATATCGTGATCTTTTGTTTATGGATACTCGCGATGTGAAATAAGTTGGGAATCTTGCGGGATCATGGAGTTTGTATATGTGTTAGAGAAACGCCTGGGCCGCTAATCTAAGCCATGCATCATTCATGGTAGAAATTTACAGCATGCCCATAGTGGACATTCGACGACGCATCTCACAATAAAAAGTTGTACCAATGGTAATTAAAAGAGATGCCGAGGTGTTCATTGTCTGTTTGTCCTGTCATTTTGATGTGGGCTTGTTCCATGTCATCGGGCAAGGAGGTACCCCGTTGGCGGTTCTCGATGATACGTGTATACTTACAATGACAAGAGCTTGCTTGGGACCCTAAGTTAAGTAGCATGAGGTTTTAGGTATTCGTACTTCAAGGGACACGAGGTTTTCAACTTATGATTTGTCAAGTATATGCTCATAATTGTACTCGCATTTACTTTAACCATTCAAGATGCCTATGATGGGGGTAATGAGAGCTCAAAGCTAGTAAGTACCATAATTTTTGAAGGTTTATAAAACTTGCAATCACTGCTTTCCTCTGCGAAGGGTCTTTCTTTTACTTTTATGTTAAGTCTCCACCTTCTACCTTTATGCACCGTCTAAGAGAGCATAGTTGCCATTCTGAGTTTAATGTGCATAGTCCCAAAGTTTATCACTGATTGATTCATGATTATGGTTTCACTTGTTCTTAAATTATTTGTATCTAGTCGCCCTCTTAAACTTGAAGGTGTCCTACGCATTTATGTTTTGCTATTCCATGAAGGACAAGCTGAAAACCACTTGATATGTTTTTCCATATGATTTGAACACACGTTTGACTTTCATTGTTTCATTATTCATGATCTTTCGTTTGTGTTTCTTTTCATGTTATAACATGGTTGCTAAGTTTTTATTTTCAAGATTATGTCTTTTATGCCCATGTTTTAAGTTCTTTGATCCCAGCACTCAATGCTTTACATAGATGATCAAGATTGTGATGGTGCATGTCACCTCAAAAATATTCTTTTGTTATCACTTACCTACTCGAGGACGAGCAGGAGTTAAGCTTGGGGATGCTTGATATGTCTCAAACGTATCTATAATTTTTGATGCTTCATGCTTGTTTATACATCATTTGCTTTGTGTTTTGTTACACTTTGTGGCATTTTTATGCATTTTTCGGAACTAACCTATTAACAAATGCCACAGTAGCAGTTCCCTATTTTTTGCTATTTTTGTGTTTCAGAAAAGTTACACAGGAAATATTCTCGGAATTGGATGAAACAAAAGCCGAACCTCCTATTTTTACCGAAGCTTCGCGAAGACCAAAGATGAGATGGAGGGGGGCCAGGGGCCAGGATTACCATAGGGTGGCGCGGCCTAGCCCCTGGCCGCGCCACCGCATGGTGAGACCGCCTGGTCCACATTCTGATGCTGCCCTTTCGCCTATAAAATCCCCTCGACGGGAAAAACCTAAAGGATGGATCGCTTTTCCTTGAAACATACTGCAAGCCGCCGCCATCATCGAAGCGAGATCGGGAGGATCTAGAAGCTCTTCCCGGCACCCTGCCGAAGGCCTTCTCCACCACCATGGTCGCCTCCGGAGTGATGTGTGAGTAGTCTACCTTGGACTATGGGTCCATAGCAGTAGCTAGATGGTTGTCTTCTCCACCATGTGCTTCATGTTTAGATCTTGTGAGCTGCCCTACATGATCAAGATCATCTTTATGTAATCATACATGTTGTGTTTGTTGGGATCCGATGAGTATTGGTACTATGTCAAGTTGATGTGCTGAATATATATCTTTATGTTATCTCTATGTTATTTACGATCTTGCATGCTTTCCGTTGCTAGTAGATATCTTGGCCGAGTAGATGCTAGTGACTCCAAGAGGGAGTATTTATGCTCGATAGTTGGGTTCATGCCTCTAGTAATCTGGGGGAGTGACAGAAACCTCTAAGGTTGTAGATGTGGTGTTGCCACTAGGGAGAAAACAACATTCTTGTGTCCAAGGACATTTGCTTTGTTTACTTTACGCACTTTGCTTAATGCAGTTATCCGTTGTTTGCAACTTAATACTCAAGGGGTACTCGGACGACTCCCGCGAGTGAATTATTAGTCATAGATGCAGTTGGATTACGGTCTATGTATTTTGTCGTATTGCCCAGAGTGAATCTCATAGTGATCCTCATGACATATGTACGTTATCTTTATTCTATCAGTTGCCCAACTATAATTTGTTTACCCAGCATGTTGTTATTTATCTTATGGAGAGACACCGCTAGTGAACTATGGACCCCGGTCCAATTTCCTTTACATTGCTTTACCGTTTTACTTTTACTCGTACTATTTACTTTCTTGCATACTATTACCCTTTTACCGCTTGATACGCTCAATCCTTTGTTTACAGCAAACCGGTGGGATTGACAAACTCATCGTAAGTTGGGAGCAAAGTTCTTGGTTGTGTTGTGTGCAGGTTTCACGTTGCTGCTAGGTGAAGACACACCAACAATATTCCTGGCGCCATTGTCCGGAGTGTCACGAAGCTAGCAAGCATCACCTTCTGAAGTTTGGCTTTCTCCTACTGGTTCAATAAACCTTGGTTTCACAACTGAGGGAAAACTTGCTGTTGTGCTCGTCATACCTTCCTCTTGGGGTTCCCAACGGGCTATTACTTACAAGCCATCAGGAGCCCGTGGTAAACGTCCCTGCTCTGTGCTACAAAGTAACGGTTAATGTCTTCTAGCGGAGAGGGTGATTGATTTGGACCGAGGTTTGGATTAATTACGATGGGTGGATTACGGAATTAGGTTGTGCTCGGCATGATTCGGCTATACTTGGTAACTGGCCTCATACCATAGGAAGTGTGATATTGGCAATAGGGTCAAGGACATTTGTGGGCAAATTAGCGCACCTCTGCAGAGTGTACAGAATTGTGACATGTTACTTCTTATTCTGAGAAAGGAATTGCGAACGCCGCATGGAACAGAACTGTGCAAAAGTTCTAACAACCCGCGAAGAGTGATGAACATAGTGTTTATGAAATTAAAACTTTGATTCATCCAACAAAACTGTTTTCCAAAACTTGCATATGTTTGAAATTCTCTTATTCCAAGCTATTGTTACAGCATGATACACCATTTCCATAGAACTTGCTGAGTACGCCTGTAGTCAACCTATCCTCAAAAACTCTTGCTTTAGATTGTGAGAATAGCGAAGATGTTCCTGACGATAGTGAGGAACAATACTACGAGCAGCCGGATCTCTCTGGAGGAGTAGAAGGGGTTGACTACGGTATCGTTTATGGTACTAGCGACGAGGAACCGGACACCAAAGCATAGAATTATAGAGCGTAGTGACTTTCATAAATAAGTTGCTCATGCTCGTAACGGTGCTATGCCTTATACTACCATTACTAATTAGATTTGCTAGTTTCAAATAGTTTACAAAGGAGACTCCTCAATGGACCGAGGATGATCTCAAAGCTTTTGTACACTTTTTGTTGGTATCTATGAACATGTAAAGTTTCGGACCCGCAATGTTTCTATTGTACCACTCTGAGGGATGTGATATTTACGAAAGGGGACTTTCGTGAGTATTATATCAACAACTTGTACACTACACATGCAGTGGTGTGCTAGGTCACCACATCACACCAAGCATCGGTCATGATCCGCTTCTTGACAGGAAGCTTCTTGGTCTTTAGCTTATCTACCAGCATCGGCTCAATTGCCACCAGCATAGGGAGTGCTTTGAGGTCACTATCTATGAGCTGCATGTAGAATTGAGGGACCAAGGTCCAAGGATAGTGCCCCAAGTATGAATCATGCCCTTATGCTTCTTCTCCTTGTACAGGTCGTCGACAGTAGCCATAAGGCTTGGTACATGAGACCTCATACGCACCAAAGGGATTATATCTACCTTCTGCATTTGTGGTCGATGTAGTCATGCGGGAAGGTCCATTTCTGCAACGTCGCAATGTACATGTTAGTGATCACCACAGACAGGGACATGGCCATGGTGTGGTGATCACTGCACTGGCAATGCCATTGCCATACATATCATTGCCAATGCGGTGATCCCCACGACCGCAATGATGAGATATTTGAATGACTCGAACACTAGAACAAGCACATGCAACAACTAAATACATCCTGACATGATGGATCTCAAAATCCTAACCTGAATCAAAAAGGGGGAAATGATACTTACCATAGGAAGGAGGGAGAATTCCCCACTTGAGGTAGCAGAGGTGTTGGAGCCGCTTTTGGTTGTTGACGACATCAACATGCTAGCGCTGCTAGAGCTATAGATGCTACGTAGCAGGTTATTCTACCACGAGTCTAGCCGAGATCAGTTGTGCGGCCATCGAGGAAGCTCCGGATTGCTTGTGGCACAGATAGGGGTGAAATCTAGATGGAACATCCATATCCCTGCTTGAGCTGGGTGCCCCCTTTGCACTGGCAGCCAATCTGCTCTGTTCGTACGTGCTTGGGTGTCGAAGATGGAACCCCCATGGATGCCAGCGCCATCGTTGAAACCCTGTTATAGGCCCTCGATCAGGTAGCAATTGGGGGAGGACAATTCAATCTCGGCACCACTGCGGGGTTAATCGGTGTCGCTGCATCGCGTATCCCACCACCTTCATACTCATGGACCATGTGCGCCATTGACTCGGCCCACCAGGAAGGAATCTTTGCCAGAGCATGCGAAGACGGAGAAGGCAAAGTTGCCATGGCAATGGATGGGACGTGAGAGGGGTGAGAGATAGAGGAAAGACACAGGTTGTGACAGTCTCCTCGAACGCGTGCAGTGGAGTTATTCGCCTTCTCCCACATATCCCCACGCATGCGAATGTTCACAACATGGACGCAATTTTGTGCTCCAGTAGGCCTACCTCCAAAGAAACTGTTGATTTGGGTGTTTCTCTCGGGCCTACCAAGGTACTTTGAGGATCGTACGAGCTACAACAAAGAGGGCAAACGGAGAACTAATAAGACACAGTTTGGCTCTAGCCAGCCTGGCCCAAGGTCATGCAGGCTGGCAAATGCTCCCTAGACCAACACATATGGGCCCTTCTATATCACACTTGTTATTTGCAGACGACAACATTTTCTTTGCTTGGAGTGATCCAAAATAGTGTTGCATCATGGAAGACGATCTTACCACACCTACTGTGGGGCTTTTGGCTAGAAGATAAACTTGCAGAAGTCCTTAGTTTTCTTTGGTAACAAATGCCTAGATGCCATCAAGGTTTTTGTTAAAAATAAGTTGGAGGTCTCCAATGAAGTTCTCCAAAACTCATACCTTGATATGCCAATGAAGATTGCTAGGTCAGCCACCTCTTCTTTCAATTTTCTTGTTGATAAAGTGTGGCGGTGTGTCACTAGCATAGATGGGTGCCCTCTGTCTAGGGACAGTAAAGAGGTGTGACTCAAGGTGGTTGTCCAGACCATTGCTAACTATGTCATGAGCTGCTTCTAGATCCCAGTCAGTTCGTGTGACAAATGAGAGCAAGTCTTCCAAACCAATGGTGGGGTTTTGAGGGTGGTCACAGGAAGATGCACTGGCGCACCTAGAATTGGCTTTCAACGCCCAAGTTTGTCAGTGGTTTGGGTTTCATGACTTTGTTCTGTTCAATCAAGCTATGTTGGGAAAGCAGTGCTGGAGACTGACAACGGATCCTACTTCACTCTATGCAAGGGTGTTGAATGTACACTACTATCCTAACACTAATTTCCTTTCGGTGATAAAACCAAGGTCGGCATCTTATACGTGGCGGTCGATCCTTTTTTGTCATGATTTGTTCCTTTGAGGGATTTGATGGGGGCATTGGCAATGGCGAGAGAGTGAGCATCATGAAGGATAATTGGATCCCTAGTTTTCCTACTAACTCTTTCAAGACGCTGTCACAGATACCAAGGAGTGCCAAGGTTCAATTTCTGATGAACGATGAGGACACTGATTGGGAGGAGCAAACAATACATGCTTTTTTCCATGAGGAGCTTGCGGATACAGTACTACAGATCCCAATTAGTAGACATGGTGGAGAGGATTTTGTATCATGGGTGCATGATAAGCATGGCCAATACACTGTCCGCTCAGCTTATAACATGGCGAGAACTACTATTTTCTTCTCTGATACGGCAAGACGAGATGCTAACTCAGGTCATGAGGATGAGGAGAGTTTGTGGAAATTTTTGTGGGCGATTCAAGCGTCGGGCAAGATGAAAATGAGATCTAGCATGCAATACATGACTACATGCTAACTAGTTCTCAATTGGTACATCAACATATTCGAAATGACGATAGATGTGTATTTTGTGGACAAGTTGAGAGAAAGTGGAGCATCTGTTTATGATGTGTCCTTTCGTCAGAGCTATCTAGGAGGGGTGAAGGAGCATTACCGCCTACAGCTTTGTCGGAAAAACCTTGTGAATTTCAAGCAATGGTTTTCAGAGTTCACCTTGAGAGAGTTCGATGTTAGTGCCATAGTGTTTATGGTCATATGTTGGCATGTGTGAGAAGCTCGGAACGATCTCAGGAAGAATGGTGTACACTCTGATTCGAACAAGGTAGTGGTTAAATCATTGGCATATATTGATATGAGCATGAATCATGTGTTCAAGACAAAGGCTGCTAAGCATCGGGCTTCTTTGAGACAGAGGCAACGCTAGGTGCCACCACTAGAGGGGTGTGTCGGCATCAACATTGATGCAACATTGTTTGTAGCAAGCAGGAGCATGGGCTGGGGTGCTGGTTCTTTCCTATCCATCTCTATAGATGATGGAAGCACTGGCTATGAGGCGAGCCCTAACGGTGGCGAAGGAGCGAGGCTTCAGAAATGTAACTGGCATTTGATTGTCTATCTATGATAAAGCGGGTCTTGGCGAGTGATCAAGATCGTTCTGTGGCAGACATTAAAGTAGTGAAGATGGACTTCGAGTCTTTGCTTTCAGTTGTCAGTCTGCTGAGTCTGTAATCTGTTCTTTTTCTGTTGGTGTGATCCCAGAACTTATTCGGGATAAACTATGTAATCACCAAAACTTATTCAATATAAAATATGTAATGATGTTGCTTGATCAATAAAGGGCCACATTTCTCAAAAAAAAATCACATCTGGGTGTCAAGACCCGATGGTCGCACACATCAACGCCAGAAAGGAGGAAGGAGGGGGAGCCGATGCTCAAATCTAATCCTAGGATAAAGTAAAATGCAGGTAAAGATAGCTAGGGTTTTGATTTTTGTTCATAGCATGCACCCATCCACCCACTCTCCCAGGTTATATAGAGTCTCCCGAGGAGCTATGTTAATTGTCATTACAGGTAAGTAAGAGATTACAGTGATAATCTCATTTAGCGTGCGCCAAAAGCAGATAATTCAAAAACTAATGCTGGCAACTCCTGGACCGTTGGATGATGATGAAGCGGTACAGGGCAATCGTGGCCGTTGATTCTTCGATAGGAGGACAGAGCATGCTAGCCTCACGAACAGGAACCTAACAATGCTTCCCCCTTGTCACAAGACCTTAGGGCTTGAAAGTTAGAAAGGAAGCGCGGATGAATTTTGCATCCTCCCACATTGCTTCTTTAGGAGTCATGGTGTCCTAGTGGATGAGCCACTGTGGAATGGCGATGTAGTAGTCACCGGTGCTCCGCGGAATTTGTCTGCATTGGAGAACAGTCATGGGGTTATATTTGAGTTTACATGTTGGTGTGACCAGTGGAAGAGATGGATTTGGAACTGCCCGAGGACCCAGGTGTTTTTTCAGTTGATTGACATGGAAGACGTCATGTAGAAGTGTTCCTAGTGGTAACTGTAATTTGTAAGCCTGTTTACCGACTAACTGAATCACCTTGAAGGGTCCATACCATCTGCTTGCTAGTTTCAGTGGTCTTCCAGTACCTAGGGCATGTTCTCGGTATGGTTGCATCTTGAGGTATACCATATCGCCCAGATCAAAGGATCTAGGTGTTCTCTTCTTGTCAGCTTGTTTCTTCATGGAGTGTTGAGCCTGTGCTAGGTGTTGCTGCAATATCTTGAACATTGTCTCTTTTTCTGCTAGAGTGCTCTGGGCTTCAGGAGAGATAGTATCAGGAGAGGGTAGTTCTGCTAGGAATGGTGGGGAATATTCATAGAGTTCTTGGAAGGGAGACATCTTTATGGCTGTATGATAACTGCAGTTGTACCACCACTCAGCAGTAGGGAGCCAGTCTACCCATTTCTTTGGTTCAGAGAAGGCCATACACCGAAGGTATTGCTCCAGACATTGATTGACTCGCTCAGTTTGGCTATCCGACTCAGGATGGTATGTTGTGGAGAAGTGAAGGGAGATCTTCATTGCTTGGAAGAGGTCTTGCCAAAGTTTGCTTGTGAAAATAGCATCTCTGACAGTTGTAATCACATAAGGGGGTCCATGCAATTTGATAATATTGGCCATAAATAGATCTTCTACCTTCTGAACTGTGTAGGGATGTGCTAAAGACAAGAAGTGGGCATATTTGGTCAATCTATCAACTATTACTAGGATGACATCCTTCCCTCTGGATTTTGGTAAGCCAGAAACAAAGTCCATGCTGAATTAAGACCATTTTGTAGTAGGAATGGGCAGAGGATCCAACAGACTAGGGTAGGGGAGTTTCTCTATTTTGGAGATTTGACAAACATGTCATTCATGTATCTTCTTGTCAATGTAGTGTTTCATTTGGGGCCAATAGAATAGTTGTTTCAGTCTTTGGTAAGTGACTCTTGTTCTAGAGTGTCCTCCATCTCCATAATGGGCCGGACCCGGTATACTAATCTGTGGGTACCCGAAGGGCATACCCACGTCAGGCATTTTTCTTGAGTGCAGCATATAGAGGTTGACAAATGATGGCATACTTGGGAATAAAATATCTGTAGTAGCCTGTTAAACCCAAAAATCCTCTTAATTTCTTGAGGGAGACAGGGGTAGCCCAACTGACAATTTCCTTGATTTTTCCTGTGTCACTTTGGACTCCAGTACCAGAGATGATATGGCCTAGGTATTCAACCTGATGCTTCCCAAATGTACACTTGGAAAATTTTGCATTCACAGAATGGGTTCTGAAAACTTGCAGTACTTGTCTCAGGTGATGAATATGCTGCTCTAGAGACTTGTTGTACACTAGAATATCATCAAAGAAAACAAGAACAAATTTCCTAAGGTATTTGGAGAAAATGGAATTCATGAGTTCTTGGAAGGTTGCTGGAGCATTGCATAAGCCAAAAGGCATCACCAAGTACTCATAATGACCACAATGGGTGGAAAAGCCAGTTTTTGGAATATCTTTAGTCTTCATTCTGATCTGATGGTAACCTGATCTGAGATCAAATTTACAAAAATTGTAGCACCATTCAATTCATCCAGGATGTCTTCAATCATAGGTATGGGAAATTTATTTTTGACAGTCATGTCATTGAGGCCTCTGAAATCAACACACAATCTCCAGGATTTATCTTTTTTCCTTACCATAATGATAGGAGAAGAGTATGGGCTTGTACTTGGCCTTATTTTAGACTTCTGTAACATTTCTTTGATAAGTAGTTCCACTGAATTTTTCTGGTTGTGGGACATTCTGTATGGCCTGATATTTGGTGGCTTGGCTCCTTCCTTTAGAGGAATGTGGTGATCACATCCCCTACTTGGTGGCAGTCCAGTGGGTTCCTGGAAGATGTCCTAGAATTGGTGTAGCAGGTTTGCTAGTTCGTCAGGAAGTTGTTGTGTGTCTGCTGATTGTTGACTAGAAACTAATTCAACAGGAGGAAAAAACCATATAGCCGAGCGAGCCTTGCTCGATTAATTTACTACATTGGTCTGAGGAAATCAAGAACTTATCCCTTGGAAAAATATGGTCATGAAAGGTATGCAGAGAGCCATTTATGACAATGGTGAGTGATGTGCCAATAAAATCAAATGTTACGGGGTTGTAGGTTGTGAACCAATTCACTCCCAAAATAAGATCAGAGCCCTGGAGTTCCAGTATTCTGAAATCCACTGAGAATTTGTGGCCTTGAACAGAGAAAGGGCAGTTGTAAGCCATAAATTCAGAAGAAAGTATACCACCACCAGCCACTTTAATTTATCTATGTCTTGTCTTACTCAGTGAGATTTCATGCTTGAGAGCAAACTGGTAATCCATAAAGGTGTTGGTGCTTCCGGTGTCTGCTAATGCAATAGTTGTTGTGTGAGGGAAGTGTAGTAGGAGGGAAACTATGGAGTCACTGGGACAACCACTGTATGCTGCAGCTAATATGTTTATTAAATTTTCCGCTGCAGGTTCTTCCTTAGGTGGTTTGTTCTGGAGATCTAGAACTGGGATTACCATTTGGGTAGATTTTGTGGTGTAGAGGGGGGTCTTCCTCCCCATCAAAATGTCCTTGCATTTCAATCTGGTTCAGTGCATGGGCTGGCACTTGTGGCCTAAAGACTAATTGTCAGGGCAATACCAGCATTTTTTGGGTGCTCTATTTTGGATTTCCCTTGCTGGGGCTTGTTGTGCTGCTGGCCCTGGTTGTTGGCGAGCTGGGACTTAGGGCTGTTGTCTGGGTACCAAGGCAGGAGCCTGAATTCTCTTGTTAGCAGATAGATATGCTTTTTCATATTGTCTGGCATACCAATACACAGGCAATAAGAAATTAGGTTTCTGACATTGAACATGATGTTTGATTCCCTCTTTGAGACCACTGATAAATCTGACGACAAAGAATTCTTGGACCAAGTAACTCATTTCCCTCTTCATCTGTGTCATCCATGCTTCATAACTGTCAATGTATGCATTAACAGAAGATATCTGCTTGAGTTGCTCTAACAGATCCATTGGATCAGTAGAGAGGGTGTCAGGAAATCTTTCTAGCAAGATGGAGCTGAGGTCAGACCATGTCATGTGCTGGACATGGAAGCCAGAGCTGCTCAGCCATGTTTTAGCTTGCCCCCTTATATGAGCTATACCCCACTGGACTCTGTTTTCTTAGGGAATTTGCACCGAATTGAAGATATCTTTGCATTCCAAAAGCCATGCTCTAGGTGCCTCCAGTGAAAATAGGTAATTCCACATGTGGTATTCTTATTTGAATTTCAGTCACATTCCTGGTATACTGGTTGGTACTCAACTGATGTGTGCAACCTGCATAGTTGCCTGCTGGCATGGTGTTTGCAGGAGCTGAATGTGTGCCCTGTTGTTGGTGGTTTCCTGACGACTGAAACTGGTGTTGCAGTGGGTTGTAGGCATGCTCAAGGGAGGGACGGAGTGGTGTTATATCAGTGGCAACTGTGTGCACTGTGAGCCCATTTGTGACTGAGTGGTGCAAGGGTGTTGATTGTGAGTATTTGGGACTGCTGTTGCACCCCATGTTGTTGGTTGCAGTGCTGGGTGTTGAATGGTGGGTGATAATACTGTGAAAAAGATGGTGGAATGGAATTGTAGTTATGTGTGAAAGGTGTCTGCATTGGGTGGGAAGGATAGTGTGGTGAGTGAGGTTGGTAAATGCCCGGGTTGGTGGATGGGTTTGTGTACTGGAAAACATGCTCAATTTGTGATTGCAAGGGATGTGTAGTCATTACCAGGGAAGGGGATTCAGTGTATATCGGCCTGGGTGGAGTGTAGGTGATGAAAGGTTGTGAATTTGGGGGAAGTGTGGGTGTGGAAGCTTGTCCGGTGTCAATTTACCGAAACTTGGTGGGTTGTGCGACCGAGAACTCTTGGCGGAGTTGGAAGCTGGTGTTATGTTTCAGGAATCGGGGACAACGATTAGGGAAGTGAAGGTGGAGTGGAAAAGGTGGGTGCTTGGGGTGGTGGAGGTGGGGTTTCCGCTATGGTTTGCTGATCGAGTGGAAGAAGGCGAGCGAAATTGGCGTTCATGGATATGATCATCTCATTCATGCGAAAGATCTCACCTTGGAGAGAAGACAGAGCCGACGAAGCCAATGCAGACTCGGCATCGTGCTGGTCCAGACGACGACCAATCGCATGGAGATCTCACGGGAGGCGGCGAGTAATCGCAGCGACCTCTGCCTCGTCGTCTGTCGTTGCAGGTGTGCGAAGAACATCACCATCGCCTTGCCGCTCTCTGTCCTGCGACGACGAACGTGATCTGTTTGACGGCGGCATGGAGAGGGATTTTACGGCCGAGTCGGTGTCGGTAACCTCAGAACAAGAATCCACAGCAGGGTAGAGGAGGGAGGGTTCAGATCTGAGGAGAGAGGGGCTCTGATACCACTGTGTTAGGACCCGATGGTCGGAGACATCAATGCTAGAGAGGAGGAAGGAGGGGGAGCTGATGCTCACATCTAATCCTAGGATAAAGTAAAATGCAGGTAAAGATAGCTAGGGTTTTGATTTTTGTTCATAGCGTGCCACCCATCCACCCACTCTCCCGGGTTATATAGAATCCTCTGAGGAGCTCGCTTTTAGCGCGCGCCAAAAGCAGATAATTCAAAAACTAATGTTGGCGACTCCTAGACCGTCTGATGCTGATGAAGCGGTACAGGGCAATCGTGGCCGTTGATTCTTCGATAGGAGGACAGAGCAGGCCAGCCTGACGAACAGGGTCTGACAAAAGGGCGTGACAAAAGAACACGGCCGTGCATATGCATGTCCACCGTCCAGAGGGCCCTTTCTCTTTTCTATAGCACACCGCAAGCAGGCGCCAACTTGTTTCGAATTCTGTTAAAAAAAACTTGTTTCGAATTCAAAGCAGCTTACCTTTGTCAATTGTGAGCTGCTTGTTTAATTTTAGGCACCTGTAGGTGCAGAAATACCCTAGAAAATATGCGTTACTTAGCTCGAATCCCATACGTGCACAAGGAAAAATACGGCATTACAAACAGGGCTCGTATGTCAGAAAACTTCAGGCCAGTTCATCTAAATCCCTGTCAAGTTGTCAATTACTAGTACAATAATACCGTTGCTTATGAAGGTGTACGCTTGTCCGTTCTAGGGCTCCACAGTCTAGGTTAGCTTACAGAAAAAGTACAGTTATGCAATGCAGACACTGGATGCCGAGCAGTTTCAGTGAACTTTTTAAAGCAAGCCCTGCTCCCCAGCATATTCATGAGCGCCCAGCATTAAGGGATGGAATAACAGCACAATGCTGAAAAAAGTCACCAGGCATGTCTCCTACGTGCTCCTTTGCATCATGATGGGCTGCGCCCCCATATAGAAAACCTACTTACTCCCATCCTCGTGTTTTCTTCGTTCTGAACCTTAACACTTGCTTGATTGATGGAGTAATAGAGAAAGCCGGATGGGCTAGACAGTTTCTGAGTTGGAAGGTTCAGCTCCAACCTTCCACCTATCAAATTCTATAACACTCAGCAGAAACGAGCTTGCGTTTCGATGCCCCCCGCCACCGTATTCCTAGAAACACAATCAAACAAAATACTGTATGAGCTAACAAGTCTTGACGTAGAGCCCTTTCACGAGCTAAGGTACTGCAACCTTAGAGATCTGTGAGCGAGATAAGTACCTGAGAGATAGAGGTTGTGTCTTCTTGTTCTAAACTTCTCAGACTTATTTTTAACATCTGGTCATTATTCAGCTCAGGAACTTTATACACCACCGCGCCAATACCTCTGAGGAAAATAAAGAACAATTGACACTATGAGCTTATGACAACATAATGTAGTGAGTAATGCAACATAAATGGAGAAGTTACCTCAGATTCAAATTTCGACTCTTGTCAGCTAGCTGGTTTCCGAGTTCACTTCTCAACTTTGCAATAGCATCGGCATTAACAGCCTAAGTGAAAAAATGGCTAATTTATAGAGCTAGTATTGTTGGTGACAATACAAAAAAAGGCTTGTCCTAAATTAAGAGGACTAGACAATCGAATGTGTGTGAATAAACAAAATGGATAGTCACCGAAGAAGTGAAGGTTAAATTCATGGCTCTTCATAAAAAAACCTGAATGTGTCAAAGATTATCAAGGTGCATATGTAACGGTTTCCTGTATCCCAGAACATGTGGATGAAGAACCCAGTCTACCAAATGCACTTAGCCCCATTTATCCTCAGCACACAGGTAAAATGTGTTCAATGGTTAGTTCCTATAGTCCACCGGCAAATAAAATCTACTACTCCCTCCGACCACTAATACATGTCTTTGACATAATGTATTTAGACACTTTTTAGTGTCTAGATACATCATATTAGAGACAGGTATTAGTGGTCGGAGGGAGTAATACAGTCTACCAGAAACATGTAATTTGGACGAAACAAACTGCTCATCGTAAAGAAGATTGCTGATATTTTCTACTAAGAGTCAATATAACCACATTAATCAAGTAAAAAAATTACATTCAAGATTAACACTTAGTAACAGTAGTTGGAAGTCAATGTTATATCAGTTGTTATTAGGCAAGAATAATTTCTGAATCTGTATGTAGTAATGCACTTTCATCTATAGAGAAGAATCAAAGGAAACAAAGGATGGGCATATTTATTTTACCAGACAATTCCCAAACCGACCACATCCTAGTGCAATTTCATAGGTTTTCTCCAAACAATCATCAATTAATGCCTGCTTCTGTGATAATGTCACTTGTCCCCGAGAAACTACTTGCTCAGGATCCAACTCCAGCAACTGCAATAAGTCTAGCACACTTTTAGAAAGGTATTAGATATAAAATTTGGAAGTGCAAAAGGAACATAGGTATCTAAGGTATGATCAGCCAACGCTACAACTTTGCACCAGCTACAGTATAGGATGTAATCATCAAGCACTAATAGTTAAGTTGCCAGAATAGCGCCGCTTCTAAATGTGATTACACTATGATGTTAAGTTGCTAATCAGTACTCAAGCAATTTTTTCATTTAGGAGCAGCCTAGAGCTTACATAAAAAAATACCAATATTCAACACAATATAAAGTGATAAGAGATGTTGAATATGCATGTCCAAGTGAAGGGAGGAAGTTCTACTGCAGAAAAAAATACTAATACTACTCCCTCCATCACAGTTTATACGGTGCCCATGCATTTAGAGGTTCAAGTTTGACCATCAATTTGACCAATGAAATTTGGATTGTGCCACATAAGTTATCACTGAATTTGTATTCGATTTTTTTTTCAAATGGCACATGATTCATATATTATTGGTCCAGTTGCTGGTCAAAATTTAATCTCAAAATATGAGAGAGACATATCAATTAGGACGGGGTGAGTGACAACTTAGTCGTTACCTGATCAAACAACTTTCCATTTGCATTGACATTGAACTCAATGTCCAGATCTTTGAGGCCACTGCTAAAGGCCTTGCTATTTGGAAGATTCCACCTCCATAGATCTCCATCCTCAATAAACTTGAAAAGCTTGTGCACCATTTCAAGCTTGTTGTCAGGTAGATATTTCACTTTAGTTACAGCATCACCACTTGCATGCTCACGTAAAGTACTTGCATCTGTCAACAATTTGTCGCTGAAGTAGTCGAACGCAATTGTTGCTCCACTGCGTTGCATGTCAATCACCTTATGCACATTTTCCCCAAGTGCAAAGCTCCCACATAAACTTTCCATGGCAGTCTTATGATGGTCTAAGATTGTTACACTGAAAAGGGCAAAACGATTATAAGTGCTCCATGTGTGCCATTCTCACACAAACTTTCGGAAGCAGCCTTGCGATGGTCTAAACAGTGTTACAGTGGAAAACATGAAGTCATTAAACACTTGGATGTATCATGTATCCTACTATTGCAAAGAAAATATTGTGGCACACAGTCACAGTTCCACAATATCCGAAATGATTGAAGCTCATAGTGTGTTATTCTTGCTACTACTTAAAGATCAACACAAACGATGAAAATGTCTAACACTGCATAAAATTAGGAAGAATCACATCTGGGTGAATATAAGATTAACGACACAATTCACATCAAACACGAACATGAGTAATGCAACATAAATGGAGAACAGTTGGAGATGAATGTCAGACCTCTGAACCTTCGGGGCTATATCAGCAACAAAACCGGGAGGCCCTACGAAGTCAAGAAGGTAAACATCTTTGATTTCATCAAAAGGAAGACCATCGCTCCTGGAAGAAAAACCAATAGGTTGAGGTTGTGAAGAGTAACACAAGATCATCATTCTGAGTCTGCTCTGCCAAGGCTTGTACGATATGACAACAAAAACACTAACAATTTCCAGGTGACTTTTTGCCCATTCGGATCAGTCACAATCAAACGATGTACTGAAAAGTGTAATCCAAAGGAAAATACTCTATCCAGTCCAGACTATACCAAACTTTGTCTCCCGGAGATAATACAACTCCATAACATGGGTCCTTTATGTGAGATGCAGTTCTAACTTCAGGTGATATTTTAGGGGGAATACAGATTACGCGCAAAACTGACACACATTTAGCTTAAACGAACTGGAACGATGCCAGGATTTTGTCAAAGTGAACAAATATGCTACCGTGAAAGTGAAACTACACCTGAACTCTGCGAAGGCAAAGCTCTATCAAATTTTCCTAACACTGTCAATTTGTGCCAAAGCGAGCATCTGAAAGCGCGTGCCTACTACAGATTCGATCTCGTGCACTGATATTACGGCAGGTCAGGTATAGGTCGGAAAGACTACCTGATGGGGTCGTAGACGGTGTTGGGGAAGAAGCGGACGGGGAGGGCGGCGGCGGAGAAGTAGAGGTGGGCTGCGAGCGCGGCGAATGCGCCGTCCGGGCACGGGTAATGGTACAGCACGGCCGACACCTTCCTCGCTGAGCCGGCGCAGGCCATAGAGAACTGCGGATGGCGAGCCGACAGGAGGCGGCGCTGCTCGGGGCGGCGGGCGGGGGGCGGACGCTGGGGTTTCCTCTTTTTTTTTCTTTTTTTTTGAGGTAGGGGTTTCCCTTTTTTTTAGAAGACGGTGGGGTTTCCTGGGTTTTTAGACTTGTTTTTTAGGGCAGGGGGAAAAACGATTCTAGTACTTTAGTCAGTTATAAACAAAATCGGATTTGTTAAGTAACATGCGTGTGAGAAATTCTTATTTCTCAGCTACCCTAAAAAATATGCATCCATTGCACTTTTCTCATAAAAAAGTGTAATTGCATTTTTCTATTAGAAAGGTGCAACTCGTTGCAGTTACACTTTTCTTTGAACTATAGTTGTACTTTTCTAAAATAACTGAGAAATAAGAATTTCTCAGGAAATTGAAAAATAGACAAATCCAAACAAAATTACTATGTGTAAGATCAAAAAAAGTACTTTCTTCGACCACTATTACATATAAATAATATGGATGTATCTAGATACATTATAATAATGATCAGAGGGAGTAATAGAAAATCTTGGGTTTGGACTTTCGATCAGCCCCTTAGACTTCAGACTTTAAACTTGTTTGAAGCAAAATGATTTTTTGAAAAGTACACCGATACAGGCCCGGCCCAAGGGGGGGGGGAGGGGAAGCCGCCCCGGGCCCAAAAATTTCAGGGCCCCCCCTTAGTAATAGTGGCCCATATCTATGCTCATTTGAAAAAAAAAATTGGACAGCTTGGAAGTTGGGCCAGATATCGCAGTATAGAGTCCCTAATTCTGGGAGCTCCTTTACTCCGATCTGGTTGGCGCGGAATGCAGCGCCGCACACCCCGGGCAGGACTTGGGCTTGGCCCATATACTTCGTTCGGTAGTTTACGCGGGCGCTGCTGCATCTTCGTCGCCTTTGCACGGTATTTTCTTCGTCTGGTTTGCGCGACTGTTTCGTGGTCTTGTTTGCGCCTTGTACGTGATACTTGCGGTAGAAACTTTTTATTAGTCCCGTTGGTGTTCATTTAACATGGGAACGAATTTTAATTTGGAACGAATTTCCAAATGGGAACGAATTTTTCATGTGAATAAATTTCCAAAGGGAACAAATTTAAAATTGGAACAAATTTATAATCAGAATGAATTTCTAATGGGAACAAATTTTCAATGGGAGCGAATTTTTAATCGAAACGAATTTACAATTTGAATGAATTTCTAATCAGAACAAATTATCAATGGGAACGAATTTATAACCGGAACGAATATTTAATGTGAACGAATTTATAATCAGAACAAATTTTCAATGGGAACGAATTTATAACCGGAACGAATATTTAATGTGAACAAATTTATAATCAGAACAAATATTTAATGGGAACGAATTTTCAAATCAGCATGAATTTCTAAAAAAATCGAAACAAACTTCAATTTGGAACAAATTTCCAATTGGAACGAATTTCTAATAGGAACAAATTTCCAATGGAATAAATTTATAATCATAACAAATTTCTAATGGGAACAAATTTATAACCGGAACGAATATTTAATGTGAACAAATTTATAATCAGGACAAATATTTAATGGGAATGAATTTGTAATTTGAACGAATTTTCAATGGGAACGAATTTCAATTTGGAATGAATTTCTAATAGGAACGAATTTATAACCGAAATGAATATTTAATGTGAACGAATTTATAACAGGAACAAATATTTAATGGGAATGAATTTATAACAGGAACAAATATTTAATGGGAACAAATTTATAATCGGAACAAATATTTAATGGGAACGAATTTGTAATTAGAACGAATTTATAATCGGAACAAATATTTAATGGGAATGAATTTGTAATTAGAACGAATTTTCAATTAGGAAAGAATTTCCAATTGGAACAAATTTCAATTTGGAACGAATTTCCAATGGGAACGAATTTCTAATAGAAACAAATTTCCAATGGGAACGAATTTATAATCGGAACAAATTTCTAATGGGAACGAATTTTCAATAGGAACAAATTTTTGATAGAAAGGAATTTACAATGGAACAAATTTCTAATGGGAACAAATTTCTAATCGGAACTAATTTCTAATGGGAACCGCAAGGACGTCCACTTCGACTCGCTGACGACTCGTCTTTTGACTCGCCAAACCCTTAGAGGTCGATGTTGCCCTGTACCTAAGTGCTCGTCTTCGTGTCCGCCGTGGCTCACCGCGACATCCACTTCAACTCGCTCACGGCTCGTCTTTCGACTTACAGAAGGCACTGAGTTTGGTACTCCCTCCGATCGGAAATAACTGTCGGTAATTTTGTACTGCCCGACAGTTATTTCCGATTGGAGGGAGTAATTATTAGGATTGGTCTTCCTAAAGCTGTTAAGATCCTTTGAAGCGATGTTTATCTCCTTGAAGACAACGTTCAAGTTTGTTGCCTATTTTATGAAAAAAAGAATGCCAAGAAAATGGTGAAGCAGTTAAGATCTTTGGGCAAATACATACAACAACCATTATATATTGTACTACTAAAAATATTAGTGGACAACACCCTAAGAAAATAAAAGTTTAAATATTTGATCTAAATGGCTAAAAATAGATTTCAAAACCTGGTTGGGTTGTTATTGGCCATGTAAAGGAGAATGCACAGATTACAATCTCAGAGCGACATAGCAAAAAAATCTTTGCTGAGATAGTGATTCGAACTGTTTATAAAAAATGTCGCATTTGCATGCAGGGTAGAAGAAACACATAAGCCCAAAAAAGTTATGTGTACTTCGTGGGCAAACACCATTATCTTGTTTCATGGAAAATAATTGCTAACTGTTTCAATGGCTATAGGCTAGAATTGGTGTACAATGTCCATCTGAACAGCATTCATGAATCGATGGGTAGATGAATTTCACCCATTGTAAATTATATGTCGGATAACTACCAAAAGATGTTCCCATCCCTATTCCCTCGATGCTACTGAGTAGATGAATTGCAGAGTAGAAGTACAAGAGCGCATATATGTATATGAATGGAATTGAGCCAATCAACCAATAATATGATCCAGAAGTTCCTGAATCAGATTGGTAAAAGTCAATAGCGAACCATAGTGTTCAATCCAGTAAGAAACATCAGCCAGACCAGCACATTTTGTATCCATACGACCACTTAGATCCAAAACCGAACGAAGGCAAGCAACTGCAAGAGGGCTCGACCTTGATCGGCAGTAATGATGCGTGGCCACAGAATGAAATCCTCTCTACGGAAACAACAACGAAACATAAAAAAGGCCACAAATCGCCACAGTAAATCGAAGGACCTAAACAAAATCGGGAACAAAAACAACACTAATCTCTGAACCCTAGATCGGAACGAACCAGTACAGCACGTACGGGAGAGGGAGGGATAGGGGGAAGAGAAGGAACCAGCTACTGACCTTCCTCTGTCATCGGAGAGAAGTGGAAGAAGCAGGTTCCAGGCGGGGAAGAACCATCCACGGGGCACGAGCAGGGGGGGAGCGGAACCAGGCGGGGAAGAAGCACCCGCCGATGACTGACAGGGATGGTAGTGCGCGTACGGGAGGCGAAAATGGGCCGGCCCAAACTGTTACGGGGGTGTGCGGCACCTCGTTGGCTCCGACCTGATCGGAGCATAGGATTCGCCCTAATTCTCGTCCTGACGCAGTCACGCCGACCGGAAGGGAAGAGATCGATCGCCCCTCAAAAAAAGAAGAGATCGGATCAGGACCTACCCCGATTTCGTGTTCCACCAATCCACCACAGATGATCGGGGAATCAAGAGCAATCTGGAAGGTGCCCAGCCACGCACGCCCGCCGTCGTCCGTCTGTCGGCTAGATCCGTTGAGATTGAAGGCTATTCGCTATACTTGATCAAGGTCTCCTCACCTGAGCCCTAGTCACCGAGACGGTCTCCAGCTGCTAGTCCCCAACGCAGTTTGTCTACAAAAGGTAGCTTAATTTCTCTAATTCTCTGCGTAGTCTTTGAACTAATTTACTAATTTAATTTTAATTAGTAATTATCTATTTATTTTTAGCCTGGTATCCCAATATTTATATTGCTTATTAGATCTTATTTAGTCTTCCTTTGAATGTGGCATGAAAGGAGCTTTTCAAAGTAGAAATTATTAATAACCATCTGAGGTATACAATGTCGCAAGAGAGGTTAAATGGTTTGACTACTATATGCATCGAGAAGAAATCATTAGACAAGATTTATATTGATACCATCATCAATGACTTCGCATCTAGAAGTGTGAGAAGAAATTTCTAAGGTAATATATAAATGTTTATGATATAAATATTATAATAAGAGACACTCTAAATTTTTATTGATAGCATGTATTGATTATATTATCTAAAAGTTTTATCATGGGGCCCAAAATTTTAGTTTTGCCCCGGGCCCCTGAAATCTTAGGACCGGGCCTGCATCGATATGTTGATAACCATCATCCATAGGCTTTACTTCAATTTTTGTGTTTCTCTTTTTGAAATATACTACCTATGTTCTAAATTAAATGACACAGCTTTATCTAAATATGGATGTATCTAGAATTATTTTCAGTGTGTAGATACATTTGTATCTAGATAAATTTGCCTCAATTAATTTGAAACATGCGATAATAGGATTATTAGCTAGGTGAATGATGAACCTACTCCCAAAGTCTACATCGGGGACCGTAACTTGCCATTCTGAGATCAATTTAGAGCATCTCCAACATGCCCTTGGTGCGATGCAGCTAGGGTGGAAAATCTATGTCGGGTGGACCTAGGTATGCCGACCGATCGACATACCCACTCTGGGCTCTGCGAGGGGTGGTTTGCGGGCAGCACAACGTTATCATGCTCGTTTGACTTCCGCTACCTGTGCTCGGGCCGTTCAACTCATTGCGGTTGGTTTTTGCCTACTGGGTGTGGGATGGATGCCGCAGAGGCAACTTTGGAAGGTGGACTGCATGACTAGCTCTTCGGTGAGCAACGTCGCGGTAGTGGTGGTTTCTCTCCTTAGCCATGTGGGTGGTGAGCGTGCGACGGGACCTTGGTGTTGGCGTTGCTTTAGTAGTGGCGACTCCCAAATCATGTCCTAGAGGGATTGTTTGATGACACATAGTCTATGGTACTGTTGTGTGGCACCGAGGTGATTTCGCGCGAAAGCCCAACATTTCGGTGCCAGCATCGGAAAATTGCATGGGTGTCGTAACGCGATGAGGACATTGTTGTCATTACCTCGTGACTGGCAGACAAGTATATTTTTTACTTATGATTTTATGATATTGCCTAATTGTGCAACTGTTCACGCTGCCGAGATGATAGGCCATGGGACAACGATGGACATACACTAGGCAACGTGGAAGGGTCTTGATGTGATGGCGAAGTGTATAAGGTCGAGCTCTTCTTGTCAAACTCATAACTAGCGGTGCGGAAGAATTGCCACACATCAGGCGGAAAAAAATGGTAGATGTTGCAATGAAAAAGACTTAGGATCGTAGTTTGGAAGAAATACAACCTTCCTTTCCGCAAATATATGGTCAGACCGGTCCTCCTAGGCCCTACCGTCAACTTAGTAGTGGCCAAAGCGCCATATAGATAGGTCAAAGCGGTCACAGCAAAATAAGACCTCACAGAAATCACTTACGAAAAATTTATGAGCTAGATATAGATTTTCGAAGAAGTGAACTTACTAGAAATTATGAAAAACAATTAGGACTGCCCATGCGGTCTAGTCACCTTTAAACAGTTTATTATTTTGTACTACTTCTTCTGTTCCAAAATAAGTATCGTTAATTTATTTCAACTTTATACTTCCTCAAATCTAGAATAGGTGTCTATGATTTTATAATACGAGTAACGAGTAACGTAGTATGAAATTTGTACTAAGTCACCAATATTTATTTTCAATCGAAAAATACTAAATTAACAACACTTACACTGTACTATAGTTATGGTTCCAAGGAACCATAACAGTTTTGTATCACAGAGTCCGCGGTAGTTTCCCGTTCACAAGTCGTGACAGCCCCGTCCAAGCAGCTCACATCACATGCTCTCGCTGGCCACTACTCCACTGCCCCACACCTGCAGCCACGTCACCGATCCGCGCCAAACGTCGAGTCCAATCAACCACCATCCAACCCAAATCGAACGCTTACCAGTCCCGCTCCCACGGATCCGCCCCCTCCCACCTCCATACCACCGATCCGCAGAAACACACCCCAACCAATCTCACCCCTCCGCTCCGGATCCGACGTCCGAAACGGTTTCTCCCAACAATCACCATCCCCCGAAAATCGAACCCCCACCCGCTCAAACTCCAACCCAAAATTTCCCGTTCCCCTCCCAAATCCACAGCCACTCCCCGCTATAAATCCCGTCCCAAATCCGCATCTCCACCGCACCCTAAACCACCACACCACTCCCAAATCTCTCCTTCAGCTCCATCTCCGACGATGTCTGGCCGCGGCAAGGGAGGCAAGGGGCTCGGCAAGGGCGGCGCCAAGCGCCACCGCAAGGTGCTCCGCGACAACATCCAGGGCATCACCAAGCCGGCGATCCGGCGCCTGGCGCGCCGTGGCGGCGTCAAGCGCATCTCGGGGCTCATCTACGAGGAGACCCGCGGCGTGCTCAAGATCTTCCTCGAGAACGTCATCCGCGACGCCGTCACCTACACCGAGCATGCCCGCCGCAAGACCGTCACCGCCATGGACGTCGTGTACGCGCTCAAGCGCCAGGGACGCACCCTTTACGGCTTCGGCGGCTGAGCCCTCGCGCTCCGCCGGCGGACCCCTGCTGCTGTTGTTCTCGTTGCGTTGCTTTAGTTCCCCGCTGTATGAGTTCAGGAATCTGGTGTTGCTGTCAATGGTGGTTTCTGTAGTGCCTCTAGTGAGATCCAACTTCTAGTTGTAACTCGTGTAGTTTCATTTGCCTGCAATGAAGAAAATTTGGTTCCATCACCGAGGTTCTCTCTGCATGTTTTTTCTTTTTCAGATTAGTATTGTGGATGCGATCCTTGTTGCTTGACTGTGCTGGCTGTGGCTGATTCTGTCGTGTCTCTTGTGAGATTCAACTTCTAGTTGTAACTCCTGTATTTTCCTTTGTCTGCAGTGGAAGTTAGTTTCAATCCCAGAAAAATACCGTGTCCCCATGGCTCTTTCTGCATGTGTTTTTTCAGATTAGTATTGTGGATGCTATCCTTGTTGCTTGTCTGTTACAGCCAGCTTAATTTCTTGTTTGTGGAGATGTCTCTTTGCGGAGATGCGTATCTTGACGAGGGATTGTGCGGCCGATGAAGAAGCGGAGGAAGCACATGCGTCTATACTTCCCAAACATCATCTCCAGTTCGAGATGAAAGGCTCCAGCCACTAGCAGCATTGTCCTGTCCTTTACCCATGCCCAGATGGTAATTTCTCTATCTCTTATAGCTCATGTTGTCGTAAGAGGTTTGATTGACATGATGGAAATTTTAGATGGGTATTTCTGCTGGTAGTACGGTGCAGTGAGGCTGTTTGATGAAATGCCTGAGAGAACTGTCAGGACATATACATTGCTGATTGAGTTCTGATTATCCATTGGTGTGTTGTTTTTGACTTCTTTCTGATACGGGCGTCCACAATTTGCAAACAGTTACAGGACCTTAGCTAGCATATATTAACATATCATGTCCATCTATAGGAGTTCACTGAACATACAAAGAAAGCAATTCACGCAGTTCATAATCTAATGATGCCCTCTACTGCCTAATATGCATTGTTTCATAACAAACCTGCCTTTGCATCATGAGTTCTGGTATGTGCTGAAGTGGGCTCATTGTTCTTCTTATGAGGCCAACTAATTAGTGAATTATGACCAGGCATGCATCCCTTTGTGCAGAAATAAAATTAGTTTCCTAACCTTCTACATGTCACCAGTTAAGGAGTCTATATGTGCATCAGTTGCTTCTGAATTTTGGTATGTGCTGAAGCAGGTTCATTCTTTCTTATGATCCCAACTAACTGATGAATTATGGCCAGGCATGCAGCCCTTTATGCAGAAATAAAATTAGTTTTTTAACCTTCTACACGTCACCAGTTAAGGAATCTAAAATATAGCCGCCATCTAACTGATGGATCTATGCTCTCTCTCTCTCCCCCTCTCTCTATCTGAGAATTTGTGTTGATTATTGTCTGGCTATTTTTTGTTGAGTTTGAAAGCATTAATGAAGTGAGCCTATTACATAAGTTCTTTTTTGACCTTTTCATTTGAAAGTAGCCATAGGCAAGGAAGGATACCTATTGATACGGAAAAAAAAGCCATCCCTGGCTATTATTTTTCAGGGTTGAAAACAGTGCTCCATACCCATATGTGCTTGGAGGGAAAGCCACATCTTTAATTGTATTCTTTTTCGAGGTCATCCTCTTCAGCCTGTGTTACTAGTGCTAGTTTGAGTTTGTTCTAGTAACTTACCTACTTAGGGGGTCTATAGAAGGGCTTAGAGGATCCTAAAGTGTTCTGATATTTTCAGCATTATTTCCTTTGCATATTTCAATAATGAATTTACTACTGCAAGCTGGATCTATTTTTACACCTTCTGTTGTAGTGCAAAAACATTAATTCATAATAGATTGTTACGTGAACTGCACTTTTTGCTAACTAAAGGATACTGGCTGGAAATAATTCCCTCTGCTTCATCTTTCTGTGGCAGCTTGCCATAAGGAGGAAGATGCCCTTCACACTGAATCTGAGTGTCCTCCATGATAGTAGACATGCACTTCCTCACCATCCAGGTGTGGGCCAATCCTGGTTGGTTGTGCTTCATCCATAGCTCCTTCCCCCTTTGGTTTGACATCACGAGGTCTCCAATGCAGGCGGTTGTTGACCACACCATGATGCCAGCTTATCCGGCCTGCTTAGAAAATTTGCACCTCCGATCAGTATATTGTCATGCCCTATGAGATCTCATTAACCTGACAATGTCTTTATTAGTCATTCGATCTGTCCATAGGTACATGCTCTCTTCCTGTTTGATTTGTTCATGTATCAAATTTCGATTTTTGTCCAGTGACTGCCTATTTTGTCTGCATCTACACCATATATGTGGTAGTACTTTTTATTTGCTGGGACAATTGAATGCCTTCAGCATGCTGCTCTATTTGAGTTGGTACACGGTGGAAGATAACAATGCTTGAGTTCCCCTCTCACACTCTGACGATGCATGAGCACAATAAGATTTCATGTTTCTTAATTTGCATAGTTAGATTCTTAGCTAACTATATGTATTTCTTTTGCAGGCGAGCATTTGTTACAGATACCACAAAATGATAGAAATTCTATGCATCTGGAGCATACCATCGATTTCCTTTTGTTGGGTGAAATGAATACTTATGATCCAGATTCTGCTTTCGGTAGGCAAGGACCTGTCTCTCAATCTCCCTCTCTCAGTGTGTGATTCAGTTTTGCAGGCATTGCAATATTGCATTAGAGGTTTTCATCACCTCTTTTTCTTAATAATGTTTATCCTGTGTTTTCATTACTACATGTATACAGAAAGCCAAGTTGTTCATGCAACAATAGGCTCAGCAGAAGGTGTTAGATTTTCTGCTATAGATAGAGTGTATCTGATGTGGTAAGCACGAAATGGTACTTTGTCTTTCGTTGCCATCTTTTCTTTCACTTTATAAGTTCTGTATATCTTGCATATTCTAAACGTAACATGTGTTTTCTTTCTCTGGATGCATAGGAAAGTGGAATCTGTAATCTAATTGTTGATGTGGAGGTGTTTTGATCTTCCATCTACGCTCTTTTTATGTTATACAAAATGAATAGCTGACAACCTAGGATAATGTGTGCATCTGAAGTGAGTATTATGTTATTTCCACTGAAAATGTTATAATAGTATGAATTTGTAACGCAGAATAAAATAGTGAATTTTTCTAATATATTGTTGGCAATCTGGTATGGAGTACAATGTCATGCGTCTGCAAATCAAACACTCAGAATCACACATGGGAGTAACTAGGAAAATGCATCAAATGCTTAGCACACTATTATTTCTTCGATGTTATCTGATGTTGCACCTGGTACCACATTTATTTGGTAATTCTCCAGCACGGGGTATCATCTACTCCCTCTGATCCATAATCAGTATTAAATCAGCATCACTTATTATAAATCGGAGGGAGTAGTGCTTTGCCAAAACTTAGTCCTACTTAGAACTCGGTCCATCTTGTTGTTTTTGCAAACCATACGGCCCAGTCGAACCACACCATTTTTCCATTATTTGTTTGTTGTCTTGCTAGGCTCAATTGTGGTCATAGCAGCAGACGTCAAGCGTGACCGACAAAAAAGCTTTGGTTCCTCATTTCTCTATCAGGTTGTTGATTCCTTAAGAGGAAAAAAAATGTGAAATTTTATATTTTATCATTGCTGAGTGCTCCATCTTAAAGAAATCACATGTGCGCTTGTCATGATGCACCGACGGTTATCGGTTGATATTGTATTAACGAATATACCCTTGTAGTTTTCTAGTTCGTTTGAGCCGCAAGCTTACAAATATGTCGCTAAACCAAGCCTCCATTTCTTCTCTATTGTTTGTTGTGTGACTAGGATAATAGGAATCATACCTTTGTTGTCAATGTCCAGAAACCATATTGGATGTGTGTTGACTGGTAGGTTGCGGATAAGAGTAATCGATTAGTCCCACTCAAGACGGTCTCCAGCTTTAGGTAACCACAACCACATATACTCTGCAGTTTGTACCTTTAAGCGGATAAGCTAATTATAGAGGCCAGTCCCATTCTCATGGTCATATGATATTATCTTTTTGTCTTCTCCGTATCTTTCAGAATAAAACAACTATACTGAACCTGTTTTGCTTTGCAAAAGTTCCATGTGCTCGGTGATGTTGATTTTGCATTAGTGCGTTGATCATGGTCATTCTTTGGGGACTCGGCTCGTCTAAGGTGATGATGGCAAGCCAGGGATTGTCATGCCTACTTATGAACAACACATCTTGTACTGACGACAAAATACGGAAAAAAAAATACTTATCAAAACCGTTGAGAATACAAACCTCCATCACAATGATTACTGTGGAAGCTGCGATGCTCGTCAGCGCCAAAGCCTTGGGGTTATAGTGGTTATAATAAAATCATAGTACATGGTTAACCTATATATACCAATTCAAATTAAACAGGGAGGTTTTACATATTTTCTGTTAACTCATACATGCGTTCTTCTCGGGTACCCACAATGGCATTATCCCATTTCGCACCATGTACAAATCTTCATTGGAAAAGGCAAAACATAAAGATAGAACTAGTAGCAATCTTAGTGAGCTTAGGGTATCCACAATGTTGCTATTGCTAAATCTGACACATAGCATGATTTGGCATCAGAATAAAATTTGGCAACCACTCCACAATGTTGCCATAGCCAAATAACTGTATATTGGGTCCCACCATCAAATAAAACAACATAGATAAAGTGATTCTCTCTCCACACATAGCAGGTTTGCTAGTAGCCAGTTGAAAGAAATATAATATTTTATTGAGGAGATGAAATTTG
The DNA here is from genome assembly GCA_007115705.1 of Dactylis glomerata. Lineage (NCBI taxonomy): Eukaryota > Viridiplantae > Streptophyta > Magnoliopsida > Poales > Poaceae > Dactylis > Dactylis glomerata. The sequence goes on from QXEO01001357.1 coordinate 739,476, forward strand.
GCATCGGAGCAAGAACATGCTCAGGTTCCCAGTTTTTGTAGTTTTGGAACTACCTCCACAGTATAGGGAACTAGTTCCAAAAGCTAAATACACTGGTAGAAAAAAGGCTTTAGTCCCGGTTGGTAAGGGGCTTTAGTCCTAGTGGTTCAACCGGGACTAGCAAAGCGGGACTAAAGCCCCCCCCCCCTCTTTAGTCCCGGTTGCTCACAAACCGGGACTAAAGGTCCTCCACGTGGCCCGGGTCGTGTGCAGAAGGCTGGAGGACCCTTTAGTCCCGGTTGGTGACTCCAACCAGGACTAAAGGGGTCCGGTAAAATTTCTGGTAGAATTATTGAAAAAAGGCCCAATTTTTTTTCACATTTTTTTGAATTTCAATATTTTCGAATATTTGAATTGTTTAACAAGTTTCCACTCTCCATTCTCCACTTAATCTCTAATCACCTCTATTCTCATGTCAAATTAGATACTTGTGGTCCTCACTTCTCGGTCGGTCACCCATCCTCACACTGCTCCACCCTTAGGACGCTTATCTTCTCCATTCCTTCTCTACTAGCTTCCAAGACTGCGCTCGCGGCTTCTTGATAATGTTATGTTATCAATTCTATTAACCCATACACTTTGGTAACATATGATTTTACTTTTTTGAATTCCAAATAATTCACAAAATAAGCAACAATGATTAAGTAATAATAAGCATCAATGAATTCCAAATAATCTTTATGCATAATTTAATTATTAATTTTTAAACTCAAAATATTCAAAAAAAATCAAAAAACTTAAAAAATTCCAAAATTAATAAAAAAACTTCAAAATCTCCATCTCCACTATCTCCATCTCCATCTCCATCTCCACTACTTATAAAAGAGCAAACATGACAGGAAAAATAAATCTGAACCGTACATATATATTGATCGGACGATCTAAAATCTGTCTTTCTCCCCACCCGAAATTCATGCCCGTGAGGCTTCCACTAATTACGTGATTAATTAAGGACTCTCCCCCTAAAAAATTCCCTTCCTGCATCCGCTAGCGATAGAGGAGCCTCCAGTGCTGCGGAAGGATTTGGCAGCCGGCAGAGACGAAGGACATCATGGCGGCGCTACAGGTTGAGATAGAAGAGGAGCGCCTCCCACGGCCGACACGAATATGGCCGCCGGGATCGACCATCTCCGCGCAGGAATCCCCGACATGGCGGCGCTGCAGGCTCACATCGAAGAGGAGCGCTTCCGGCGGCCAGGGCTGCCAGCTAGGCTATGGATACGAGGTTGCGCCTGCAGAAGGAGAAGGTCGAGCTTCAGATGAGGATCCACCAGTTCTGCCACCTCGTCGACAAGAAGATGGCCGCCGAGATCGACCACCTCCGCGCACAAATCCCCGATGCACACGACACCCCATACACGTAGGCTCTACGCACTAGAGGCCGGCGGTGAATTGATGCGGCCAAAGCCGATGGATATGCACATTGTAGCTCCTGCTTTGGTCAGCAGGAAAAAGCTTCTGCTACGGCGATGGTGAATTCAGATGTGTTATTTTTCTTTCTTTCCTAAAGCTGCCATTCAACACCTGAAGTGGATTTGAGATGTTGGACCGAATATCTACATAATTGATTGTTTGCTTGCAGGTTCTTCTTGTTGAGAGTTTTCTTTCAGTTTATATTGGGAGGAGCAAGACAGCATAGTGCAGACTGATCAGTAGGAGAGGAGATACAAGCAAATTAATGGAGCCAATGCCGTTATGCGTAGTTAAGTTTGTTAATTCACTGCTCTCTTTTTTCTTCTTTTTTGCAGAACTATTTTCGTCATCCGCGTGGTATGCATCAATGCACTCTTGCAGTGGCGGACGTAGAAAAAAATTTAAGGGTGGGCACATTTCCAAAAAAAAAATTACACTAGCCCTTGTGCGATAATTTTTTGGCCAAATGAATAAATATCAATGCTAAAATAAGATTTTTTAGATATATTTTTATCGTTTTATAGAAACAGCAAAAAAAATAGGTTTTCTACGAAACCTTTTTGGACCACCTAAATTGTAGAGATGTACATGAAGAGATTCTCAGAATTTTTCCTCATTTTAAATATGCTTTGTTCACCACCTAGCACCAACAGTGATAAAGAAGATATAATTCTCTTTGCTTCATGCTTCTAAAAAAGGACCGCAATATGCCTATTCCACTTCATAATTTTTTTGACAATTACAACACAACAAAAAATTAGAGGGGATTTCGAAAATATCAGTACAACATGAGTTACTAGGCAGTAGGGCTGCAGGTTGTATACAGAACTCAGACACAGTAGGCCTACATTAAGGCAAAAATTAGAGATTTTTTACCGGCTCCAGCTTATCCTGTGCCAGACATTGGCGTGTTGCCAGCTGCGGTTCTAGTCGAGCGGCCACGCGGCCAAGCGACATTAGGCTACCGACCGGCGAGGCGAGGGCGTGAAATAGGGGCCAAGGGAGGCTGGAACGGAGAGACGGCGAGTGGTGGCGACGCCGGCGACCACTGGAGCTAGACGCCTGTTGAGGATGGGATTCGATGTACGTCGCTTTGCTTCTTTCCCTGGTTTTCTCGCTCGCATTTGTTCTGAAATTTAACTGAATCCTACTCACAGCGTAGCAGGTAAAACAAGGCGTCCAAAATTTCTGGGTGGGCCACGGCCCCCCCTGCCCACCCGCTGCGTCCGCCCATGCACTCTTGGATGGGTTTTTGTTATCCCCAAAGAAGTGAATAATGCAACTTTTTGCAGGATTATAGTTTGTACTGAATGTTATTTTTCTTGATTAAATATGGCATTGTGATCTTGCTAGATGATTACTGGTTATAGTACTACTGTTTTTCCAGTGGCATATTAATATAGGGACTGCACATATTTTTTGTCAGTAGAAATACATATGAGCTAAGTCAGCATTTTCTTTTTGGTAGATTGGGAAATTTACTAGCTAAGAATGAGTAAAAACTAAAGTACACTGGTTGTACTTTTGTAGAATAATACGTCTTTCCGTAGGATTATTTGTTTATCTTAGATAAATGGCGCTTATGGATGTAGGAAGACAATTATGCGTGTGCTAGGCCAAAAATTATACAAAATCGCCCGTGGTGTGTGCAAATTATTTGTCATACTATTTTCAACATTAGCTATCATGTTTCCTTTTCTTTTGCAACCAGCTGCTAAATAATGACCACTTGTGGCACAAACTATTTTGCCTTTAAAAAAAATTCAATGTAGCTCTTTGGATGCTGTAATGCAAAATAGTATCCATGTTGAATTTCATCCATGGGACACTATAATCGTCCACTATCTGATCTAAATATATTTTGGCACATTTTCTCGGTATCATTATTTCCTTTTGTTTATCTATCACCATTTTCTGTATGCTACCTATCTTTTGCTGAAGTAGCAATATTCTATCCTGAATTCGTACATCTTTTGCTATAAGATGAAGAACAATTGCAATCAATTATATGTATGCATAATCTATTTCTGTTTTCACACATTCTTATTACAACGTCCATGCTTCCAAATGAGCGCAGATATTTTTTGTTTATATGGTTATATTTTTATTTATCGTGCGTTGCACGTGCAAGCTTACTAGTAACCAAAAAGTAGAAGAAACAACAACAGAAATGAAAAAATCCAAAAAAAATCATTTTTTCTCATTTTTTCTAACAAAATCTAAAATCTTCCTACTTTCGTATTTCCCTTTGGAATTTTGAGAAACAAGAAATTGTGCAAACGGCCATAGGCTGTTGAAATCGGATGTAAAATTTTGTGTAGATAGTTTTTCATATATTATAAGTTTTTTTTCGAGTCTGTACACAAAAGTTATAGCCGTTTTAATTTGGAATAACCTTTTTTTGCAAAAAAATATCAAAATTCAAATTTTCAAATTTTCCTTAAAAGTTGGTTGTGTGAGGACAACAACATCCATAGGGCAAACCACCGTGCCATCCAAGTGAGCATGTGCCACAGTCGACCAAAACCAATGCTTGTAACACCACCTCATCGTCCAACTGTAACCGTATGGTCCACTATCACTGGACATGCCAGCGTGTTGCAAGTTTGTATCGCGCAAAGCGGAACATTCCAAGCCGGAGTGCCGCGTGGCCATCACGAGGAGATCCGCTCGATTCTGTGCTGCAACATGTGAGGTGCTCAAGGACATGTCCCATTGCCGCTAACCGCTTGCTGGCCTTGCCGACAGATGTATCTCGGCGATGATGGGGGGAAGAGAGGCGACAACAGGGATCCCGCCCTATGCGCGGCGGGCGATAGGGAGGCGCGAGCTCGCGGCCGGCGGCCGGGAGGCGTGTGCTTGCTGCCTGAGGCGGCGAGGAGGAGCGAGTTGTGCGGCCTCAGATGACGGGGAGGGGCGAGCAGCACGGCGGGCGGCGGTCTGCGGGTAGGAGCGTGCAGCGCGGCGACAGCTGGTGGCGATTGCGGGTAGTTGGAGGAAGAAGATAAGGGAATAGGGTAATGGCTAACCACTTTTTTACCATACCTAGCCAAACAGAAAAATTGGCTATCCCTAACCAGCTGGTTGGGATATCCTTATCCCCTAAATGCCATCCCCTAAACCAAACAGCCCCTAAGTGTATGGCACGCAAGCCCTAGTTAGCTCGGTATTTTAAAAGGATTGAAACTGATATTTCAAGAAAATTCCTACTTTTTTTTACGTGGATACAAGTAGTACCTAGTATGCAATAGTACACACTAGAAAAGGAGAGTACAGAACATGTTGGACAATGGGCACAGTAGCTTTTATAAAATAAAGTACAGACAAGATGGGGATGCCACGCTCCCAGGTCATTCGAAAACGAGAAGTCCTACTGGCCAGTAGTACTAGTCACCCCACACACCTGCTTGGCTGCTAGTCATCGTAGACGCAGAGCAAGTGGAGTGGGAAAACCCGCGTGGCGCGGGTATGAATTCAAGTGTGTGGGCCTTCCTGCCGAGGCGACCAAGCACAGCCGCGCAGCCCGCGGCTTCCAACGCTGCACCATGTGGAGGCCTTATCCATCCACTCCCCACCCCGCCGCGTCCCTCTCCACAAAAAGGTAAACAAATTTGCCCCACGAAGGAGATAATGCCGAATCTTACCGATGATTACTTGCTGGCGAGTAAACAAGGCAGGCGCTTTTATCTCCTCCTCCGCTCGCCCCTCATTTCCAGCCGCGCCTTCTTATCTTCGCGGTGACTCACCCTCCTCCTCCTTCCCCTTTATAGCTTCCCTTCCCTCGGCCACGGCAACACAATCACAATTTCTCCTTGATCGGTCATCATCGTCCGCTCCATTTCTCTCGTCTGTTCTCAACTTGTGATCGCCATGGGGGCTCAGATGGACGCGTACCTGTTCGTCGGCCGCGCGGCGTGGATGCCCAAGATTGCCTACGAGGAGCAGGACGACGACATCGGCTCGGCCTCCGACTCCGACTCCGCGGCCTCCTCCTCCTCCTCCGAGATCGACGACGCGAGATCCTCCTCCTCGTACTCTTCATCCTCCGGCTCCCCCGACCTCTTCGAGATGTCCGCTCTCATGTCGCAGCTCCCCATCAAGTACGTGCCCGCCCGCGCGCGCGAATGCCCATACGTTTACGTTCTTGATCTTTAATCAGAGAGGGTGAACTAACGCTGCTTCTTGTGTGCTGTGCAGGAGGGGTTTGTCCAAGTTCTTCGACGGCAAGTCGCAGTCGTTCGCCTCGCTCGCGGCGGTGGGATCCCTGGAGGACCTGGCCAAGCCGGCCAGGAGGCGCCTCAAGCCGTCGCGGAGCTGCGGAGGCGGCCTCGACGCGCACCGGGACCGGTTCCTCTCGCCGCGCCGGCATTGCCCCAAGGCCGCCGGCGCAAGGAAGGCGGCCGCGAGGGCCGCCCTCCCGGCGCTCGGAGGCCGCCGCTTGCATCCACGGCGAGGCTGATCGGCAACGTTCTGGTCGTTAGTTAGGTGTTTTGGCTCCCTAGCGCTGCCGCGGCAGAGGAGCAGGCAGCTACGCGCGGCCGCAGCCGCTCTTCTTGTTTATGTTCCACTGTGTTCGAGTTCTTTCTAGATTAGATTGTACTAGAAACCCACGGCAGATTTTGAATGGTTGCTTCAATGGAAATGCCATACAACTTCAGCATATTAATTTCAGACTCGTAAGTCTGACAAGAGCTACTGAGCTGGCGTGCGGTTGCTATCATAACCAGATGAGCTAAAATGTTACTGGTTTCTCCCCATTGTTCAAAGCAACATTTGATCCAAGTATGTTTAAGAAAATCATCAATCCACTTCTGTAAAGAGGAATGTTGTTAACTCAAACTCAAACGGAAGTTTGAAATGAAACAGTTGGTGTTCCAGCCACTTGCCGCTGTTATCAGCAGGGAACCGGCTCCTCTGACTGTGAGAAGCAAAGTCACGGAAAACTACGAAGGAAAGTCAGGGTAGAACGCTGTTAAATATCTAATTTTGTACTGTGACTAATTACTGTAGAATATTACTGTAGCTTAAATCATATAAATTATTTTTTTTGCACCATAATTTTGGTTGCAAGTAATAACAATCAATACATATCTTAAATTTGCATTATATAAATTAATTTAAGTTATATTATAATCAAAAAATATAAAATTTGATGAAGGAAAGTCAGAGTACTGTAGCTTACCTAACTTTGCTTCTCACAGTCAGAGGATCTGGTTCCTATCATCAGCAGCGCATGAACAACAAAACTTGATCAGCTTATCAAAAGAAACCATTCGAACTTGACTAGGACTAGTCCGTAACAAAGTTACAGTGATAAGTGACACCATTCTGACAAGCCAATCGAGTGGACTGATAGCCCAAAACATTTCACCATCCTTTCTACCATGACAACATAATTTGACAACTATTCCAGGCTACAAGAAACTAACATCTCCGAATACCATACAGAATTGAGTGGGTAAATTCCATTTGCTTCGAACAATCGAAGAATAATGAGATTATATCACAAGAGCTCACAGGAATAACAGGCCATGGTCCTTGTCCTCCAAAAGACTGAATGGAAAGTGCCTTCTCCCCGGTAGATCATAGTGCCAAAACAAAGATTTCTGGACCTCAATGAGATAGTAGTGTCAACAGTTCCAAACTTCACTTGAACAGTTCGGTCCAAAACAAAATTCCTTCACCAAAAGTATGGACTGTTTTTCTAGCAAGGATTTGCGAGGCATCACAACAATGTTCAGACAGCATGGTATTCAGTAAACAGGCTCAACTTCTGAACCAACACAGCAGGTGAACCAAATATTGGTTTCCTTCCTTCGCTGATCCAATTCTTCTCCAAACTCGAAGCTTTTGCATTTGCCCGCATGTCATCCAAGAAGGCTGAAACTATCTGATAAATTGAAGTCCGGAAAACATCAGCCATCAAATAAGCTTTGGTGTGCAGACCACCTCTTTGTGTGCTTGCAATCGCAGTTACGTTGCCTTTTTTTGCTGTGGAAAAGTTACCCCACCTAATGCTTGCTGGACCCAGCGAGTGCACAGGCTGCGGGTTAGTTTTCTTTCCTAAACATGCTTCAACCGCAACTAGCGCAGACAGCAACGTAGACATCACAGCAGCATTGCAGCCAGTGAGTTGAGCAACTCCATAACGGTCCTCTCGCCGTGAGCGCGCAGTCAATGTCGCCAATGTCCGAGCACACCATGAGCATATCTACATTCACAGGTCACATAAAAATCTATAATTAGGCATTACTGCATGAAGTAACATTTGGATTATGTGATTTAGATATGATACACCACCTGGTACATAAAACATTTCAGGGTCTTCAGGCCTTAAACAATCTTATGGCAAGGCTATTAAAGCTTAGGCATGTACTTGACTGAACTTGTTCTGAAAGACACCTACTTTCATAAATGAAGTTTCTGAATGCTACCAAACCGCAACATTCTGTCCTGATGTTAAGCTATATTCATCGTAAAATCTAAATGGAAGTAAGCTACATCTTCAAAATGTTAACTCGCTATTTATTGTCCTTATGCGTAGTCATAACAAAAGTAGGGCAAAAATCAATAAGAGGACCCTACATTTTTTTTGAACTGCTGTTAAACTGAACATCATGGTTCACGGTTTCTGGCTTCCAGATATACTCTTAACAAATCACTGCGCACTAGCACAGTTAAGCAGCCTCCATTTTGAATACTGCACACCAGCTCAGCTAAGCAGGCTCCATTTTTGGCATATGGTGTTTGTAGTAGGTAATGAGTTATAACTTATATGAACAAAATGTAGGAAGGAAAATCAAACAGATTTACTTATGAGTTATATTCATAAACCCTGATCATTTTCCAGTTACATACAGGTCCACAATAGTCGTGTCAAATTCTCTCCTACCGGAACTGTTTTTTTCTTCTACAATGCTATCCGTTGGTTCCGAGGTAAAGCATGCTCCACAAATGAACGGCGAGCTACTATTTAACAGCACTTGCATGAACCAGACAACAGGGCATCCATGTAAGAGTTAAAGACCAATTTGATCATATACAGTAATGCTAGGACATCTCCACATGTGCCAGATTCCACAAATAACACCAACTTCCCCATAACTGCAAAAAGCATGCCCATAGCTAATATCCAAAATCACTACAGGCAAATCCATATGCTTACCGATTATCTCATCTGCAATCTCATACTATAAATTTATTGTAGTTTAAAATCCTAATTATCCAGTTATACTGTATACTAGAAAAATACATTTGGTCTTATATACCAGCTGTCAATAATAACCATCAGTTCTAAAAAGCCTTGACACTTGAGCACTCCACATTATGCCATCAAACCTTCCCAGTGGAGATTACATGTGCATACTTGCATACTCATATTCCATAATCTCTATGTAACATAATCTGATCAGTAATGATTCCTAGTGCAAAATCTTCCTGATCGTGTGATTCTTTATGCAGATTTTGAGCTCATTATGTATGTCTGTGACTAACCAATCAGTATGCATGTATGCTTGATTTATACCCAACTCAACATCTTCAAAGCATGGCCTATTCTTATTCAACTCTTAAGTAATTTATCATGGATGTCAAACAAAACATGCAGGCACCAGCTTAGCAGTAGATTCAAACTATTTGCTGGATGATGGTACTAAATGACAAGCAGGTTTCATTAATCACGTAAAAGAAAAAAAAAGACAATATTGACAACTGGAAAAACACAGAACAACCTACAACTAAGAAGTGAAGTAAAATGATTGTCAAATTACCTGTGAATCACTAAATGCACCATAGAGCTTAGATTGTTGTGACAATAGTTCTGGCTTATCACTAGAGAACCCTTCGAGCGCTTCAGCAATTTTTGAAGTGAAGTCCTCAAGTGGCTTCAAACAGGCTGTCACGATTCTTTTGTAAGTTTCACCAGATTCCTCGAAGAAGGCACCCCGACGCCAAGGTTCAATGTTACATTCAGATACTGCACACAAATCTTGGAAGGCAAGATACTGCATGAGTGACCGTGGATCACTTAGTTCCAATGTTTCAAGGATATAGTCAGTAGGATTAGTCTCTGCAGCAGCAGTGCTCTGAGGTGGAGTAAAGCTGCACCTTCTTGTATGCACAACCTGAAATTTGTTGGAAGCAGTTGTATTAAAGTTCCACAAAAGTCAGTGAAAGAAATGACATCTAATAGGATGTTGTTTGATTAATTGATTTAAATAGCTGAGAACAAACCTGGACAAAATGATGGCTTATTTCCCAACAGAAGGAAACACCTGTGGTCACCATAAAAATACCGATTTGGGTGATAATTTGGCTTCCAATGGATCCTCCAATTCTGAATTGTCGAGGAAGAATAAAAATCAGGAGAAAAGAAAGGCAGAAGGCCTGAAGCGACACTTTTAGAGCCCTTTTCGTTGATGGTAGAAGCCCCATCTTCAATCCATAGAACAGAGGTCGCTGGATAATTTAACGAAGTCAGAAGTAAGCAACTGGCAACATACCCAAGTAACTGCTGGGAAGAATTGTAAGATAGCAAGTGAACAAGCAAGCAAGTCTAAGACTATTAAGGGCTCAAAACTAACCAAACTTAGCTTTGAACAATTAAAATTTCCCTAAGATTTGATTAACCCCCATCATGTTCCCACCTAAATAAAAAAGAATATTAACGAAAAATCAGAGAAAAAAGATCATTAAAGGCAAACGAATCTCTACAAATAACAGTGAAGACAAAACAAAGTGTCTGGCTAGAATTTGACGATAACGATATCCTGGAAAAGCACAGACTGTGCTCGTATTAGTCTTATCAATTATCTCATTCGAATTTCAAAACTAAAACATTAAAAGTAGATGTGTGTCTAATAAATATTGATCCAAATAATGCAACACTGCTAGCAGCCATTCCCTTCTCTAGTCAAACACCCTAGGGTAAAATACCAATAGTTCAAGACACATATAACAAAGGCATATTCCTTGCGACGACTCAATAACAGAAGTCATCAACACGACCAATCATTCCTGTGCAGTTAATCCTAATCCTAATAATATGAATTGACAACTCAAACCCAACCTGCAATTTGGGAAAAATCAAGTAGTAAATCTAGAAACCCTAGCTTTCCCCAATCGACTCACCTGCACGACGGGGAACTGGAGCAGCCACCTCCCTCGCCCAAAGTAGTGGGCGGCGAACACCGCGCCCAGCACAGCGCCGCGGAATCCGAACCCAGCGACGGCAGCCCATCCGGCGTCCTCGGGGACCAGAGACGCCGCCGCGGCCAGGCCGAGCGCGCCGGCCGCGGCCAGGAGGAAGGCCGCCAGGGCGCGCAGCGGTACCGGCGGTGCGCGCGGGTGGGGCGAGGCGGAGATGAGGAAGGCGAGCGCGAGGAGGACCGTGGCGGCGAAGGAGAGGAACGGGTGCAGCGCGAGGAGGAGAGCCGGGGGTACCCCGAGGCTAGGGTGGCGGCGGCGCGGGGAGGTCGCGAGGTGGACTACGGAGGCGGCTGCCGAGAGCGCGGCCTGGAAGGCGAAGACGGCGAGCCACCGCTGGCCGACGGCATCACGGGGAGCGCCGCGCGGCGGTGCCCTGTCCATGGCGGCGGCGGACGAGGGTTTTGGGAGCTTTTGAATTTCTTTTCTCCCCTTTTCTCTGGGAGGGTTTCAGGCTTTCAGCGGGTTTGAAATGAGAAGAGAAGGTGGGTGTGTTCGTGACTCCGTGTGCATAGCATACGCCGATAGTACGCGTGTGTCATTTGTTTGTCTGCGCGTTTTTCTTCTCTTCTTCGAGACCAGCTAGAGCTTTCAGACTTTCATCGGTCAGCTCGTAGCTTAGTAGTTAAGCCAAGGTCGTGTTTGCAATAAAGCGCGCCACAAAGGCTTTTTCTAAATAAAAAATGGGTCACGTTTTTTTTTCCTGAAATGGGATGAGACACGGCCTCTGAATCACACTAGCCTCCCCATTGTTGGGAGGAGTGAGAAACCCGATCTATGCATTAAGTTTTCAGTAAAAGTAGTGTTTTAATATATTAGGTTAGGTTTTTGGTAGCCGTCTACGTTTTTGTCTCCACGTCAATGAAGATGGTATCGTCTACAATAAGTGATCTTCGCATCTTTGTTCGACGATGAGATCTCCTTCCTGACGTCAATAGTGATGTTGAAAGATTAAAGTTTTCTAAGTATGGGCCTTCGGATCTTGCTTCTCAGATTTTAAACAGAAGGCCCTTGGCCTGGCTTTATATATAAAGCCACACGGCATAAGCGTACAACAAAGTCACATCTCACGAACATTACACAAAGCTAGAAAGAGCAATACAAGTCCAAAACAACAACAATAGGAGCAGAGCCCTCCCAGCTCCCTCAGCGATAGTAGTAGACTAGGATGGGCGGAGACGAATATGAAGATGAAGATGTAGAAACCGAAGCCGTGAAGCAGTCCCAGGCGTCAGGCTCTAGTTCACGCATATAGCCTCCTGACCTCGTCCGTCGCCACGTCCAGTAAGTCCCGGTCCTTCGGTCTGGCTAGAACCCTCCATTGCTGCATATGAAGAGACATTTGAAACAAAGCATCAGCAGGGTTACCAATCAGTTTTCCTTCAATAGTTAGTTTGTTGCGGATGTTCCAAAGGGCCCAGCACTGAGCCGCAAAGGTAAACCAAACTAGCCTACGAAAAGAACCCGAAAGACCCTGAGCTATCGTAAGGAATTCGCCGGCCCCTGCCGGGTTCCAGACACAGTGGAGAATATCCCTTATCCCTGCCCACATGAAGCTTGCCATAGGGCATGTGAAGAAGATGTGATTGCAGTCCTCAACGTCCCCACATAGCGAGCATAGACCATTGGATGGCCCCATGCGCTTGGCCACCTGATCTGAGGAAGGCAAGCGGCCACAATTGATCTTGCTTCTCAGATCAATTTTGGATCTGTTCTCATGGTTCTCACGAGGAGGTTTATCCTCACAATATTTGTCTCGGCTGCTATGTCGTCGATAATGGTGATTCATACTTTTGGCTCCCAGCGGTGTCGATCAGGCTGTTCAGTTACTTTTTCCTAGCATACTGGTGTTGGTACTCTTGCCGATGATGATTGACTACTTTAATGGTTGTGTGATCCTTGACACTGCGGCTCAAATTAAAATTATGCAAGAACCTTCGTTAGTATTTACATGTCCGTGGTCTGGTTTTCTTCGACTGCCTTCAAAAATATACAAGATTATATCATGGAAGAAGAAAGAATATGAAGATCTCAAAGGTTTGCTTGTTTCTTTTAGGTGTTATTTTGTAATCGATGAAGACAGTTTATGTATCTCTACCATGTACTATTTGTTTCAATGAATATATGTGGTATTGATTGTAAAAAAAAAAGTTATTACAAAACACGGATCGGAAAGGGTCCATACAAAATGAATGGAGCGGCCATTCATCCTCCTCTATTCACAAAGGTCATGGGAAGGTCAAAGAAAAACAGAAAAAAGCACCAAAGGAGAAATGTAAGAAAGGTGTGGTAATATTAACAAAAGATGGAGTGACTATGCTCCCTATGTGGAAAACCTGACCATAACAAGAAAGGCCATGCTAAATGTGTTGAGAGGAAGCAACAAGAACAAAGATAGATTCATGGTGATGATTCAGATTTGATATTCCAGAGATTGTTGAGGTAAATAATCATATATTATGTGTGTCTAGATTTATATAATTTATGTGATGATAATTGACACTAGTTTTGTGTCTAGCACATTATCCCTCACACTCCAGATCCAAGTAGGGATCCTACTCATGAAGTGGACATCATGGTATACACACTAGGCCAAGAGGTATGTGCAATTTCCTACACTATTATCCAATATTTGATTACTTATGCATCTGAGTCATAAATTGCATAAATTTGTGCTAGGCTAGAGCAAATGTGCCAATATCTAGATTTTTGTTGGCCCTTTGCCAGAAAATGTGTTTGTTGCTGCTGCAAGAGATAGTGTACCACCACCAGCAGTCAGGGTGACAACAACATCTACTTGAGGGAATCTGAGAGGAGGAGGCAAAGGAAGAAGCTGCAACTAGAGCACCATCAAAAAAAGAAAGGACCAGCAAAAAGAAAAAAGTAGAAAGAGAAGCATGTAGCACTACAGGTAGAAAAAAGAGAGTTGCACATGAGGCTACTACCAATACTGCACAAGAGAAACTCAAGGTAGTAGCAGAGCTAATGCACAAGACCTAGAATTTCAAGGTACTAGCAGTGCTAATGCACAAGACAAAAAAGTTGAGTACGAGAGCTAATGCACAAGAGAGAGAAGCTAGAGGTAGTACTAGAGCTAATGCACAAGACAGAGAAGCTCAAGATGATGCAAGAGGATATGACACATGACCTAGAAGTATATAATACATTGCTTTTTGGTAATGATGAACATGAGGGAAGATCAACACAACTGCCAGACCTCAATGGTGAAATTGTTCTAGACTTGTATGTGCATGAGTTTGCACTCATTCAGAATGCACCAAATGATGATATTTAAATGGCAGTATTAGTACTATTTTTTGTGTGATAATGGACACGGTTAGCCTTTTGTTATGGCCACATTATTGCACTGAAGTCAATCATATAATCATTTAAACTAAATTTTGTGCACTATAAGCCTTTTCTCTTTCGTGATATCTTGTTCTGTTATTTGAACTCAATTCAAACCATTCTTCTTGCACAAGATCATGCATTTATTCAATCCATTACTTAACAAAATTATTCATTTATTCTAAATAAGATCATCCATTTATCCAATGATAATTCAAAAAAGTTACAAGTTTGACATATCTATCCTCACACAAACCCTTAGACTAGTAATGCACTAATTGCATAGATCACTAAAATTGTTGCTGCTACACTAACAATGACCATCTCACACTTGTCCCTCTTCCTCATCTCCTCCCTGCTACACTAAAATTGTCCCTATACACTAACAATATCTTCTTCTTGTGCTTTTTCTTCAATATCTTCTTCTTTGCCTTGCTTGCCTGTAGCTCCATTCCCAGTTCACTGATCTTCTTAATGAGGTTCAAATCCTCTTTCCAAATCTCTGTAATTCCTTTGTATCACAGCTCGTTCTTGTAATGGAATTAAGCAACACATGGGAGCTTTTATTTGCCCTTTAGTAACACAACATGAATCAATTAGAACACAACAGCTGAATAAAATTCAGTTAATAATCTGGCCTACACAACTCATCGGTGTTACATGATGTACCCTCATCGTCGTCGCGTTAAAAGGTCAGAGAACCTCAGCAGTCAACTGCCGTAGCCGTCACCACTTGGACCCACCGCCGCTGTCGTCCCGCGCAGATGTGCCGCCGCCGTCGCCGCGTAGACCCGTCGCCACTGCCTTCCCGCGCAGACCCACCGCCGCCGCCATCCATCGCAGACCCAAAGCCGTCAGAAATCTCTATCTCCTTCCCCGTCACTGTCGTGTTCTGTTTATTGGAAAGAAACAATGACCAAACTGTAACATTCACAAAAGTTAGGGTGTTTTTTAAAAGAAGACATGCCAAGATTGTGCATAGTTAGACACGCTAGCATCAAACGTGGCGGAATCAGAGAAGCTGTGGACTAAAACAATTCTACATGACAAGTTTTGGGACCACGGTTCCCCATTTTACAACTTAGTATACTAATTTGCATATCAGATGCAAGTTGTGGGATCTAGGATGTAATCTACTTAGGTAGGGGTCTTCCTGTGGAAAATTATGAATCCCTAATTTCTGTGTTGTATTGATCTGACCCGGATGAGGGTATATATAGGAGTACAAGGGGGTAGGTAGAGACTTAGAGTACAATGCAAGATACCTAGAGTCCTAATCTAACCTAACCGATACATGTAGTCTAACACTCCCTATCGGCTTTGCTAAAAAAAGAAAGTGATTTAGTATAACTTGGTATAAAGTTGTATTACATCACCTATACGTTTTATGAATTAGAGGGAGTAAAAGGAATATGAGATTGATGCAAAGTGAACCGGGATATGTGAAGAAACCCACCAGTAGAAAATAGGCCTAATATCTAGGTTAAATTTGAGCTTTAGTGTCAGTCATGCTTTAATCCGGGACTAATGGTCACATTAGTCCCGGTTCAAAAGGCTATATGGGCCATAAATCTTTTATCCCGGTTTAAATGGGACCTTTAGTCCCGGTTGGAGATACGAAGGTTAGTGACCTTTAGTCCCGGTTGGTGTCTCCAACCGGGACTAAAGTCCCACCCTTTAGTCCCGGTAACACCAACTCGGACTAAAGGGTTGATACGTCTCCAACGTATCCATAATTTTTGATGCTCCGTGCTTGTTTTTACACCATTTGCTTAGTGTTTCGTTATACTTCGTGGCATTTTTATGCATTTTCCAGAACTAACCTATTAACGAGATGCCATAGTGCCAGTTCCCTATTTTCTGCTATTTTAGAAAAGTTACACAGGAAATATTCTCGGAATTGGACGAAACAAAAGCCAGAAGTCCAGATATTTACCGGAGCTTCCAGAACACCGAAGAGGAGACGGAGAGGAGCAACTGGTGCGCCACACCACCAGGGGGCGCGGCCTAGGGCTGGACCGCGCCCACCTGTGGTGAGCCCCACCAGGTCCACTTCTGACGCTGCCCCTGCGCCTATAAAGACCCCCAGACGGGAAAAACCTAAACACCCGATCACTTTTCCAGAAACACATCGTGATCCGCCGCCGTCATCGACCCAAGATGGCGAGGGTCCAGAAGCTCTTCTCGGCACCCTGTCGGAGAGGGAAATCGCCACCGGAGGTCTTCTTCATCGCCATGGTTGCCTCCGGCGCGATGAGTGAGTAGTCTACCTTGGACTATGGGTCCATAGCAGTAGCTAGATGGTTGTCTTCTCCACCATGTGCTTCATGTTTAGATCTCGTGCGCTGCCTTACATGATCGAGATCACCGTTATGTAATTCTACATGTTGTGTTTGTTGGGATCCGATGAATATTGGTGTTATGATTGAGTTGAAGTACTGAATTTTATCTTATGTTATCTCTATGTTCTTTATGATCTTGCATGCTCTGCGTTGTTAGTAGCTATCTTGGCCGAGTAGTTGCTAGTGACTCCAAGAGGGGGTATTTATGCTCGATAGTGGGTTCATGTCTCTATTTAATCCGGGGGAGTGACAGAAACCTCTAAGGTTGTAGATGTGCTGTTGCTACTAGGGGGAAAACAACATTCATATGCTCGAGGGCATATGCTTTGTTTATATTACACACTTTGCTTAATGCAGTTATCTGTTGTTCGCAACTTAATACTTGTGGAGTTCTCGGATTGATTCGCCACAAGTGGATTATTAGTCATAGATGCAGTTGGATGGCGGTCTATGTATCTTGTTGTAATGCCCAGAGTAAATCTCATAGTGATCCTCTTGACATATCACGTTGTCTTTATTCTATCAATTGCCCAACTGTAATTTGTTTACCCAGCATGTGTTATTTTATCTTATGGAGAGACACCACTAGTGAACTGTGGACCCCGGTCCTATTTACTTTACTCGCATACTATTACTATTTTCCACTCGATACGCTCATTCCTTTATTTACAGCAAACCGGTGAGATTGACAACCTCATCGTAAGTTGGAAACGAAGTATTTGGTTGTGTAATTGTGTTGTGTGCAGGTTCCGCATTGCAGCTGGCAAAGCAAAGCACTGGACGAGGCGCCTTATAAATTGTCCGGAGCTGTCGCAAGCTAGCAAGCATCACCTTCAGTCGTTTGTCTTGCTCCCCTTTGGATCGATAAACCTTGGTTTCTTACTGAGGGAAAACCTTGCTGCTGTACTCATCATACCTTCCTCTTGGGGTTCCCAACTGGATGGTGCTTTTCATTATCAACACCGTGCCGCATCAAGCTCTTTTCTGGCGCCATTGCCAGGGAGGAAAAAGAAGACTTCTGCAAGGGGAGTTTCGCACGCACATCCTTTACTTTGTTTTAAGTTTTGCTTTACTTTATTTTTACTTGTTTCGTTTTATCAAAAACACAAAAAAATTAGTATCCTTTATAGTTGCTTTTACTTGTCTGCTTTTAGTTTTGCTAGAATGGCTACTCCTGAAAACACCAAGTTGTGTGATTTTACTAGCACTAATAATAGTGATTTTAACTGCACTCCTATTGCGCCACCTGCTCCTGCTGCAAATTTTTATGAGATTAAGCCTGCTTTGTTGAACCTTGTTATGAAAGAGCAATTTTTTGGTGCTAGTACTGATGATGCTGCAGCTCATCTCAACAATTTTGTTCAGCTATGTGAGATGTAGAAATATAAGGATGTGGAAAGTGATATTATTAAGCTTAAGTTGTTTCCTTTTTCTTTGAGAGGAAAAGCTAAGGATTGGTTGCTGTCTTTGCCTAAAAATAGTATTGATTCATGGGCTAAGTGTAAGGATGCTTTTATTGGTAGATACTATCCTCCTGCTAAGATCATAGCTTTGCGTAGCAATATTATGAAGTTTAGTCAGTTTGATAATGAACATGTTGCTCAAGCTTGGGAAAGAATGAAATCTATGATCAAGAATTGTCCCACTCATGGACTGACTACTTGGATGATTGTCCAAACTTTTTATGCAGGACTGAATTTTTCTTCAAGGAACCTATTGGATTCAGCTGCTGGAGGCACTTTTATGTCCCTTACCTTGGGCGCCGCAACAAAGCTTCTCGACAATATGATGGTAAATTACTCTGAATGGCACACCGAGAGAGCTCCATAAGGTAAGAAGGTAAATTCTGTTGAGGAAACCTCTTCCTTGAGTGATAAGATTGATGCTATTATGCTTATGCTTTCAAATGATAGGACTCATGTTGATCCTAATAATGTTCCTTTAGCCTCTTTGGTTGCTCAAGAAGAGCATGTTGATGTAAACTTCATTAGAAACAATAATTTTAACAACAATGCTTATAGGAACAATTTTGCTAGTAACAATTATAGGCTGTATCCTTCTACCGACGGTAATGGTTATGGTAACTCTTATGGCAATTCATCCAACAACACTAGGGGCGCGCCCTCTGAGCTTGAGGTAATGCTCAAGGACTTTATCGGTAAGCAAAATGCTTTTAACAGGTCTGTTGAGGAAAAGTTAGGCAAAATTGATATTCTTGCTTCTAAAGTTGATAGCCTTGCTCATGATGTTGAACTTCTGAAATTAAAAGTGTTGCCTAATGATGTGAAAGAGAACAATCCTTTTGCCACTGCTAATGCTAACCAAGTTAGAATTGATGAAAATGTTAGGATGCTAGCAGCATTGCATGCCAGGTGGGAAAGAGAAGATGAGATGGCTAGAAAGATGAAGGTATGTACCATTACTACCTCTAATGATGTTATTCCTAATGCTAGCAATCCTCTTACTTTGATTGGTGTAGAGAAAACTCCCACTCCTTGTGTTAAAAAGCCTAAAACTGCTAAAACTTTTTCTCAAAAGAGTGCTAAAATTTTTCGGAGTGTGGGAGATGATAGCTCTATTTCCTTTAATGATTTTGATGTTGATGGCTGCAATATATCTGAAGTTATTTTGTTCTTGCAAAAGCTTGCTTTGACTCCTAATGCTAGTTCTTTAAATGTTGCTTTTACTAAGCATATTACCAATGCTCTCATGAAAATTAGGGATGAAAAGTTGAAGCAAAAAGCTTCTGTTCCCAAGAAGTTAGAAGATGGTTGGGAACCCATCATTGATATGCATGTTAATGGTTTTGATTGCCATGCTTTATGTGATCTAGGAGCTAGTATTTCTATCATGCCTAGAAAAATTTATGACATGCTTGATTTACCACCGCTTGAAAAGTGTTATTATGATGTTCCTATTGCTGATGTTGCTAAGAAGAAACCTTTGGGAAGGATTAATGATGTTCTTATTATGGATAACAATAACCTTGTTCTTGTTGATTTTCTTGTCATGGATGTTGAATGCAATGCTTCATGTCCTATTATTTTGGGAAGACCTTTTCTTCGAACTATAGGTGCCATCATTGATATGAGGGAAGGCGCCATCAAATATCAATTCCCACTCAAGAAAGGTATGGAACACTTCCCTAGAAAGAGGAAGAAATTACTTTTTGACTCTATTCTTAGAGCAAATTATGAGCTTGATGCTTCATCACTTGATATTACTTGATTCGCACTTTCTGCGCCTAGCTCAAAGGCGTTAAAGAAAAGCACTCTTGGGAGATAACCTAATGTTTCTACATTCAGTTCTTTTTCTTTTATTTGAGTCTTGGAAGTTATTACTACTATAATGACCTCTCCTTATCATTTTTATTTCGTTTTTGTGCCAAGAGAAGCCTCTAATTTGAGTGAGGTAAGATTTGGGGATGTTGCTGTCCTGAAACAGTTTTTGGTGCTGCACCGTAAAAATTCGTGAAAATTCTCTGTATATCTTTTGGACCTGCGATTTCTTGTGCATATGCCCCAGGTTATATCCAAACTTTAATTAGTTGAACATTTTTTGATTTGAGCAACAGAAAACCCTCTAAAAATTCGACCTTTGTCAGCTGTTCTGTTTTGACAGATTTTTGCCAATATTTGTGTTTGCCACTTTATCGCTTTCTTTTTGAGTTTTTTTGATCACGGAACTTTTGGGGAAGTTGCTAAAGTAGTATATACTTTATATGTGGTGGCTTTGAGTTGAAACCTGAAGCAAAAGGGGTTGATTCTATATTATGCTTACACTAATATTGCTAATAGATTTGTGTTTAGTTTTGTATGAAGGAAGTTTTCAAGTGTAGGGATTGGAAAATGATGAGATGAGTTGAAGAATGGACAAAAGCTCAAGCTTGGGGATGCCCATGTCACCCCAAGAAATATCCAAGAAGTACAAGCGTCAAAGCTTGGGGATGCCCCCGAGGCACCCCTTCTTCAGCGGCAAAAATCAGGTCACCTTTCAACACACTATATTTTTATTGCTTCATGCATCATGCGTTTTTCTTGGAGCGTCAGTTGTTTTAGTTTTCAGTTTTTTTAGTTTTGTTTGCTGCAATAAATGGTTGGACCCCAACAAATTTCTTTTGGAGAAGTTGCCTTGTTTTTCATTTGCCAAGAACACTCCGTTTTTCACTCTATTCGTTTCCACGAGTGTTCTCTTTTTCTAGAACTGCGTTTAGCTTTCGATTTTCACCTTGATTTGTGTTCAGATCTTGTTATATATTTGCATCAAGGTGTATTTTTGCCTCTGGTCCATATTGGTTTTCATCAAAAGAGTTGGTTATAAAAAGTTCGAATGGTGTTGGAAAAGAGAAAAAGCTTTATGCAAAAAAGTGGTACAAGAAGGAGCTTGTGTAGACTGCGGCCTAGGCTTTTGCATGTCATGCTTGATGTCTTTTTGATAACATGCTTACTGATTTTTCTGTAGCATGACTTGTCTCAAATGACTGAGATTGCTTAATGAGCCTTTGAAAAAAATCATGCGTTGTTTAATTATTTGGAAGCATTATTTTGGTTTTCTCCTTGATGCTTTATTTGGGTTGACTTGGCGCATGCTCACACATGTTAGACTCATACAAAGTCGCCATTTCCTCTATGATCATTTAGTTTTTGACTTTTGCTGCCATCTTATGCTTTTTTTAATGTCGCTTTGTCACTTTGCATGATTATGGCCATTATTGCTCTCTTAGTTGGTCGCTCCCGGTCTTTTGCTAGCCCTCATTTTGTACTGAGTATGAGCTCTACTCGTGCATCCAACTCCTAGAAACCAAGTTTGCCATTGTGTTCACTATAAATTCCTATGCATGGTATTTGTAAGCCATTTCAAGTAAATTTTCATGTGCTACCTTTGAAAAAACCTTCAAAATACTTCTCGTTTTGTGACACTGTTTTCAGCTTATGGGGACGTAGTGGTCAGAATTGCTATCTTCCATATTAAATTAAGTACCCCTCGACTAGGCAGCTTCATCTGCTCGTCATTAATTTTGCATGAGAGCTGGTCAGACCATTGCAATCTAATTTTAAAAAAAGAAAAGAAAAAAAGGCACTCCTCCATGGTATGTGAATGTTGGTGGGCACCCGATGGAATCGGTTAGCCATGGTTTGAGAAAGGAAAAAAGGTGGGGAGGAGTGCCAAAGCTTTATAAAAGAGCACCAATGTGCCAAATTTTCAAAGAACTCGGAACCGCTCTCACTTGTTTATTATGGAAGATAGTAAGACCCCATTGCTAGTCATTGACAAAAGCAACCACCTCTCAAAACCCAAGTTTTATCTCTCTGTTTTACAAATGAAAAGCTCTAGCACATGTTTAATCACTGCTTTCCTCCGCGAAGGGCCTTTCTTTTACTTTTATGTTGAGTCACCACCTTCTACCTTTATGCACCGTCTAAGAGAGCATAGTTATCATTTTGAGTATAATGTGCATTGTCCCAAAGTTTTCATTGATTGATTCATGATGTTGGTTTCACTTGTTCTTAAATTACTTGTATCTAGTCGCCCTCTTAAACTTGAAGGTGTCCTATGCATTTATGTTTTGCTCTCTCATTTAGGACAAGCTGAAAACCATTTGTATGTTTTTTCATATAATTTGAACACACGTTTGACTTTTATTGTTTCATTTTCATGATCTTTTATTTGTGTTCTATTTCATGTTATAACATGGTTGCTAAGTTTCTTCTATCAAGATTATATCTTTCATGCCCATGTTTTAAGTTCTTTTGATCCCAGCGCACAATGCTTACATATATGATCAAGATTGTGTAGGTGCATGTCACCTAAAAAATTATTTCTTTTGTTATCACTTACCTACTCGAGGATGAGCAGGAGTTAAGCTTGGGGATGCTGATACATCTCCAACGTATCCATAATTTTTGATGCTCCATGCTTGTTTTTACACCATTTGCTTACTGTTTCGTTACACTTCGTGGCATTTTTATGCATTTTCCGGAACTAACCTATTAACGAGATGCCACAGTGCCAGTTCCCTGTTTTATGCTGTTTTTGTGTTTCAGAAAAGTTACACAGGAAATATTCTCGGAATTGGACGAAACAAAAGCCAGAAGTCCAGATATTTACCGGAGCTTCCAGAACACCGAAGAGGAGACGGAGAGGAGCCACTAGTGGGCCACACCACCAGGGGGCGCGACCTAGGGCTGGCCCGCGCCCACCTGTGGTGAGCCCCACCAGGTCCACTTCTGATGCTGCCCCTTCGCCTATAAAGACCCCCCGACGGGAAAAACCTAAACACCCGATCACTTTTCCAAAAACACATCGCGATCCGCCGCCGTCGTTGACCCGAGATCGGGAGGGTCTGGAAGCTCTCCCTGGCACCCTGTCGGAGAGGGGAATCACCACCGGAGGTCTTCTTCATCGCCATGCTTGCCTCCGGTGCGATGAGTGAGTAGTCTACCTTGGACTATGGGTCCATAGCAGTAGCTAGATGGTTGTCTTCTCCACCATGTGCTTCATGTTTAGATCTCGTGAGCTGCCTTACATGATCGAGATCACCGTTATGTAATTCTACATGTTGTGTTTGTTGGGATCCGATGAATATTGGTGTTATGATTGAGTTGAAGTACTGAATTTTATCTTATGTTATCTCTATGTTGTTTATGATCTTGCATGCTCTCCGTTGTTAGTAGCTATCTTGGCCGAGTAGTTGCTAGTGACTCCAAGAGGGGGTATTTATGCTCGATAGTGGGTTCATGCCTCTATTTAATCTGGGGAGTGACAGAAACCTCTAAGGTTGTAGATGTGCTATTGCTACTAGGGGAAAACAACATTCATATGCTCGAGGGCATATGCTTTGTTTACATTACACACTTTGCTTAATGCAGTTATCTATTGTTTGCAACTTAATACTTGTGAAGTTCTCGAATTGATTCGCCACAAGTGGATTATTAGTCATAGATGCAGTTGGATGGCGGTCTATGTATCTTGTTGTAATGCCCAGAGTAAATCTCATAGTGATCCTGTTGACATATCACGTTGTCTTTATTCTATCAATTGCCCAACTGTAATTTGTTTACCCATCATGTGTTATTTTATCTTATGGAGAGACACCACTAGTGAACTGTGGACCCCGGTCCTATTTCCTTTATATTGCTATCACCTGTTTACTTTACTCGCACTGTTTACTTTACTCGCATACTATTACTATTTTCCATTCGATACGCTCATTCCTTTGTTTACAGCAAACCGGTGAGATTAACAACCTCATTGTAAGTTGGAAGCAAAGTATTTGGTTGTGTAATTTTGTTGTGTGCAGGTTCCGCGTTGCAGCTGGCAAAGCAAAGCACTTGACGAGGCGCCTTATAAATTGTCCGGAGCTGTCGCAAGCTAGCAAGCATCACCTTCAGTCGTTTGTCTTGCTCCCCTTTGGATCGATAAACCTTGGTTTCTTACTGAGGGAAAACCTTGCTGCTGTACTCATCATACCTTCCTCTTGGGGTTCCCATCTGGACGGTACTTTTCATTATCAACACCGTGCCGCATCAAGGGTATGCACCCATTTTCCCTCCCATGTCTCCCCCCTCCCCCGTGCAGAAAAAATATCTAAAAAATAAACGAAAATGATAAAAACTTCAAATTTCAAAATCCTTTGACATGCATGTACCTCACGCAACCAACTTTTATGGAAAATTTGAAAATTTAAATTTTGATATTTTTTTGCAAAAAAGGTCGTTCGAATTAAAACGGCTATAACTTTTGCGTACGAACTCGAAAAAAGGTATAATATATGAAAAACTATCTACATAAAATTTTACATCCGATTTCAACCGCGGTAGGCCATTTGCACAAATTATTGCTTCTCAAAATTTCAAAGAAAATATGAAAGCATGAAGATTTTAGATTTTGTAAAAAAAAATGAAAATTTGATTATTTTTTCAAAAAATTTAAGTTTCTTTTATTGTTTCTTATACTTTTTAATTGTTTTGAAGTTTTCATATTATTTTGGAATTTTCGAATTTTTTAAGTTTTTTTTTGAATATTTTGAGTTTTAAAATCAATACTCCTTCCGTCCCAAATTAAGTGAAGCGCCGTTAGTATAACAGTTTTATTGCAAAAAAGTCCTTATACATTAAAAAACCTTCCAAGTAAGGCCACAAATTAGAAAACCAAATTGAAATCTTCCCGGCGTTGCCCAGCCATCCACCGGAGTTGGGGACGGGCGCCCCGCCATTCGCCGGAGTTGGAGACGGCCGCCCCGCCGTCCGCCGGAGTTGGGGACGGGCGCCCCATGGAGCTGGATGTCAGCAGTGCCGCGCGCGCTGGAGGTCATGCGCCATGGACCACGATCTCGAGCTCAGCCACGCGCCTCCACCCGTTCCTCTTCTCGTCACTCACCGGGCCGCCGCCGCGATGGCTACATCCGCCCTCGCAAGCCATGGCTCCTCCGCCGCGACGGCTGCATCTGCCCTTCCACGCCATGGCCGCTCCGCCGTGACGGCCACCTCCGTCCTTCCACGCCGTGGCTGCTCCGCCGTGATGGCAGCATCCGCCATCGCAAGCAATGGCCTCTCCTCCGCTATGCCGGCCACAGACGCCATCGCAAGCGATGGCCTCTCCTTTACCGCGCCGGCTGCAGCTGCCCTCGCACACCATGGGAGCTCCTTCTCCGGCCCCGTCTCCAATGCGGACATCGTCGATGCTGCTGCTCCCAGGCCCCTCCTCCTGTTCCAGTGCCGGTTCCAGACTCCTCGAGCCTGCCGGTCAACCACGGTGAGCTCGCCTTCTCTTCCTCCGCTCAGCCCACTTGTAAAGAAATGAGTTCAGTTTAACTGAATTCAAATTAGGTTCAGGCAGAGAAATTGGTGGTACAGTTTCAGGATGCGAACAATATTTGTGCCTAGGAACCTAGTATTCATTCGAAAAAACAAGATGCGCCATCACCATCAACATCTGATATACTATCAGCAAGAACTAAAACAAAGCATGCAAATGGTCCCAGATATGGTGCCAGTTTTTTCTCTCATAAGTTGCAGACATGCTACCACTTCAGTTTTGCACTTCAGTTCTGTCAGCAAGAACTAAAACAATAAGCATGCTTGATATGGTGCTTTTGCATGCAGACTACAAGGACACAAATTGACCATACTTATGAGCATCAGCTCTCTAGTATACTTGCAAACATGCTACCACTTCAGTTAATCTATGAAGAACCATGCAAAAATATTTCCACAAAAAAACCATGCAAAAATAAACTGTCAAGAATAGGGTGTGGTTCTCTTACTGAGAGAACATAACCATTTCGAAGGCTGAGTCCCCAACCAGAGATAGTTCTGTTTGAGGATGTACTGCTTTCGAGATCTTACCTTCTAATGACCACATCTGTACAAGCGGCAAGTTAACTTATGAATTATGATTCTAACTGTGTAAACATCTGAACAAATTCAATGTGTTATTCTATACGTTCTTATCATGACACGTGCATATGGAAAATACACTGCAGTTAGAAGCATTCACATCATTCACATCATGTTGGAAGCATTCACATGAATAAGGTGTGATACGTCCATTTTGCATCACTATTTTGTATCATAATTTACTGTTATTCATTGATATATTTCATATTTAGAGATGATACTTATGTTGTTTTCTCTGTTTTTACATGTTTGATGATCATTGGAGGAATTGCTGCCGGAGTCAGGATTCTGCTGGAAAAAGGACCATCAAGGCACCATATTTTGAAGATCAGAAAAATACCAGAAAATTATATTTTACCAGAAGACTGAAGAAGCCGGAAGGAGAAGGCGAGAGGGGCCACAGGGCAGCCTCACCACCAGGGGGCGCGGCCCAGCCCATGGCTGCGCCGCCCTGTGGTGAGAGCCCCCTGGCCCACTTCTGCCATCGCCCCTTCGCGTATTTCATCGTCCCCAAAAAACCTAAGTCAGGGGGGCTGAGAGATAGACACCACCGCCTCTGCGGAGCGGAAAACACCAGAGAGAGAAAAGCTCTCTGGCAGGCAGAAATCTGCCGGGGAAATTCCTTCCCGAAGAGGGGAGATCATCGCCATCGTCATCACCATCGCACCGGACTTCATCGGGATCATCATCATCATCATCTCCATCACCAGCACCTTCATCTTCACCATCACCACGCCATCCCGCTGTAACATCTTGAGTTGGATCTTGTTAAATTCTTAGGGGAAACTTTCCCGGTGTTGATTACTCTTGTGGTTGATGCTATTGAGTGGAACCGTTGAATTAAGGTTTATGTTCAGATTGTTATTTACCATTATTTCACCTCTGATCATGATCCATATGATGTCTTGTGAGTAGTTTGTTTAGTTCTTGAGGACATGGGAGAAGTCAAGATGTTAGTAGTGAATTATTGTTGAGTAATATTTAATGGTTTGATATTTATTTGTTGTGGTGCTATTTTACTAGTGGTGTCATGTGAACGTCGACTACATGATACTTCACCATTTATGGGCCTAGTGAGATGCATTGTGTATTTGGCTACCAATTGTGGGGTTGCTGGAGTGACAGAAACCCAAACCTCCGTTGGGAAACCATTGCACCAGGGAGCGTAGGATCTTAGAGTTTAAGGCTGTGGTTAGATTTATCTTAATTACTTTCTTATATTTGCGGATGCTTGCAAGGGGTATAATCACAAGTGTGTATTTATCCTAGTAAGGGTAGTACGCTAGCACAGGTTCACCCCCATAACACTTATCAAACCAATAAAGATTATTTAGCGGCATGAAGCGAAAGCTCTTGGCAGAAACTCCCGTGTGTCCTCGAGAACGTTTGGTTATCATAAGTTACACAACCGACTTGTCCTTTGCTAAAGAAGGGATTGGGCCACTTGCTGCAATTATTACTACTGTCTTTTATTTACTCGCACTTTATTTATTTGCATTACCAAATACCCCCGAAAACCTGTTTGCTAGTATTTACAGTGAATCCTTGATCAAAACCACTTGTCAACACCTTCTGCTCCTCGTTGGGTTCGACACTCTTATTTATCGAAAGTACTACGATACACCCCCTATACTTGTGGGTCATCAAGACTATTTTCTGGCGCCGTTGCCGGGGAGTGAAGCGCTATTGAAGAGTGGAATTGTTAAGGGTAACCGTCACCGTGAGTATTATTTTTATTTCTATCTTTTATTTTTATTCTATTTTGCTATGGAGAGTTCTCCATTTGGTTTCCTATTCGGGAACACTACTACCACTGCTGCACATGTGGATGAACCACCACCACCACCTGCTCAATTAGATCCTTCTAAAATACCTATGAAAATTGTTGAACGTGTTATGGATAACTGCTATTCATGAGATGGAACTGTCCATCCGGGTGATCACTTACTTTTTATACATGAATTATGCGAGTTGTTCAAGTGTGCAGGTATTTCACCAGGCCAGGCTAAGAGGAAGCTTTTCTCATTATCACTGAAAGGCAGAGCTGAGGAGTGGTATCGACTGCTTAAAGATGGTCCATCTATTGCATGGGAGGAAATTGTACCTCTCTTTTATTCCAAGTTTTATCCTCCAAGTGAAATTCATAAAGATCGGAACCGGATATATAACTTTTGGCCTCATGATGGAGAAAGTATTGCCCAAGCGTGGGGGAGATTGAAGTTACTAATGCTCAAATGCCCCATTCATGAGCTCCCCAATAATATTGTAATTGATAATTTTTATGCGAGGCTTACTCTTCCTGATAAGGATTATTTGGATGCTTCTTGTTTTGGATCATTTACTCATATGAAAGAAGATGCTAAGTGGAAACTTCTTGACCGTATCCAAGAGAATGCTGAAGGATGGGAAAACGACAAAGGTAGGAAGTCTGGTATAAATTATGATTATGAATGCATTAAAACTTTTATGGGAACCGATGACTTTCAGAATGTTAGCACTGCTTATGGTCTTGATTCTCAAATACTTGCTAACTGTTTTAAGGCCTTTGCCTCTTATCTTGATGTTCCAAAGAAAGATTGGAACAAATATCATGCGCCTTATAAAGATTCCATTAGTCATATTCCTGCTGCAGCTACTGAAGTTTGTACTGTTGATAGCATTTTGCCTGAACCTTATTTTGAGAAGACATGATACGTCTCCAACGTATCCATAATTTTTGATGCTCCGTGCTTGTTTTTACACCATTTGCCTAATGTTTCGTTACACTTCGTGGCACTTTTATGCATTTTCCGGAACTAACCTATTAACAAGTCGCCACAGTGCCAGTTCCCTGTTTTCTGCTGTTTTTGTGTTTCAGAAAAGTTACACAGGAAATATTCTCGGAATTGGACGAAACCAAAGCCAGCCGTCCAAATATTTCATGGAGCTTCCAGAGAACTGAAGAGGAGACGGAGTAGGGCCACGAGGTGGCCTCACACCAGGGCGGCGCGGCCTAGCCCTTGGCCGCGCCCCCTATGTGTGAGACCGCCTCGGTCCACTTCTGACGATGCCCCTTCGCCTATAAAGACCCCCCGACGGGAAAAACCTAAGTACCCTATCAATTTTCCAGAAACACATCGCGATCCGCCGCCGTCGTCGACCCAAGATCGGGAGGGTCCAGAAGCTCTTCCCGGCACCCTGCCGGAGAGGGGAATCGCCACCGGAGGTCTTCTTCATCGCCATGCTTGCCTCCGGAGCGATGAGTGAGTAGTCTACCATGGACTATGGGTCCATAGCAGTAGCTAGATGGTTGTCCTCTCCACCATGTGCTTCATGTTTAGATCTCATGAGCTGCCCTACATGATTGAGATCACCGTTATGTAATTCTACATGTTTGGTTTGTTGGGATCCGATGAATATTGGTGTTATGATTGAGTTGCTATACTGAAATATATCTTATGTTATCTCTATGTTGTTTATGATCTTGCATGCTCTCCGTTGTTAGTAGCTATCTTGGCCGAGTAGTTGCTAGTGACTCCAAGAGGGGGTATTTATGCTCGATAGTGGGTTCATGCCTCTATTTAATCTAGGGGAGTGACAGAAACCTCTAAGGTTGTAGATGTATTGTTGCTACTAGGGCTAAAACAACATTCATATGCTTTGTTTACCTTACACACTTTGCTTAATGCAATTATCTGTTGTTCGCAACTTAATACTCATGAGGTGTTCGGATGATATCCCCGTGAGTGGATTATTAGTCATAGATGCAGTTGGATGGCGGTCTATGTATTTTGTTGTAATGCCCAGAGTAAATTGCATAGTGATCTTCTTGACATATCACGTTATCTTTATTCTATCAATTGCCCAACTGTAATTTGTTTACCCAGCATGTGTTATTTACCTTATGGAGAGACACCACTAGTGAACTGTGGACCCCGGTCCTATTTCCATCATATTGCTATCACCTGTTTACTTTACTCGCACTGTTTACTTTACTCGCATACTTCTACTGTTTTCCACTCGATACGCTCATACCCTTTGTTTCAAGCAAACCGGTGAGATTGATAACCTCATCGCAAGTTGGGAACAAAGTACTTGGTTGTGTGTGTGCAGGTTCCACGTTGCTGCTCGCAAAGCAAAGCTTGGACGAGGCGCCCTATAAATTGTCCGGAGCTGTCGCGAAGCTTGCAAGCATCACCTTCAGTCGTTTGTCTGCTCTTCTCCTGAACGATAAACCTTGGTTTCTAACTGAGGGAAAAGACTTGCTGCTGTGCTCATCATACTTTCCGCTTGGAGTTTCCCAACTGCCTGGCCATAATCATCATCAACTACACGCCAGACATCAAGCCCTTTTCTGGCGCCGTTGCCGGGGAAGAAGTGGAAGACCTCTGCAAGGGGAGTTTTTCGCACGCACATCCTTTACTTTGTTATTTGTTTTGCTTTACTTTATTTATTTTTACTTGCATTATTTTATCAAAAACCCAAAAAAATTAGAATCCTTGGTAGTTGTTATTTCTTTACTTTAGTTCATTATGTTGTTCCCTAATTATGTTTTGGAGGACCTCTCCATAGGTAGTGGTTCAATTATTGGGAAAGATAATATTGAGGAGTTCTTTAATCACATTAGTATGCATAAAGAAGTTGAGGAAAAGTCTTTGGTTGAGCTAGCTCCTAGTTATGAAGTTGCTTCCGCTTATTTAGTTCACATGTTAGAAGCTAGGTTTGCTAACCTTAATCCCTTTTTGCAATACATGTTTCTTAAGCTTCATGAAATTGAAGATCCTGAAAAGAAAGCTTTCATTTTGGAAACTTTGCGCTTAGAATTTAAAGATGTTGCCAATGAGGCTAGAATTTAATAAGCTTGGCTCACCTGTAGCGGTTGTTGGTACACCCAATGAAGATTTTAGAATACCAATACCTTGTAAACTTGCAGGAATTCATGGTGCCTTGGAAAATAATTTTAGTTGGATCTGTCCCAAAAATCTTTTTAGTGATTTGAGTGAACCAAAGCGCGATCACAAAGGGTCTTCAAAAACTTATGTGGATGAAATACAATGCCTTATTGACAAGACCTCTGCAGTCGATCTTAATGCTTCATCTCTTGATGTTACTTGATTCGCAATTTTCTGCGCCTAGCTCAAAGGCGTTAAAGAAAAGCACTATTGGGAGATAACCCAATATTTTCTTTTCAGTACTTTTTCTTTTATTTGAGTCTTGGAAGTCATTACTACTGTAATGACCTCTCCTTATCATTTTTATTTCATTGTTATGCCAAGAGAAGCCTCTAATTTGAGTGAGGTAAAGATTTGGGGATGTTGCTGTCCTGAAACTATTTTCGGTGCTGCACCGTAAAAATTCGTGAAAATTCTCTGTACATCTTTTGGACCTGCGATTTCTTGTTCATATGCCCCAGGTTATATCCAAACTTTCATTAGTTTAACACTTTTTGATTTGAGCAACAGAAAACCCCTAAAAAAATCGGCCTTTGTCAGCTGTTCTGTTTTGACAGATTTCTGCCAATATTTGTGTTTGCCGCTTTATCGCTTTCTTTTGAGTTCTTTTGATCACGGAACTTTTGCGGAAGTTGCTACAGTAGTATATACTTTATATGTGGTGGTTTTGGGTTGAAACCTGAAGCAAAAAGAGGTTGATTATATGTTATGCTACACTAATGTTGCTAATAGATTTGTGTTTAGTTTTGTATGAAGGAAGTTTTCAAGTGTAGGGATTGGAGAATGATGAGTTGAGTTGAAGAATGGACAAAAGCTCAAGCTTGGGGATGCCCATGCATCACCCCAAGAAATATCCAAGAAGTACAAGCGTCAAAGCTTGGGGATGCCCCCGAGGCACCCCTTCTTCATCGGCAAAAATTAGGTCACCTTTCAAGACACTATATTTTTATTGCTTCATGCACTATGTGTTTTTCTTGGAGCGTCAGTTGTTTTAGTTTTCTCTATTAGTTTAGTTTTGTTTGCTGCAATAAATGGTTGGACCCCAACAAATTTCTTTTGGAGAAGTTGCCTTGCTTTTCATTTGCCAAGAACGCTCTAGTTTTCATTCTTATCAAAAACCGAGTGTTCTTCTTTTTCTGCTACTGCTTTTGGTTTTCGTTTTCGCCTTGATTTGCATTCAGATCTTCTTATATTTCTTTATCAAGGTGTATTTTTTCCTCTGGACCATGTTGGTTTTCCTCAAAAGAGTTGGATTAAAAAAGTTCAAATGGTGTTGGAAAAGAGAAAAAGCTTTATGCAAAAAAAAAAGTGGTACAAGAAGGAGCTTGTGTAGACTGCGGCTTAGGCTTTTTCATGTCATGCTTGATGTCTTTTTGATAGTATGCTTAGTGGTTTTGCTGTAGCATGAATTGTCTCAAATAACTGAGATTGCTTAATGAGCCTTTGAAAAAATCATGCGTTGTTTTTATCGTTTGGAAGCATTATTTTGGTTTTCTCCTTGATGCTTTATTTGGGTTGACTTGGCGCATGCTCACACATGTTAGACTCTTACAAAGTCACCAATAGCCTCTATGATCATTTAGTTTTTGACTTTTGATGCCATCTTATGCTTCTTTTAATGTCGCTTTGTCGCTTTGCATGATTGTGGCCATTATTGCTCTCTTAGTTGGTCGCTCCCAGTCTTTTGCTAGCCCTCGCCTTGTACTGAGTATGAGCTCTACTCGTGCATCCAACTCCTAAAAACCAAGTTTGTCAAAGTGTCCACCATACATACCTACTAGCAATTTGCTATTCCAAGTAAATTTGATTTGCTTTTATTTTCTCTTCAAATTAAACTCTTACCAGTGTTATGCGAAAATTGGTCAGTAAAGCTCTCACGAACCGGAAGGCACACTTTACTTTTTCTTGTTCTTAAAAAATTGACATTGTGGTCTCTTATGTTGAGTTGTTATGCTTGCAAGTTGTAAGTTGGAGACTAGCCCAGCCATGCCGTCATGGGCAAGCTTTCAACATTGCACTTCTTATTTGAGTTGATATCGTGATCTTTTGTTTATGGATGCCCGCGGTGTGAAATGAATTGGGAATCTTGCGGGGATCATGGAGTTTGTATATGTGTTAGGGAAACGCATGGGCCGCCAATCTAAGCCATGCATAATTCATGGTGGAAATTTGCAGCATACCCATAGTGGACATTCGACGACGCATCTCAAAATAAAAAGCTAAACAAATGGTAAATAAAAGAGATGTCGAGGTGTTCATTGTCTGCTTGTCCTGTCATTTTGATGTGGGCTTATTCCATGTCATTGGGCACGGAGGTACCCCGTTGGCGGTTCGCGATGATACGTGTATACTTACAATGACAAGAGCCTTGTTTGGGAGTCTAAGTATAGTAGCATGAGGTTTGGGTACTCGTATTCACGGGACACGAGGTTTTCAACTTATGATTTGTCAAGCATATGCATCATAATTGTTCTCACATTAACTTTAACCATTCAAGATGCTTATGATGGGGGCAATGAGAGCTCAAAGCCGGTAAGTACCATAATTTTTGAAGGTTATAAAACTCGCAATCACTGCTTCCCTCTGCGAAGGGCCTTTCTTTTACTTTTATGTTGAGTCATCACCTTCTACCTTTATGCACCATTAAGAGAGCATAGTTGTCATTCTTAGTATAATGTGCATTGTCCCAAAGTTTTCATTGATTGATTCATATTGTTGGTTTCACTTGTTCTCAAATTATTTGTATCTAGTCGCCCTCTTAAACTTGAAGGTGTCCTATGCATTTATGTTTTGCTCTCCATGAAGGACAAGCTGAAAACCATTTGTATGTTTTTCCTTATGATTTGAACACACGTTTGACTTTCATTGTTTCATTTTCATGATCTTTTGTTTGTGTTCATTTGCATGTTATAACATGGTTGCTAAGTTTTTATTGTCAAGATTATATCTTTCATGCCCATGTTTTAAGTTCTTATGATCCCAGCTCACAAATGTTTACATATATGATCAAGATTGTGTAGGTGCATGTCACCTCAAAAATTATTTCTTTTGTTATCACTTACCTACTCGAGGACGAGCAGGAGTTAAGCTTGGGGATGCTGATACGTCTCCAACGTATCCATAATTTTTGATGCTCCATGCTTGTTTTTACACCATTTGCCTAATGTTTCGTTATACTTCGTGGCACTTTTATGCATTTTCCGGAACTAACCTATTAACAAGTCGCCACAGTGCCAGTTCCCTGTTTTTTGCTGTTTTTGTTTTTCAGAAAAGTTACACAGGAAATATTCTCGGAATTGGACGAAACCAAAGCCAGCCGTCCAGATATTTCACGGAGCTTCCAGAGAACCGAAGAGGAGACGGAGTGGGGCCACGAGGTGGCCTCACACCAGGGCGGCGCGGCCTAGCCCCTGGCCGCGCCCCCTATGTGTGAGACCGCCTCGGTCCACTTCTGACGATGCCCCTTCGCCTATAAAGACCCCCCGACGGGAAAAACCTAAGTACCCGATCAATTTTCCAGAAAAACATCGCGATCCGCCGCCGTCGTCGACCCGAGATCGGGAGGGTCCAGAAGCTCTTCCCGGCACCCTGTCGGAGAGGCGAATTGCCACCGGAGGTCTTCTTCATCGCCATGCTTGCCTCCGGAGCGATGAGTGAGTAGTCTACCTTGGACTATGGGTCCATAGCAGTAGCTAGATGGTTGTCCTCTCCACCATGTGCTTCATGTTTAGATCTCATGAGCTGCCCTACATGATTGAGATCACCGTTATGTAATTCTACATGTTTGGTTTGTTGGGATCCGATGAATATTGGTGTTATGATTGAGTTGCTATACTGAAATATATCTTATGTTATCTCTATGTTGTTTATGATCTTGCATGCTCTCCGTTGTTAGTAGCTATCTTGGCCGAGTAGTTGCTAGTGACTCCAAGAGGGGGTATTTATGCTCGATAGTGGGTTCATGCCTCTATTTAATCTGGGGGAGTGACAGAAACCTCTAAGGTTGTAGATGTGCTGTTGCTACTAGGGAGAAAACAACATTCATATGCTCGAGGGCATATGCTTTGTTTACATTACACACTTTGCTTAATGCAATTATCTGTTGTTCGCAACTTAATACTCATGGGGTGTTCGGATGATATCCCTGTGAGTGGATTATTAGTCATAGATGCAGTTGGATGGCGGTCTATGTATTTTGTTGTAATGCCCAGAGTAAATCGCATAGTGATCTTCTTGACATATCACGTTATCTTTATTCTATCAATTGCCCAACTGTAATTTGTTTACCCAGCATGTGTTATTTACCTTATGGAGAGACACCACTAGTGAACTGTGGACCCCGGTCCTATTTCCATCATATTGCTATCACATGTTTACTTTACTCGCACTGTTTACTTTACTCGCATACTTCTACTGTTTTCCACTCGATACGCTCATACCCTTTGTTTCAAGCAAACCGGTGAGATTGACAACCTCATCGCAAGTTGGGAACAAAGTACTTGGTTGTGTGTGTGCAGGTTCCACGTTGCTGCTCGCAAAGCAAAGCTTGGACGAGGCGCCCTATAAATTGTCCGGAGCTATCGCGAAGCTTGCAAGCATCACCTTCAGTCGTTTGTCTGCTCTTCTCCTGAACGATAAACCTTGGTTTCTAACTGAGAGAAAAGACTTGCTGCTGTGCTCATCATACTTTCCGCTTGGAGTTTTCCAACTGCCTGACCATAATCATCATCAACTACACGCCAGACATCAAGACACCTTTCCCTGCTAAGGTAAAAGAGCATTCTACTTTGGTAAGTGTGTCTAATAAAAGTACTAAGAGAGCTGTAGAACCTGATGAGCAAATTACTATTAAATCTCCTGTGGCTATAGTGAAGGACCTTGTTACTAAAGATGTAGGGGATGAACACGTTATCTTTTGTGAAGATGCTACTAACATTATTTCACATCCTAATAGGCGTAGGAAAACAAGTGTTCCTGTTATTTCTGTCAGGATTGGAGATCACTGCTATTATGGTTTATGTGACATTGATGCGAGTTCAAGTGCCATTCCTTTAGAGCTTTACAAAGAAATTATGCATGAGATTGGCTCTTGTGAACTAGAAGATATTGATGTGGTTGTTCAGCTTGCTAACAGAGAGACTGTTTGGCCTCTTGGTATTGTTCGAGATGTGGAAGTTCTGTACGGTAAGACTAAATATCCAAGTGATTTTCTAGTACTGGGTAAGGTAGCTAGTAAAACTTGTCCTATTATTTTTGGTAGACCCTTTTTGAATACCTGTGGCACTGTGATAGACTGTAAGAAGGAGAAAATTTTCACTAAGTTTAATGGAGAATCTTATGAGTTTAATTTTTTTAAGTTTGCTAAGACTTCTTATGAAAATGACATGCCTAATGAAAATTTTCGAGTTGAACAGCTTGCTTCTATTGCCCTTGCTCCTAATAATGCTTTGCAGCAATTCATGGAAGACCATGCAAGTGATGTTTTTAGGAAGGAAAGAGAAGAGATTGACGATATTTTTCTTCATCAACAACCGCTGATTAAGCACAATTTACCTGTGGAGGATCTTGGTACCACTTTGCCACCTAAAGAAGATCCTATTTTTGAATTAAAACCTTTACCTAATGATCTTAAATATGCTTATATAGATGATAGGAAAATATATCCTGTTATTATCAGTTCTAAGCTTTCAGGAAAGGAAGAAGAAAGGTTATTGGAGATATTGAGGAAACATCGAGGAGCTATGGGATATACTCTTGATGATTTAAAAGGGATTTGCCCCACTTTATGTCAGCATGCTATTAATATGGAGGAAGACGCGAAGCCAGTTGTGGAACATCAGCGCCGCTTAATTCCCAAGATAAAGGATGTGGTAAGAAATGAGGTATTGAAGCTCCTTGATGCTGGTATTATTTATCCTATTGCTGATAGTAGATGGGTTAGCCCTGTTCATTGTGTTTCTAAGAAAGGAGGTATGACTGTCGTGCCTAATGAGAATAACGAGCTTATTCCTCAAAGGGTAGTAGTTGGTTATAGGATGTGCATTGACTATAGAAAAGTTAACAAGGTTACTAAGAAAGATCATTATCCTTTACCATTTATAGATCAGATGTTAGAGAGGTTGTCTAAGAAGACTCATTTTTGTTTTCTGGATGGTTACTCTGGTTTCTCTCAGATTGCTGTTAGAAAGGAAGATCAAGAGAAAACCACTTTTACTTGTCCTTATGGAACTTATGCTCATAGACGTATGCCGTTTGGTTTATGCAATGCTCCTGCTACTTTTCAAAGATGCATGTCTGCTATTTTTCATGGTTTTGTGAAGAAATTGTGGAGGTTTTCATGGACGATTTTTCCATGTATGGAACTTCTTTTGATAATTGTTTGCACAATCTTGATAAAGTTTTGCAGAGGTGTGAAGAAACTAACCTTATTCTTAATTGGGAGAAATGCCACTTTATGGTGAATGAAGGAATTGTCCTTGGACATAAAATTTCTGAAAGAGGTATTGAAGTTGACAGAGCAAAAGTGGAAGCAATTGAGAAAATGCCCTGTCCTAGAGATGTTAAAGGTATTCGTAGTATTCTTGGTCATGCTGGTTTCTATAGGAGGTTTATTAAAGATTTCTCTAAGATTTCAAAGCCTCTTACTAATCTTCTTCAAAAAGATGTACCATTTGTCTTTGATGATGATTGTAAGGAAGCTTTTGAAACTCTTAAGAAGGCTTTAACTACTGCTCCTATTGTCCAACCACCTGATTGAAATTTACCCTTTGAAATTATGTGTGATGCTAGTGATTTTGCTGTTGGTGCTGTTCTTGGACAGCGTGTAGACAATAAGTTGAATGTTATTCATTATGCTAGTAAGACTCTTGATGCCGCTCAGAAGAATTATGCTACTACTGAGAAAGAGTTTCTTGCTGTTGTTTTTGCTTGTGATAAGTTTAGACCTTACATTGTTGATTCTAAAGTTACTATTCATACTGATCACGCTGCTATTAGATATCTTATGTCGAAGAAGGATGCTAAGTCTAGGCTTATTAGATGGGTGTTGCTTTTACAAGAGTTTGATCTGCATATTGTAGATAGGAAAGGTGCTGAAAATCCTGTTGCTGACAATTTATCTAGATTGGAAAACATTTTTTTTGATCCTATTCCTGTTAAAGATAGTTTTCCAAATGAACAGTTGGCTTCAATGAATGTAACTTCGCGAGACCTTCCTTGGTATGCTGATTATGCTAACTTTATTGTTTCCAAGTATTTGCCTCCAACTTTTACAGCTCAGCAAAGAAGAAAATTCTTCTATGATTTGAGGCATTACTTTTGGGATGACCCACACCTATATAAAGAAGGAGTTGATGGTATTATGCGAAGATGTGTTCCGGAATATGAGCAACAAGAAATATTAAGAAAATGCCATGGCAGTGCTTATGGAGGACATCATGCTGGAGATAGAACTGCACAAAAGGTTCTACAATCAGGTTTTTATTGGCCAACCCTCTTTAAAGATGCTAGAAGGTATGTTTTATCTTGTGATGAATGTCAAAGAGTTGGTAATATTTCTAGACGCAATGAAATGCCTATGAGTTACACTCTTGTTATTGAACCGTTTGATTGTTGGGGATTTGACTTTATGGGTCCTTTTCCTCCTTCAAAAGGCTATACTCACATACTTGTTGCTGTTGATTATGCTACCAAGTGGGTAGAAGCCATACCTACAAAGAGTGTAGATGGTGAGACCTCGTTAAAAATGCTTAAGGACGTTATTTTTCCTAGGTTTGGTGTGCCTAGATATCTTATGACTGATGGAGGTTCTCATTTTATTCATGGCGGTTTTAGAAAAACTCTTGCTAGATATGACATTAATCATAGAATTGCTTATGCTTATCATCCCCAAACTAGTGGGCAGGTAGAGCTTTCAAACAGAGAGATCAAGTCTATCTTGCAGAAGACTGTCAATAGATCTAGGAAAAACTGGGCTAGCAAGTTAAACGATGCTTTATGGGCTTATAGAACTGCTTATAA
This sequence comes from Dactylis glomerata, assembly GCA_007115705.1. Taxonomy (NCBI): domain Eukaryota; kingdom Viridiplantae; phylum Streptophyta; class Magnoliopsida; order Poales; family Poaceae; genus Dactylis; species Dactylis glomerata. Next base: position 778,170 of record QXEO01001357.1, read on the forward strand.
GAACCCTATGGGCATGTCTCCTTATAAAATGGTTTACGGAAAAGCATGTCACTTGCCCTTAGAATTAGAACACAAAGCTTTTTGGGCAGTGAAAGAGCTTAATAGAGATTTTAAACTTGCCGATAAGAAAAGGTTGCTCGATTTGAGTACCCTAGATGAGTGGAGAAATGAAGCTTACGAGAATGCCAGACTTTTCAAAGAGAAAGTCAAACAATGGCATGATAAGAGAATTCTTAAGAGAGAGTTTCATGTTGGTGAGAAAGTTCTATTGTATAGGTCTCATCTCAGATTTTTTGTAGGAAAATTACTCTCTAAATGGGAAGGACCATATGTTATTGTGGAAGTATACCGCTCAGGTGCTATAAAGATTGCTTCGTTGAAAGATGACACTACACAAGTGGTGAATGGTCAAAGACTCAAACATTATATTGCTGGAGATTCTTATAATGAAGATCTTGATGTTATTCAAACAGTTTCTCCAGAAGAATTCATCCAGGACAATATGCAGGAACCTTCAGAGTTCGTTTTCGAATAGGTAACAGTTCTAGTCAGAAAAGGTTCGCGAAAGACGTTTCCATTAATATTTTTATTGTTTTTGCTAAATATGAAAAATCGCGAGACAAAAATGGGCAGGAGACGGAGTCCGGTGGCTCCTCACCACCAGGGGGCGTGGGCCCACCCTAGGCCGCGCCGCCCTGTGGTGAGTCCACCCCGGAGCTCGTTTCCGTCCCGGTTTCCTCCTGTGATTTCGCTTCGATGTTTAATTTTCGCCTATATAACCCCCCGGAGTACCCGAGGTCTGTATATCGTTTTCTCGTCGTGTTTTTGTTTCGAGCTGTTTCTGTCAGGGATTGTTCTCAGCTTTGGAGTTACAATGTCTTCGACCGGTCCATCTGAGGAGAATTCTTTTGCGGATATCATTAATCCGTACATGAGGGAGCTGAAGATGCATCCGAAGGAGTTGTCGCTCAAGGATGGGGAGTTGCAGATTAAAGACGTCCAAGACCCTAAAGGAGAAGGGAGTCTCGAAGCCAGGATGGAAGCGCTGGAACAGGAAGTTTTTAAATATAAGAAGATGGCGGAGCGCGAAGTGGACATCATCCATAGGATTTATCAAGAGCTTGTCACCAAGTACAAGAAGGAGACTACAGAACTCTGGAAGGACATCTTTTCGCTCCATGAGACCACTAACCAGTTGCAAGCACAACTCTACGACTTGCAGAACCAAAACTGTGAGTATGAAGCTAGGTTTAAACAATTGAGTGCTGCTGCAAGTTTCATGGAGACCAAGACATCCTTCCTTGATGGGGGACCTCTGCCTTGGAAGTATGATGATGATAAAGACTCACCGCCACCGCCAAAGGAGTAATTCGTCATCGGTATAGGCATCCCCTTAGCTTGTTCCAAGCTTGGGGGAGTGCCGCGGTATCACATCATTATCTTTTACTCATTTACTTTTCAAGTAGAGTCATATCATAAATAGAGAAGTTATCTTATAAAATAGTTTGCAGTGTGGAAGTATCCTCCTTAGTTGGTTATCTATGTATCTCTTGGTGTGAGTTGCGGTAATCTTTACTATTAAATTGGAGTCTGTGATGGTATGTTGCCTCAAAATTATTTGACATCAAACATTGAAGAGATGACAACCGTACGATGCACATCCAATGGTATTGTCTAATGGTACAGCTTAGGCTTAGCTATTTACGAGTTTATGCCACCGATTAGTGCAAGGTACCTGTTCAGAAAAAGAAAGGGAAGCAACCGCCGACCCAACCCTTTGTCCCCTTTAACCCTAGGACAACTCCTGCCTCGCCGCCGCTTTCTCTCCCTCACGATCCAATCGCCCTGCCGCCGCTGTGCCACCCACCTTCCTGGCCATCCCAGCCTCTCCCCACCACTGGTCGGGCCTTCAAATGTCGGCCAAGGACAGGGGCAAGAGAGCCAATACAAGATTTTGCGGCTGAGCTCCAGACCTGGCCCTGGTGGGCAACGGGGACGACTAAGGCACTGCGGCAGTGGCGCTCGGCGACGTCCACGGCCGGCAAGATGGGTACGGCCTGGAGGATCTTGTCGTGCCATGGATCCTTTCGTCCATGTGCAAAATCTGGTATCCCATCCCCCTGTTGTGAATGTGTCCCCTTCTTTCTATAAATTCATGTTCAATATGTATTGTGACTAGAGTTAATTAGGATTTTCAGCTGGTTGTTTGCGTCTCCAGAACTTACAGTGAAGAAAAGGAGGAGAATCCTACGCGCGCGGGGTGTTCTCCTTTAGTGTATATTGTATGGACGTTTGGCCTGTACTTGAAATCAAGTTGATAAAAAATAATCATGTAGCGTTGGAAATTTACTGCTGGTTGAACACATCTCGGGACTGTTTTATTATCTGCAAAAGAGTTCAGCTTCTATGTAGAATGTCACTTCACTTCTCTGCTAGAATTTAGGACTTTCATATATCTCTTATACCCCTATTAATTGTGTTGACACTAACACATACTGAGTCCATGGAGATTAACATGCAAGTGAATAGTGGTGCTTCTTATTGGTTTGTTTACTATAATTTATATATTGTTTCCTTAAGAAAATCCTGAATCACCAATCATGAAAGAGGTGTCCTTACCTAGGTAGAACTGAGAATAGCTTGAGATATGCTCCACTAGCCCACAAGGTTGCATGCTTTTGGAGGAAAATGTATAATTTCTGAGCGCCAATCTGTAGGCGGAATTAGTATCAAGGTTAAGTGCTATTCTTGCTCTGCTGCAGTTTTTTCAGTCACTTCTTTTGCAGTCATGGTGCATTAGAAGATACTATTTTCATTTACTTAGGGTGGTCGGTTTGTTGTTTGTCTGGCATGATTATGTTGCGCTCTTCTCTGTGTTAATGATTCAGAACTACTTCCCACTCACTCCCAATTCAAAAAGGTAAGAGCCATTTTATTTTCAAAGGAATTTAGCAGGAGTACTGACAGTTTTGAAGAGAAGAAAGGAGACGGGAAGAGCAAGCTGCCTTCTCCTATAATGTGGCGATGGGGATCTGCCTCTGTTACTTTACTAGATCGACTGACTGCCTGGCGATGGATGTGCAACCGTTGTCTTGAATTTTTTCTTCCTTGAATGGTTTGTTTTACAATCCGTTCTATATTGTCCAATATATAAGAAAACACCATAGATATATAAAATTCAATAGCACTAGACCAATGGTATATGTAGTCGAATTGGAATATCAGTACATTATAGGCACATGTTCAGGTTACTGTAAACATAATTTATTTCAGTTGGTTTGTCTTTGTGAGGATTAGGTGCCCCTTGCTTAATTTGAAAATAAGATAATTTGTACTAAGAAATCATAGTTGTATCCTTTTTATGATAAGTAGTTTTTGTGCAAGAGAATTTGCATGGACAAGCTTCCGTTGTAGGATTAGTTGTAAGTAGACTATCTCATGAGCTCTATTTATACATTACTAAGGCGTAAAATGTGTGTATAACTGTAAAAAACTATATGTGTGATTCATCGTATCATTGTTTGTCTATGACTCTTAAATTGCTTTGGATCAACTTTATTTTTCAATGGTAATATTTTGCTAACAATATTATAAGCAAATTGAGTCATCCATTCTTTCATTCAAATTTAAGTATTATTAAAAATAGGAAATGAGCATGGGCTAAAGAATTCTTTCAAGTTAGGGGTTGCAGCAATGAATGGTGGGAAAGTGAGGTGGAGAGGAGAACTCGTGCTTAGGGAGGATGACAAGACGATAAGGAACAACTCTCTAAGGCGGGAGTAGGAACCACCATGACAAATATTGTTAAAAGTGGGATAATAATTGTTGCAATCTCTTCGAAGTCATGGGCTATGGGAGCGATTATGATGATTTTCTCGAGTTTGAGAAACACTATTGACAGTAAAATAAATATATAACCGTCGCAACGCACGGGCATTCAAGTAGTGAAATATTAATGAGAAGTCTTATCTTTTACTTTCCGCACACTTTATTTTAGTTTGCAATCTCTCTTATACGAGTAGTCTTGTTGATTAGTAATGGCATCACTTTGGAGCATGAGTAAATTTAGTTGGTTTTGGCAAACTTAGCTTGGTCAATAGCAACATTACCTTCAGGTTTGAGTAGAAAAGAAGAAAGAAGTGCCCGTAGTTACATCACTTCAGTTTTCCTTCATGTTTGGCTTATAAGCATTATTATTCTCAAAGTTAAAATCATTGTACCTTCAAGGAAGTTTGCATGATTGTTCCTATTATATGTATGTTTGTTTGTTTCATGCAACTCTTATGCTTGCTACCCAGCCTTGCTAGCCAAAAACCTGTACTGAGAGGGAATACTTCTCGTGCATCCAATTCCCAAAAGCCAAGTTACTTCCAAAGAGTCCACTATAAATTCCAATGCATGGTATTTTAAGCCATTCCAAGTAAATTTTCATGTGCTACCTTTCAAAAACCTTCAAATACTTCTCATTTTGTGCCACTGTTTTTAGCTCATGAGGACGTAGTGGATGGGTTTGTTATCTTCCATACTAAATTAAGTACCCCTCGACTAGGCAGCTTCATCTGCTCGTCACTAATTTTGCAAGGGAGCTGGTCAGACCATTGTAATCTTAAAAAGAAAAGAAAAAGAGCACTCCTCCATGGTATGTGAAAGTTGGTTGGCACCCGATGGAATCGGTTAGCCATGGTTTGAGAAAGGAAAAGGTGGGGAGGAGTGCAAAGCTATAAAAGAGCACCAATGTGCCAATTAATCAAACATCTCGGAACCGCTCTCACTTGTTTAGTATGGAAGATATCAAGAACTCCGTTGCTAGTCGTTGACAAAAGCAACCACCTCTCAAAATAACTTTTTACCTCTGTTTTACAAATGAAAAGCTCTAGCACATGTTTAATCCTTGCTTCCCTCTGCGAATGGCCTGTCTTTTACTTTTATGTTGAGTCAACCTATTTTCCTCTATCTCAAGCAAGCATTTGAGTTGTTATGTTTCACTCATCCATATGTTGATCCGCTTAATCATGTTTACTAATTTCTTTTGTTAGTACTATGCTTTTGTCTGAAGGAATATATCTTTGAAAGCTTTCTATAAATGCAAAAGTTTGTTTCATTGAGCATATAGTTTCTGCTATATTAGCTCTGTTTTAAAAAAGGCTTCGTTCAAAAAGAAAGAATAGTTTGTTCATTGTTCTTTGACCAAGAACTAAGGTTTGCCATCACCAATTATAGTTTACCTTGTGCATCCTTATTTGTGATTCCCTTTTACTTATTGCAAGTCTATATCATATAAAGGGAAGCTGCTATCTATTATAAATTGTGCCTTGGTGAATGTGATGCTTCTTGTCCGTATTTTGATTATCGATACTTCACTCCATAAACCTGTGGTCATGTTTACCGAGTTTAGTTTTCGCTTGGGGACAAGCGAGGTCTAAGCTTGGGGGGGGGGGGGTTGATACGTCCATTTTGCATCACTATTTTGTATCATAATTTACTGTTATTCATTGATATATTTCATATTTAGAGATGATACTTATGTTGTTTCCTCTATTTTTACATGTTTGATGATTATTGGAGGAATTGCTGCCGGAGTCAGGATTCTGCTGGAAAAAGGACCGTCAAGGCACCATATTTCGAAGATCAGGAAAATTCCAGAAAATTCCAGAAAATTATATTTCACCAGAAGACTGAAGAAGCCGAAAGGAGAAGGCGAGAGGGGCCACAGGGCAGCCTCACCACCAGGGGGCGCGGCCCAGCCCCTGGCCGTGCTGCCCTATGGTGAGAGCCCCCTGGCCCACTTCTGCCATCGCCCCTTTGCGTATTTCATCGTCCTCGAAAACCTAAGTCAGGGGGGCTGAGAGATAGACACCGCCGCCTCTGCGGGGCGGAAAACACCAGAGAGAGAAAAACTCTCCGGCAGGCAGAAATCTGCCAGGGAAATTCCTTCCCGGAGAGGGGAGATCGTCGCCATCATCATCACCATCGCACCGGACTTCATCGGGATCATCATCATCATCATATCCATCACTAGCACCTTCATCTTCACCATCACCACGCCATCCCGCTGTAACATCTTGAGTTGGATCTTGTTATATTCTTAGGGGAAACTTTCCCGGTGTTGATTACTCTTGTGGTTGATGCTATTGAGTGGAACTGTTGAATTAAGGTTTATGTTCAGATTGTTATTTACTATTATTTCACCTCTAATCATGATCCATATGATGTCTTGTGATTAGTTCGTTTAGTTCTTGAGGATATGGGAGAAGTCAAGATGTTAGTAGTGAATTATTGTTGAGTAATATTTAATGGTTTGATATTTATTTGTTGTGGTGCTATTTTACTAGTGGTGTCATGTGAACATCGACTACATGATACTTAACCATTTATGGGCCTACTGAGATACATTGTGTATTTGGCTACCAATTGTGGGGTTGCTAGAGTGACAGAAACCTAAACCTCCGTTGGGAAACTATTGCACCAGGGAGCGTAGGATCTTAGAGTTTAAGGCTGTGGTTAGATTTGTCTTAATTACTTTCTTGTATTTGCGGATGCTTGCAAGGGGTATAATCACAAGTGTGTATTTACCCTAGTAAGGGTAGTGCGCTAGCACAGGTTCACCCCCATAACACCTATCAAACCAATAAAGATTATTTAGCGGCATGAAGTGAAAGCTCTTGGCAGAAACTCCCGTGTGTCCTCGAGAACGTTTGGTTATCATAAGTTACACAACCGGCTTGTCCTTTGCTAAAGAAGGGATTGGGCCACTTGCTGCAATTATTACTACTGTCTTTTATTTACTCGCACTTTATTTATTTGCATTACCAAATACCCCTAAAAACCCGTTTGCTAGTATTTACAGTGAATCCTTGATCAAAACCACTTGTCAAAACCTTCTGCTCCTCGTTGGGTTCGACACTCTTATTTATCGAAAGTACTACGATACACCCCCTACACTTGTGGGTCATCAAGGTGCCGCAGTTTACTCTTGCAAATATTGATCAGGCCATATGTGTGCACAGAATACCACAACCCACACGATCTCTTGAGTACAGTCCAATCAAATGAGTAATTTACCTTTCTAATCCTTTCACCACTACCGCCCCAGGATGCCTTGATCATAGCAGGATAGCCAATCATCTGACAACTTCAACTGCTTCATCTGAAGCAATAAAAGAGGAATTTTGTTTGGAGACGAGGAAACGCTTGATACGTCTCAAACATATCTATAATTTTTGATGCTCCATGCTTGTTTTTACACCATTTGCTTAGTGTTTCGTTACACTTCGTGGCGTTTTTATGCATTTTCCGGAACTAACCTATCAACAAGATGCCACAGTGCCAGTTCCCTGTTTTCTGCTGTTTTTGTGTTTCAGAAAAGTTACACAGGAAATATTCTCGGAATTGGACGAAACAAAACCCAAACATCCAGAAATTTACCGAAGCTTCCAAAGAACCGAAGAGGAGATGGAGAGGGGCCACAGCCCGGTCACACAGTAGGGCGGCGCGGCCCAGGCCCTGGCCGCGCCCCCTATGTGTGAGACCGCCTCGTTCCACTTCTGACGATGCCCCTTCGCCTATAAAGACCCCCCGACGGGAAAAACCTAAAGACCCGATCACTTTTCCAGAAACACATCACGATCCGCCGCCGTCGTCGACCCGAGATCGGGAGGGTCCAGAAGCTCTTCCCGGCACCCTGCCGGAGAGGGGAATCGCCACCGAAGGTCTTCTTCATCGCCATGCTTGCCTCCGGCGCGATGAGTGAGTAGTCTACCTTGGACTATGGGTCCATAGCAGTAGCTAGATGGTTGTCTTCTCCACCATATGCTTCATGTTTAGATCTCGTGAGCTGACTTACATGATCAAGATCACCGTTATGTAATTCTACATGTTGTGTTTGTTGGGATCCGATGAATATTGGTGTTATGATTGAGTTGATGTGCTGAATATTATCTTATGTTATCTCTATGTTGTTTATGATCTTGCATGCTCTCCGTTGTTAGTAGCTATCTTGGCCGAGTAGTTGCTAGTGACTCCAAGAGGGGGTATTTATGCTCGATAGTGGGTTCATGCCTCTATTTAATCTGGGGGAGTGACAGAAACATCTAAGGTTATAGATGTGCTGTTGCCACTAGGGAGAAAACAACATTCATATGTCCAAGGGCATATGCTTTGTTTACATTACACACTTTGCTTAATGCAGTTATTTGTTGTTCGCAACTTAATACTTGTGGAGTTCTCGGATTGATTCGCCACAAGTGGATTATTAGTCATAGATGCAGTTGGATGGCGGTCTATGTATCTTGTTGTAATGCCCAGAGTAAATCTCATAGTGATCCTCTTGACTTATCACGTTATCTTTATTCTATCAATTGCCCAACTGTAATTTGTTTACCCAGCATGTGTTATTTATCTTATGGAGAGACACCACTAGTGAACTGTGGACCCCAGTCCTATTTCCTTTATATTGCTATCACCTGTTTACTTTACTCGCATTGTTTACTTTACTCACATACTACTATTGCTTTGCACTCGATACGCTCATTCCTTTGTTTACAGCAAACCGGTGAGATTGACAACCTCATCGTAAGTTGGGAATAAAGTACTTGGTTGTGTCGTGTGCAGGTTCCCTGTTGCTACTAGTTGAAGGCGTGTCAACAAGTGTCGTAAACGGCGCCCTTGTTGGAGTGTCACTAGGCTAGCAAGCATCACCTTCTGGAGTTTGGTTTTTTCCTGGACTGACAAACCTTGGTTTCTTACTAAGGGAAAATTTGCTACTGTGCTCATCATACCTTCCTCTTGGGGTTCCCAACTGGACGATGAAATCACATCAACACCGTGCCGCATCAACGCTCTTGTTCTCCTTGGCAACCTGACACGAACAAGAGCAAAAACAGTTTTAGAGAACAGGGCAGGTGCAAGAACTGAACCATTGCATTCAGATGCTTATGAAGTGGCGATGAATGAGGGTAACATATATACCAGGTACATGTAGTCGTCATGGCCCCAGGACATGAGCACGTTGTCCAGCCCACACCCCTCGGAGTAGGCCTTGAACTTGGTGTTGAACGCCGGGTAGTGGTAGTCGGGGTTCTCCTTCAGGGACTGCACACAGTTGCAGATACAGAGAGCAAGCAGGCTTCAGACTTTGATCATCATCTATTGCCTCGATCAGTGCCTCCTGCACACATTGAATTACAGAGATGATTTCGATCTTACGTACCTTGAAGTGGACGTTGCATTCGTCGAACGCACAGCCAACGGGGAAGGTGTCACCTGATGAAAAGATGTCATGATTCATCAGAAATTCAGAGGTGGAGTCGTTCACGCCGGTGCCACTGCTGAATTTGGCACAGGTTCCGGACAGGTTTGATCTGGCGGAGACTGAAGGGGAATTCTTTGGTTACCTACGACTGCCCACTGAGGAAGCTCTCCAAAGCTGGGATGCAGCAGCACCTTGCCCAAATCTGCACATCGTGAGAACTCTTGTAAGGAAATTTTTTTGTATGGTGTCAGTATACGATGTGAGTTCATCATATGCAGCTAGTTACCGTGGATGAGTCCAGTGAGGTGGAGCCAGTCCTCGTCAGGGTGGTCCTTGCGGATGGCCTCGGCGGTCTGGAGGAGGTGCTCTATCTGCGGCATGTCCAGGTCGGGGTCGCTGTCGTCGATGAACTCGTTGAGCAGCTCGATGCATCCCAGATGCCCATCTCCGTCTTGTCCAGCCGCTCGTCTCACCGGGCCGGTCGTGGTCGGTTGCGGCGGCGTGCATGGATTAGAAAGACTGGACCGCCGCCTCGCTCCCTGCCCCGCCGACGCCGGACTGGACCGAAAGGTGCACCTTTCCGAAGGAGGAGAGCACTACGGGAAGGTGGATGGGAGCGCGACGATGCAAGGGGAAGTGGATGGGAGCGAGAATATCAGCGCATAGCGGCCAGCCAGAGTAGAGCGCGGCGGCAGCCAGCCGGAATAGAGCGCGGCGGCGGCCAGCCGGAGGAGCGGGCGACGACCAGCCGGAGGAGCGAGAAGGGGAGCGAGTGGCACTGGATAAGACGTGGACTTAGGAGTTGTGTCGGGAATCATCCAAGGACGTTTTTGTATAATTACCTCCACATCACTTAAGTCGGGACGGAGGGAGTAATAGAATTATGTATAAAGATTATTTGGAATTTACTGATGCTTATTATTACATAATTATTATTTTTTATTTTTAAAATTATTTGGAATATAAAAAGGTAATATCATATATTACCAAAGTGTATGGGTTAATACAACTGATAGCATACTATTATTAAGAATTCATACGTGCAGTCTTGGAAGATAGTAGGGAATGAACGGAGGAGTTAAGCATGCTGAGGGTGGAGCAGTATGGTGAGGGTGGAGCAGTATGAGGATGGGTGACCGACCGGGAAATGGGATCACGAGTATATACTTTGACATGAGAAGAATATAGGTAATTAGAGATTAGAGTGGAAACTATCAAACAATTCAAATATTCAAAAATAGGAAAATTCAAAAAAAATCCAAAAAAGTTAAAACTTTTTTCGAAAATATTTAAAAATGGCAAAATAAACCGGGACTAGCGGGTCCTCCAGCTCGCAGCGCTCAGGCGGCCACATAGAGAATCTTTAGTCCCAGGTTGTGACACAACGAGGACTAAAAGGGGAGAGGGAGACTTTTAGTCCCGATTACACGTAGTCCCGGTTAGAGAACTAGGACTAAATGCCATTTTTCTACTAGTGACCATATGTCTTGAGTTTTGTGTCTGCCACTCTTCATACGACCTGCCGGTTTTGAGGTATAGAAAATTACAAGCAACATCATTTCAGAACTCAGTAAGACTACAATAACGAAACCACAATAACCATGTGGTCGCTTTCCCACAAATTCATTAAGCTACTTAAAGAGTGGCGAAGAACGAAAATAATTTGAGGTAGGGCGAATTTTAAAAAGATGATGTGAAGATAAATATAGTCTCAAGATATTAATGACATATATCATTGTAACACAACCACTTAGTACAATAGAAATAGAAACATATTTAAATATGAGTAAAACCTTTCAAATATTAATTAATTTATCGATTAAAGACTTCTGAATATCTCTAGCTCAATGTAACTCATCATCAAGTCATCAAGAACCCATCCGGAACGCAACTCGGTCTTGATGATCTTTATCATCAAGAAAGCCTTATCAAATTTGTCATCGCCACTCGTAAAAGCAATGCTAGCTCAATGAGACGATAAATTGCAGGAAATTTGATATGCCTTTAAGATGTCAAGACTATCTCTTAAATGTTCAATTATCTGAGGATGTATAATGAATAGCTAAGGTTATCCTATATATATATATGCTCATATTCATAATTATCCATTATAAACCTCTGTAAGGTGAGCAATCTTATTCACGTTAAACCTAAAAAATGAACCTCGTGAGTCAAGACAACGGAAATTCTTAAGCAACTATCAAGATGACTCATTATATCGATGGTCAAAATCTATTGTAAGAGAGTTTGTAGGAAGTGCCCAAAAATACCCTCAAATCCTAATTAAATACCCCACCTAGGAATTTTTGAGAGTCAATTGAGACATATATTGTAATGAAAAAGTTGGTTTCATGACTAGACTACACCTAGTACGTTTTGGTCTGAAATCAATTTTACACATTGTTCACTAAAACTGGAATAACTTTCTTATACGGAATTCATTTTAGATGTATAATAACCACTTAAAATGTTCAGAAAAAACACGTGCATCTAAAGGTTTTTATCAAAATTTAAGGTAGGGTGGCTGCTCTACCTTGCCCTAAGAGGAACTTCGCCCCTGAACTTAAACAAGGGATTATGCAGGTTGCACGCACTAAAACTAATCCTATCCAATGGCCGAAGAGTGTTTCGACGGAACGCTAATGTCGCTGTAACACGAGTTGCTCGAGCAGCGTAAAATATTGCAATTTTTGTATACCAAAAGGAGCTATTGTGTTTGCTCGTGGGTTGCGGGTGGCATTGCATACGGCTATAAAACTTTGGGAGCTGACGAGCTATAAGCGCAGCAGTAGTAGCAGTTAACAAAAGGGCAAATACACCAGCCTGCTTTCACGACCCAATGGGCGAGGAGAACGCCTTCGCGGCGTACGAGGCGCTCGCCTCCTCCCTTCCGACGTGCCGAGGGCTCGGGCGCGCCCCGTACAGGAAGTACGGCGACTTCATGTACCCGGCGAACCTGATGGCGCCGACGCTCGCCATGCGAGACGAGTTCGTCGCCCGCTCGTCCGACGTCGTCCTCGCCACCATGCCCAAATCCGGAACGACGTGGCTCAAGGCCCTCGTCTTCGCAGTCGCCCGCCGCGGCCGCCACGCGCCGGACGACGCGCGCCACCCTCTCCTCTGCTCCAGCCCGCACGACCTCGTCCCGTTCCTGCACACGCTCTACGAGAGCCACCACCCGGACCCTCCCAGCTCGCTCCTCGAGCTCGAGGAGATGCCGCCGCCGCGCATCTTGGCGGTGCACGCGCCGTTCTCACTCCTGCAGGCGTCGTCCGTGGCGGAGTCCGGGTGCCGCATCGTGTATCTCTGCCGAGACCCCAAGGACGCGCTCGTCTCGTTCTGGCACTACATCGACAAGGCGGCGCCTCCGAGCTCCACCGCCTGCCTGGCGCCGTTCCCTGAGGTCTTCGAGCTGTTCTGCGACGGCGTCTCGCCTTTCGGGCCCGTGTGGGACCACATGGCCGAGTACTGGAAGGAGAGCGTGGCGCGGCCGGAGGAGGTCATGTTCCTCCGGTACGAGCACCTCCAGGAGGACACCGTGGGGAGCGTGAAGCGGCTGGCGGAGTTCCTCGGCTGCCCGTTCACGGCTGAGGAGGTGGCCGGAGGCGTCCCCGAGGCTGTCGTGGCGCTGTGCAGCATGGACCGGATGAGGAGCGTGAAGGCCAACCGGGACGGCGAGCACGGGATTGGCTGGACGTTCAAGAACTCGGCCTTCTTCAGGAAGGGGGAGGTTGGGGATTGGAAGGAGCTCATGACGCCGGAAATGGCGTGGAGGATCGACGCCATCGTGGAGGAGAAGCTGCTAGGCTCCGGACTCTCCATGATCCACAACTGAGGTGGCACTAGTTCGTGCAGCTCATATACGTATTTTTATTTTTACTGCTTTCTGTTGCGGCAAGCCGGGGGTGACATACAACCCGGACAAACCACTACTTGCTTTTTTGAATAACTTTTTTAACCAATAGATACAGCGGAAATATAAATACAAACACAATGCACAAGTGACACAAGGATTTATGTGAAAAACCTCCTCAAGGTGAGGAGGGAAAAACCACGGGTATGGACCAACCGGTCCACACAAGCTTCACTATGAGCAACCTTGGTACAGAGTCTCTCTAGAACCTCTAGAGATTACAACACACTTCACCTCGTTGCCCACCGGCAACAACAACAACAACCACAAGAGGTAAGATACAACAAAGACAGAGATATCACAGTTTCTGTCCTCTTCAGCAATCAGCGAACTGCTCCCAAACTACAGATCCAAACAGCACGAAACTTAGTAGACAAGTAGACATATGAGTTCCCAATATACTGACTAAAAATCAGCTCAATCGGACACCGTTTGCCTACCCAAACTGTTCGTCTCCCAAAACTACTCTGTGCTGAAACTGCAGCAGTCTGACCTAACAAACTGCTGTCAATTCAGAACCTCCACTGACCCAAATCCCAAACTGTGTAACCAGATCGAAGTACTCAAAGTAAGGAACGAGCTCTCCAAGTTTGGAGCCAATCCAAGCACGTTTGAGCCTCCAAACACCATCTTGAAGACAGACCGGTTAGAACTCAGAAATCTGGACAGATTCACCTCTTCTCCTTCTTCCCCTCTTCTCACTTGGTTGTGGTGTTCTAGTGTGTTCTCTCTCCCTCTCACAGCAGCAGCCACGTTCTTGGCTTGCTCTCTTGATTTCAGTCACAGCCACCAAAGTGGCTAGGATTTTCTCCTTTATACCTCTCAAGGAGGCACCTCAGCCGTTGGATACGAACCTCGATCAACGGTTGATACGTGTTGGACTACTTGGACTGATGTTGGGCTGCCAACACACCTCCATGTGGAGGGACATGGCCCAACAAACTCCCCCTCCCGACATCATGGAGGGTCTCACTGCCTACAGGCAGTCATGCCGGCGAGCCGACGGCATACATCGAGCTTTGCTCTTGTCACCACCTTGGTCAACATATCAGCCCCATTGTCATATGTGTGCACCTTCTCAAGTTGCAATTGTTTTGAACTCAGCACGTTTTAAATCCAATGGTAGCGTACCTCAATATGCTTCGACCTTGAATGAAAACTTGCATTCTTACTTAGGTGAGTAGCACTTTGGTTATCACAAAACAACACATACTTGTCTTGCTTAAACCCAAGCTCACAAGCCAATCTTTTCAGCCACAATAGCTCTTTGCTCGCCTCTGTTACTGCGATGAACTCGGCCTCAGTTGTGTTCAAAGCCACACACTTTTGCAACCTGCTTTGCCATGACACTGCTCCCCCTGAATGGGTAACCAAATAACCCGAAGTAGACATTCTGCCATCAATATCTCCAGCCAAATCTGAATCTGAATATGCAATCAGCTTGGCCTCATTGCCACCAAAACAGAGCTTCATATTGGTGCTGCCCCGGAGATACCTCAAGATCCACTTCACGGCTTCCCAATGTGGTCTTCCTGGATTAGACATAAATCTGCTCACAGTACTAACCGCTTGAGCAATGTCTGGCCGTGTGAATACCATTGCATACATCAAACTCCCAACCGCTGAGGCATAAGGAACATTTTGCATTTCCTTTTCTATCTTTTCAGTGGAGGGACATTGCTTCTTGCTCAGCTGAAAATGAGCTGCTAGTGGACAACTGACTTCCCTTGCTTCGTCTATTTTGAACTTGCGAAGTACCTTCTCAATGTATTTCTCTTGAGACAAGTACAACTTGTTGGATTTTCTATCTCTCTCAATTCTCATGCCGAGAATACACTTTGCTGGACCCAAGTCTTTCATGGCAAAACTTTTGCTCAACTCTTTCTTTAGTCTAGCAATCCTAGAGACATTCTTGCCAACAATCAAGATATCATCAACATAGAGCAACAGAATGATATAATCATCACCTGAGAACCTCTTAATAAATACACAATGGTCCGAGCTACATCGCTTGTAGCCTTGCTCCCCCATGACATATTCAAACTTTATGTACCATTGCCTTGGTGCTTATTTCAGGCCGTAGAGATTTTTCTTCAGCTTGCACACATAGTCTTCTTTGCCTTTAACAAGAAACCCCTCAGGCTGCTTGTAACGACCCGCCTTTTACTAAAGGCAAATCTCCTGTGTATCTGTGCCATTCCCTGGATCAGTAGATAGCACCACAGTACAAAATAAGCAATCATTGCAATAGCATCAAATATTACAACGATAATCCAGTTACATAGGTGTTTAACCTTACGAGTACACAGCATAAAGCATAGTTGCAGTGAGCCTCCATTCTTCTTCACGTGCCACAGGCAGACATGTTGGAATGTAGTCTCGAGATCCTACTCCTGGTTCCTTACTCGAAATAAAACCTGCACGTTTGAATATGCAGCCCCAGAGGGGTCAGTACAATGATGTACTGGCAAATGACACATATTTGGTGGCATTTTGTGGAATGACTATACTACATGACATTTGGCTGGTGGATCTCATAGGCTGATTTGCATAAAGCCAATTTTTCATCCTAAAATCCTTTTTAAAACTTTTATTTAGCATTCAAGATTTTTAAAGGTCAGGATAACCCCCAGGCGAAGACAACCACACAAATCCTGGGTTGATAGCTAGGTGTGTAGCCCTGAGTAGTTACTCGACAAGACCAGGATAACCCTCAGGCGAAGACAACTACACAAATCCTGGGTTGATAGCCAGGTGTGTAGCCCTGAGTAGCTAGTCTTGGGATTGGTGAGGACCCTTAGGCGAAGACAACTACACAAGTCCTGAGTTGATAGTCAGGTGTGTAGCCCTAAGTAGTCACTATTCAAGTTTTAATCATTCTAAAATGGTGATGAGATTCTTTCGTACATTCCATGTCTAGAGACTCAACTGTCCATAACCGAGGACACGGCTAATCGATTAGTTTAAAACACCTTGCAAGGGTTGTGCACTTTCACCTTACGATTCATTTTATGCCCATACATAAAATGAAACGAGACCTTTTAGAAGGAGAGGACAACTAACTTGGCAAGCACCGTTCCCAACCTATAATTTGACTACCACCACTTCTTGCCGACAAGTTGCACTCCCACATTCTAATCAGTCAAGACAGAGCCCATAATGTCATAAGGCTGCACTGGAAGTACACTAAGCATGGAAGACATAGCCATCTCTTTGTTCCTGGGTGGCCAACCACAAGTGTACGCCCAGGCAGCAACTACACAAAGTGTAGCCCCAGGTCGCCACTCAACATCACCTCCATTATCAAACCAATCCACCCAGGTGTTTCATTTTAGTTGAAGTTCTTAACTTTTCACAAAACACTTTTCAAGTGATCTTAGCAAGGCATCAGTATTTTTCAAAGTATTTAGCATCCTATCATGTGGGGGTTTGAGGGATAGCTACAAACTACTAGGATCAAAGCATTTGATAAAATAGTTGAGTAAATCACCTATCATGCATACTACAAGAGGTGAATATACTAATGCATAAGTAAAGTGGGTAGGGAACAGGTGTGTCACTTGCCTTTTTGAAGATCACGATGTTTCGCTTCTCTCAACTAAGCACGTAGCTCTTCGCACAAACTATAGCACAAAAAAATAGCATACCATAAACAATCTATACAACACAATCAAACAAACAAACAATTGAAAAGTGTTTGTTTAACAATTTAGATTTATTGAGATGTTATGATAGAAAGATATGGCAAAGGATTATGATTTGTGAGATATGATTTGAGAGAGAGTTGGACTAGGCATAATATGATTGATGAAGACTTTATGCTTTATCAAGGCATATAAGAGTTTTAGGATTAGCTCATGTGGAATAAATTACACAAGAGTCAATTTGTGCAACTGCAACACTATTGGGTAAATGTGACAACAATTACTCTTAAATAGCATCTGTTGCACTTAGGAGCTAGGCTAGGTTTTAAGAATGCTTGAATTACTCAATTAGCACATTTGCAAGTTGAATAGTTCAATACATGTGAACCAAACTAAGTAGGCATTGGATTGGGTTTGAATGATTGATATTTGAGGACATGGTTCAAATGGTTCGTTGATCAACATGGTGTATAACACATATCATGGTACGGGTTATAACAACTCCACATTAATAGAATCTAGGTTTGAGATTAATTCATATTCTACTCAAGTAGCACAATTGCAATTTGAATATATATATGAATTAGACAAAAATATGATGAGTGAGATCTTTATGCTTTACCAAAGCATATTGAATCTTGGAATATCTCATGTGGGTAAATCACATGAGAGACAAAATAGTGCAATAGCAATACTATTGAATAAGTGTGAGAACAATTATTCTTAAATAGTATATATTACACTTAGGCAATGGGCTAGGATTCGTGAAGCATTGAGTTACTCAATTAACTCATTTGTTAATTGAATAGCTCTACACATGAATTCAGGATCAAGTGGACAGATGATTGAGTAGGGGTAGATAACATTTGAGATTATGGTTTAAGGTTTCTATTGGGTACATGGAGTATTGTATAGGTGCTATAATGTTGATTAGATCAACACCACAAAGATAGCAAGAATAGAATTATATGATTGAGATGTATCACACTTTACTCAAACAACACTATTGTAATTTGAATATGTGTGAGCTATACAACATAGGTCTAAGTAGATATGATCTTGATCAAGATGTGGTTTAGATAACATTGATGACTAGGTATGATCATAGGGTTTTCTAAAGTAGAGGGAATCATTGATTGAATTTAGAAATAGAATTAATCTATATAGGAATACTCAGATTCTCATATTAGAATTTGAATAATTGTGAAGTAGTTCAAGAAATTATGGGAGTGATGCTACTGGATAGCTTGCAGTAATACAAAGTCACTGCAAGTGGATTCATTCTAAAATAAATTTTAGAACTCAAGATATGGTCAAATTAGTGATTTGGATAGATTTGAATGCACAAAGTGTGTGCACGTATCAAATTTGGATTTTCTTGATCCTATGATGTTCTACAAGTTGAGGGGATTCCAAAGACTACAAATTTGTAATTTTTGGATTAACAGAACTAAAGATATGAATTGATCAAGCTAACATAAGGTTTGATTCAATTCTGCAAATAGATTCAAATTTAACCCATAAAATATAAGATTTTATGGTACTGATGGATTCTACACTTCCTAAGGATTCCAACGGTATATTATTTGTAAATTTATGAGTTACAGATCAAAAGATATGATTTCCTGAAGATTTGGATCAAATCTGATTTCAAATACTAATTCGAAATTCTGTTTAACCAGGAGCCTACACGTGGCTTGATCTGATAGGCCCGTACCGGTTCATTCGGATCAGGGTCGTGGGCCGTTAGATCTAAAGTGATCTGGACGTCCCGGATGGACTGGTACCTCTTCGGTTAAGTAATCTAATCTGGTGCGTTTAAACGAAATCCGACGGCGCTGATTAGATCTGGAGAAGGTCCTCACCTAGGGTTAGATCTCCGGCCACCGGCGGCGAGGTACGGCACTGGACTGGACGACGGCGTCGAAGCAGAGGCTCCCGGAGGCGATGGAGAGGTCGGCGAGGTGCGTCTGGATGCGGGGAAGCCGATGGTGTCCTCCACGAGCTCGATTGCGTCCCCGAGGGTTTGCAGGGCCTGAACGGAGGGCTCCAGGCGGCGGTATCCTCCTGGCTACCTTGAGGTCGTCAATTTGCTTCGGAATAAAAGGGGAAAGGTGGTCAGGGAGATGCGTCGGTTCGAGTCGAAGAGGATAGAGGTGAGGGGAGGGGCTCGGGCTCACCGTCGTTGGCGAATTCTACCGGGGATGCTCGCAGACGTGCGGAGCTCCGGCGAGCGATTTCTCTGTGGCTCGTCGGCGATTCCGCGAAGGAGCAAAGGGAGATGAGAGAGGAGAGATGGGGCTACTTATAGGCACGGCGGGCGCTCGAAACGGGCAGGGTTAAAGAGAGATTAAGAGGGGGAGTTACTCCGGCCGGCGGTTTCCAGTGGAGGAGGTAATCACGGGGAAGAAGGAGGATCTGGCAGGTGGGTCCGGCTTGACGGGTGGGGTCCACGCGTCAGCGTCGGGAGAGAGGGGGCAGAGATACCCTTTCGGGTTTGGCTTCCTGGGCCGCGGGCCTGATCTGGAGCTGGGCCGAATGGCTTCCCCGCGGCCTTTTCTTATTTTCTCTTTTCTTCTTTTTCCTTTTTCTGTTTCTTAATCCTTTTATAGATTTTGCATATTGAATCCAAATCAAGCCAAACCAATTTCATAAATTTTGTAAAATTCACAGCAAGGTTTTAAACCAATAGGAAACATGTTTTCAGAACCAAAACAAGGTTTTTAATAAAAGATCTCAATTAAGCCTAAAGGCTTTGCTTGCATAAAATAATAGAAATAGGGTTTGAACTCGATTTCTTTCTAAAATAGTAAAATAATAGTTTATAAAATAATGATTGAGAAACACACTCAATCATAGGTTTGCAAAACAATCTTTATAAATACTTTTGTAGTTCATCTCTCTGCAAGCAGGCTTGCATAAAGTTGAATAAAAGCAAGAGAAATAATATTTTGATTTTAGGTTTTTCTCAAGGGGTTCTTTAAGAGAAAATAGAAAGTTTAAAATACTTTTCTAATAAATCTTTCAAATAGACTCAAAAAGTTTTAAATCCCTGTGAATTTCCAAACATCTCAAGCAAAACAAAAGCAAAATTTTCCCCCAAAATTTGATAAAATCTTGGGTCGTTACAGACTACCACCCTTAAAAGAAATCTCGTCCTCGAGATTGGAAGGAAGGCTAGAAAGAAAGTAGGTATTAGGTTATCTGGGTTTAGGTATCTGGGTGGCTACCACCCTTAAAAGAAAGTTCCTCTTGGTGGCATCTTGATGCTTCCTTAGGCACTTGCATTTTGTTCCCAGCTTGTATTCACCGTTGTGTCATCTTCCTTGAATCGCTCTTCTCGGAAGTTCTTATGCCCACAACTATGTTCAAAAGTGGGCACACCAAGGGTTCCATCCAATTCTGGTGATAAGCAGATATCATCCATCGCGTTGTCTTCAACAAGGTGGTCCACATCTTCATTTACAATAGGTGGGTGTCTATTCACAATCTCGGGCACCAACCTTCCTTATGGGCTTGCTTGAGGTAACCTTACTCTATTGTAGAGCTTTCTATCCAACGGGGTAGTTGTTGAACTACTTTGGACACTGAGGAGTCACTCTTTGGTTCAATCAGAGGACCAAGCTGAGTTGTCTCCTCTTTGGGTCATTCAGAAGACCAAGCTGAGAGGGTATCCTCTCATCATCTCAACTTCCTTATCATCATCCTTAGAGGTTCTTCATCTCACGGTTGTTTCCTTATACCATTCTGCTCTTCGATTTTCCACGATACCATTCTGTTCTAGTAACCTTCCTGGTTGTTGTACATCTTCCAAGAATGTGTATCTAGCCTTTTCTTGGTTTGTCCTCACCAAGGCCAAGAAATCATATAGATCATTGTCAAACTCCTTGTTGCTTTTTAGCTGATTTTCGTTGCAGAATCTCAAAAGATGATTCATTGCCAAGTACAGCATGCTTGCCCCACGAACATGATGAGGCCACACATCCCAATGAATTAGGATGGCATCTCTCTGCAGTCTTCTCATGCATTTCATAGGGGTAAACAAGGTGGACTCTGTAAGAGGTACTTGCACCTTTAAGGGACGGAAGGTCGCCTTATAACTAGCATTGTTGAATCCTTTCAAGTTACCAGAGCAAGTCGTGCTACTTGCCACAGGTACCAGATGGTCCTTAAGAATTCCTTTAGCAACCGTCTTCATAGTTGTTGGAAGGCGCTGAACAACTTGATCATATCTCGAAGATGATCTCCTTTGCAAGGAAAAGGGGTCTAACGAAGCTCTCATGGGCAGGAAAGTAGTTCCATGGATTTGGAGAGTTGCTTCATAACGTCGCAGGTCGGGATGGGGTATACTTCGGTGGCGTAAAGCTTTGGAATCAGGAGGTAATCTCATAGGTAGTGGTTGTTGTCTCTGTTGTGACTCTCTGGAGAGGAGTGACTTCTCTTTTATAGGCTCAGGGAGGTAGCCGAGCAGGCAGTAGGGAGTCAAAACGAAGGGTCGGGAAGGTGAATCGAACAGGCAGCAGTCAAGCTGAACAGTCTTCGTATTCAAGGTCCACTGAGCAAAACGTTTTTGATTCGGGTAGTCGTTCAAATACCAAAACATCCTCACCGTAGTCCTACATTTTGGCCACACTGGCTCACTATAAAGGGGTGTAATATCTTATCCTCCTAAGGTTAAGGTTTAACGACGTTGTCTCTCATGTAGGTATGTCTCTCTAGATTCACCATTCCTCATACAAGAGCGAACAATATGAGTAGTCATCATGGGCGCGAATCCATGTCGCACTCAATCATTACCTTGTATTTGGTTTGGTGCATCTCGCATTCTAACTCTTGGTCAACCTCACTAGCTTTTAAACAAAAGTTTTGTTGAAATTGGAACCAAGTTCCCCAAATTCTATTTTGAATTTGAAAAACAAAATCTATCGTTCCTAGCTAGAGGTTTTCAACAAAGCTCACGGAAACAATCCTTAAATTGTAGATCCTTTGGTTTGCCATTTAAGAGGAATTTAAAATCCTTTCCATTGCTCTGTTTGCTCTTTCCATTGCTCTGTTTGCTCTTTTCCATTGCTCTGTTTATCCTTTCCACCTTTCTTGCATAGTATTACTTCCACATTAGCTACACCTTGGGGTGTCTTCTTATTGTCTGCGTGGTATTCTTCAGTCATCCTAGCTTACTGGAGTCTTGGGTATCATCCTTTGTGCACTCTCTTGAGTAATGTTCCAGTCTTTTGTACTTGAAACACTATCTCTTGTTGTTGTACTCTGTATCCTTATCATCCAACTGAGGGCTATTGTAGTTGTTCTGTCGTTGGGAAAACTTTGGTTTGGGTTTTAGGACAAGTTTAGGTCTTAGCATAGATGAGAAATAGATAGAAGAGATCTAAAGAAGG
This sequence comes from Dactylis glomerata, assembly GCA_007115705.1. NCBI lineage: Eukaryota > Viridiplantae > Streptophyta > Magnoliopsida > Poales > Poaceae > Dactylis > Dactylis glomerata. Next base: position 800,370 of record QXEO01001357.1, read on the forward strand.
TTCCTACCCAAACATAACTGATCTAAAACAATTTATCCTACAAGCAATATCTAACAAACATTCATCACATTCGATCAAACTAGTTCTAAAACACACGAAGGTACGATCATCCACAAGTCGGTATGACCATAAGCGTTTATTACACATCGTTGCTTATTAAAATTTCCTAAATGGAGGTCCAACTAAGGTTTCTTCGTACTCTTCTAAGCAGATCCATTGTTCTGGTCCAGCTGCTTCAGTAGATTGGTAATTTGCTCGTCCTTGGTTTTGATGAGGTCTCCTTGATTACTAAGTTCAGATTCCAACTTTTCCATGTCACCTTGAAGTTGACTTATGGTTGCCTTCAATGCAGTAGTATCTTCCTTTTCTTCTTTGAGGTCTTGCTGAGTATTATGAAGTCTCCACTTGAGTCTTTCTCCAAGTTCCTTTATAGCGGACCAAGCAGCACATCTTGCTGAGTCAAGGAATGATGGATATATCTCGGAGTTGGTGAACATCCAAAGTCCCATCTCCTTGTGGTCATCTTCTTTGTTCTTGTATAGGTGCAGTTGCACCCACCAATATTCTTGACCTTCATTAATCACGGGAAATCCTTTGTAAACAGCTTCTCCTTGCATTCCCATGCTTAACATGAGGTTCTTCAATGCTTTGGGAAACTCAGTCTCACACTTCAGGGTCATAATCATCACTGGGCCTTTCTTCAGTGATTCAATGAGGCTGGTCATCTAAATTAAAAAGAAGAGTAGTGTAAATCAAATGAATGGGGTAAGTCTTACAAGAAAGTTTTCAAACTAAAAGTATATAGATTGATCTCATTTAGAAAACTCAATTGATTTTTTTTTGTGAAGGTGAGAAAGGAATCCTAGGGCTTTCTAGTCTATTCCAAACCTAGGGTCTCGATCCTACAGGCAACACTATGCTCTGATACCATTTGTAACGACCCGCCTTTTACTAAAGGCAAATCTCCTGTGTATCTGTGCCATTCCCTGGATCAGTAGATAGCACCACAGTACAAAATAAGTAATCATTGCAATAGCATCAAATATTACAACGATAATCTAGTTACATAGGTGTTTAACCTTACGAGTACACAGCATAAAGCATAGTTGCAGTGAGCCTCCATTCTTCATCACGTGCCACAGGCAGACATGTTGGAATGTAGTCTCGAGATCATACTCCTGGTTCCTTACTCGAAATAAAACCTGCACGTTTGAATATGCAGCCCCAGAGGGGTCAGTACAATGATGTACTGGCAAATGACACATATTTGGTGGCATTTTGTGGAATGACTATACTACATGACATTTGGCTGGTGGATCTCATAGGCTGATTTGCATAAAGCCAATTTTTCATCCTAAAATCCTTTTTAAAACTTTTATTTAGCATTCAAGATTTTTAAAGGTCAGGATAACCCCCAGGCGAAGACAACCACACAAATCCTGGGTTGATAGCCAGGTGTGTAGCCCTGAGTAGTTACTCGACAAGACCAGGATAACCCTCAGGCGAAGACAATTACACAAATCCTGGGTTGATAGCCAGGTGTGTAGCCCTGAGTAGCTAGTCTTGGGATTGGTGAGGACCCTTAGGCGAAGACAACTACACAAGTCCTGAGTTGATAGTCAGGTGTGTAGCCCTAAGTAGTCACTATTCAAGTTTTAATCATTCTAAAATGGTGATGAGATTCTTCCGTACATTCCATGTCTAGAGACTCAACTGTCCATAACCGAGGACACGGCTAATCGATTAGTTTAAAACACCTTGCAAGGGTTGTGCACTTTCACCTTACGATTCATTTTATGCCCATACATAAAATGAAACGAGACCTTTTAGAAGGAGAGGACAACTAACTTGGCAAGCACCGTTCCCAACCTATAATTTGACTACCACCACTTCTTGCCGACAAGTTGCACTCCCACATTCTAATCAGTCAAGACAGAGCCCATAATGTCATAAGGCTGCACTGGAAGTACACTAAGCATGGAAGACATAGCCATCTCTTTGTTCCTGGGTGGCCAACCACAAGTGTACGCCCAGGCAGCAACTACACAAAGTGTAGCCCCAGGTCGCCACTCAACATCACCTCCATTATCAAACCAATCCACCCAGGTGTTTCATTTTAGTTGAAGTTCTTAACTTTTCACAAAACACTTTTCAAGTGATCTTAGCAAGGCATCAGTATTTTTCAAAGTATTTAGCATCCTATCATGTGGGGGTTTGAGGGATAGCTACAAACTACTAGGATCAAAGCATTTGATAAAACAGTTGAGTAAATCACCTATCATGCATACTACAAGAGGTGAATATACTAATGCATAAGTAAAGTGGGTAGGGAACAGGTGTGTCACTTGCCTTTTTGAAGATCACGATGTTTCGCTTCTCTCAACTAAGCACGTAGCTCTTCGCACAAACTATAGCACAAAAAAATAGCATACCATAAACAATCTATACAACACAATCAAACAAACAAACAATTGAAAAGTGTTTGTTTAACAATTTAGATTTATTGAGATGTTATGATAGAAAGATATGGCAAAGGATTATGATTTGTGAGATATGATTTGAGAGAGAGTTGGACTAGGCATAATATGATTGATGAAGACTTTATGCTTTATCAAGGCATATAAGAGTTTTAGGATTAGCTCATGTGGAATAAATTACACAAGAGTCAATTTGTGCAACTGCAACACTATTGGGTAAATGTGACAACAATTACTCTTAAATAGCATCTGTTGCACTTAGGAGCTAGGCTAGGTTTTAAGAATGCTTGAATTACTCAATTAGCACATTTGCAAGTTGAATAGTTCAATACATGTGAACCAAACTAAGTAGGCATTGGATTGGGTTTGAATGATTGATATTTGAGGACATGGTTCAAATGGTTCGTTGATCAACATGGTGTATAACACATATCATGGTACGGGTTATAACAACTCCACATTAATAGAATCTAGGTTTGAGATTAATTCATATTCTACTCAAGTAGCACAATTGCAATTTGAATATATATATGAATTAGACAAAAATATGATGAGTGAGATCTTTATGCTTTACCAAAGCATATTGAATCTTGGAATATCTCATGTGGGTAAATCACATGAGAGACAAAATAGTGCAATAGCAATACTATTGAATAAGTGTGAGAACAATTATTCTTAAATAGTATATATTACACTTAGGCAATGGGCTAGGATTCGTGAAGCATTGAGTTACTCAATTAACTCATTTGTTAATTGAATAGCTCTACACATGAATTCAGGATCAAGTGGACAGATGATTGAGTAGGGGTAGATAACATTTGAGATTATGGTTTAAGGTTTCTATTGGGTACATGGAGTATTGTATAGGTGCTATAATGTTGATTAGATCAACACCACAAAGATAGCAAGAATAGAATTATATGATTGAGATGTATCACACTTTACTCAAACAACACTATTGTAATTTGAATATGTGTGATCTATACAAGATAGGTCTAAGTAGATATGATCTTGATCAAGATGTGGTTTAGATAACATTGATGACTAGGTATGATCATAGGGTTTTCTAAAGTAGAGGGAATCATTGATTGAATTTAGAAATAGAATTAATCTATATAGGAATACTCAGATTCTCATATTAGAATTTGAATAATTGTGAAGTGGTTCAAGAAATTATGGGAGTGATGCTACTGGATAGCTTGCAGTAATACAAAGTCACTGCAAGTGGATTCATTCTAAAATAAATTTTAGAACTCAAGATATGGTCAAATTAGTGATTTGGATAGATTTGAATGCACAAAGTGTGTGCACGTATCAAATTTGGATTTTCTTGATCCTATGATGTTCTACAAGTTGAGGGGATTCCAAAGACTACAAATTTGTAATTTTTGGATTAACAGAACTAAAGATATGAATTGATCAAGCTAACATAAGGTTTGATTCAATTCTGCAAATAGATTCAAATTTAACCCATAAAATATAAGATTTTATGGTACTGATGGATTCTACACTTCCTAAGGATTCCAACGGTATATTATTTGTAAATTTATGAGTTACAGATCAAAAGATATGATTTCCTGAAGATTTGGATCAAATCTGATTTCAAATACTAATTCGAAATTCTGTTTAACCAGGAGCCTACACGTGGCTTGATCTGATAGGCCCGTACCGGTTCATTCGGATCAGGGTCGTGGGTCGTTAGATCTAAAGTGATCTGGACGTCCCGGATGGACTGGTACCTCTTCGGTTAAGTAATCTAATCTGGTGCGTTTAAACGAAATCCGACGGCGCTGATTAGATCTGGAGAAGGTCCTCACCTAGGGTTAGATCTCCGGCCACCGGCGGCGAGGTACGGCACTGGACTGGACGACGGCGTCGAAGCAGAGGCTCCCGGAGGCGATGGAGAGGTCGACGAGGCGCGTCTGGATGCGGGGAAGCCGATGGTGTCCTCCACGAGCTCGATTGCGTCCCCGAGGGTTTGCAGGGCCTGAACGGAGGGCTCCAGGCGGCGGTATCCTCCTGGCTACCTTGAGGTCATCGATTTGCTTCAGAATAAAAGGGGAAAGGTGGTCAGGGAGATGCGTCGGTTCGAGTCGAAGAGGATAGAGGTGAGGGGAGGGGCTCGGGCTCACCGTCGTTGGCGAATTCTACCGGGGATGCTCGCAGACGTGCGGAGCTCCGGCGAGCGATTTCTCTGTGGCTCGTCGGCGATTCCGCGAAGGAGCAAAGGGAGATGAGAGAGGAGAGATGGGGCTACTTATAGGCACGGCGGGCGCTCGAAACGGGCAGGGTTAAAGAGAGATTAAGAGGGGGAGTTACTCCGGTCGGCGGTTTCCAGTGGAGGAGGTAATCACGGGGAAGAAGGAGGATCTGGCAGGTGGGTCCGGCCTGACGGGTGGGGTCCACGCGTCAGCGTCGGGAGAGAGGGGGCAGAGATACCCTTTCGGGTTTGGCTTCCTGGGCCGCGGGCCTGATCTGGAGCTGGGCCGAATGGCTTCCCCGCGGCCTTTTCTTATTTTCTCTTTTCTTCTTTTTCCTTTTTCTGTTTCTTAATCCTTTTATAGATTTTGCATATTGAATCCAAATCAAGCCAAACCAATTTCATAAATTTTGTACAATTCACAGCAAGGTTTTAAACCAATAGGAAACATGTTTTCAGAACCAAAACAAGGTTTTTAATAAAAGATCTCAATTAAGCCTAAAGGCTTTGCTTGCATAAAATAATAGAAATAGGGTTTGAACTCGATTTCTTTCTAAAATAGTAAAATAATAGTTTATAAAATAATGATTGAGAAACACACTCAATCATAGGTTTGCAAAACAATCTTTATAAATACTTTTGTAGTTCATCTCTCTGCAAGCAGGCTTGCATAAAGTTGAATAAAAGCAAGAGAAATAATATTTTGATTTTAGGTTTTTCTCAAGGGGTTCTTTAAGAGAAAATAGAAAGTTTAAAATAATTTTCTAATAAATCTTTCAAATAGACTCAAAAAGTTTTAAATCCCTGTGAATTTCCAAACATCTCAAGCAAAACAAAAGCAAAATTTTCCCCCAAAATTTGATAAAATCTTGGGTCGTTACACTGCTCCATGTAGATTTCTTCCTCCAACTCTCCATGTAGGAAAGATGTCTTCACATCCATTTGCTCAACCTCCAAGTTGAGACTTGCTGCCACGCCAAGGATCATTCTTATAGATGTCATCTTCACCACCGGAGAGAATATTTCATCAAAGTCAATACCCTTCCTTTGGCTGAATCCTTTCACAACTAGCCTGGCCTTGTACCTCGGATGTGACGTGTGCTCTTCTTGCTTGATTTTGTAGACCCACTTGTTCTTCAGAACTTTCTTGCCCTTAGGCAACTTCACCAGCTCATATGTATGATTCTTATGCAAGGAATCCATCTCTTCTTGCATAGCCTTATTCCACTCCTTCTTGTTCTCATCTTTCATTGCCTCTGAAAAGCACTCAGGTTCTGAACCATCAGATAATAACACCACATATTGGTCTGATGCATACCTAGTGTTAGGAACACGGTCTCTGTTGGACCATCTGAGTGGAGCAGCTGGTGGACTATCTGGTACTGGTGCTTCTTGCTGATCATGATCATTTTCTTCAGCATCATCATACTCTTGCTGCTGGGGAGCATCTTCTTCTCCACCTGTACCACTATGTGCATCACCTTGCACATCTTCTGCATCATCATTTTCAGCTTCTTGTTGGGCTGAATCTGCAGGTTCTGGGTCAGAATCAACTCTGTCTTGCTGCTGTCTTTGAGGAGGAACACCCACCGGAATTGACTCTGGAACTTTCTTTTTTGTCTTCACAATATCCTCAATTATTTGGTCTTCAACAAACACAACATCACGGTTTGTCACAACTTTTCTTGCTATTGGATCAAACAACTTGTAGCCGAACTGATCACCTCCATAGCCAAGAAATATGCACTGTCGTGTCTTTGAATCAAGCTTTGACCTCTCATCTCGAGGGATATGAACAAAGGCCTTACACCCAAAAACCTTCAAGTGATCATATGAGACTTCCTTGCCATAAAAGACCTTGTTAGGAACGTCTCCTTGCAATGGATAACTTGGTGAGAGATTGATAAGATAAACTGCAACCAACAAAGCTTCTCCCCAATAATGTTTTGGTAGCTTTGAACTTGACAGCAAGCATCTAACTCTCTCCACAATTGTCCTGTTCATCCTCTTAGCAAGACCATTCAGCTGTGGTGTCTTCGGAGGAGTAAATTGGTGCCTAATTCCCTGCTCCTTGCAATAGGCGTCAAATGGGCCAATATACTCCCCCCCATTATCAGTGCAAAGGCACTTGATCTTCTCAGTTTCTCTCTCAACTGAGACTTGGAATTGCTTGAATATACTTAGTACTTGATCTTTGGTCTTCAATACATAGACCCAAACCTTTCTGGAAAAGTCATCAATAAATGTGACAAAGTACTTTGCTCCACCCATTGACCTCACCGACATTTTGCAAACATCGGAATGTACCAAGTCCAACACCTCGGGCTTCTTGTGAGGAGCTTGACTCTTGAATGCAACTCTGTGTTGCTTCCCCGCTAGACAATCTGAACACTTTTTGATGTGAACACCTTTCACACCCTTCAACAAATTTTTCTTGACTAGCACTGTCATTCCCTTCTCACTCATGTGCCCAAGTCTCTTGTGCCATAAAGCACATGCGTCTTCTTTCTGTAATGCATTGACACAAGCAGCAAAAAGTTTAGCATGAACATGATACAAAACTGAAACCATGTTACCTTTAGCAACAATCAAATTTCCTTTGGTGAGCTTGTACTGTGCATTTCCAAATCTGCTCAAGTACCCATCTTTATCAAGCAACCCAACCGAGATAATGTTGAGCCGAAGGGCCTCAACATGCCTCACCGACTTGAGGACTAGTGTCGTACCATTTTTAGTCTCCAAGTGCACATCTCCCTTTCCAATGATTTGTGCTCTATAATTATTCCCCATCTTCACAACACCAAAGTCACCGGCTGTGTAGTTGGTGAAGAGCTCTCTACGGGATGCAGCATGTATGGTAGCACCGCTGTCCGGAATCCAAGTCATATCATCACCATCTGCAAGGTTGATGGTATTATCAGAAACTACAGTGATCCTCTCCTCAACAGTAGGAACAAATCTGCCATCATGTTCTTCATTAAGAGACATGATCTCCTCAACTGCAGAAATACGGCCTCCCTCACTGTCACTATCACCGTCGGCTTGTTTCTGAACATGCTTCTTCTTTTTCTTTTTATCCTTCTTCCATTGTTCACAATGCCACTTAATGTGGCCCTTCTTATGGCAGTGATGGCACACAAAATCAGCATACTTGCCCTTTAATTTGCTTCTACTTCTTTCTCCCTTTCACGGACCTCTACTCTTGCTTCTCCCCCGTGACTGAGTCACCAACACTTCTGAGTGTGAAGAAGAACCGTCCTTATCAGCAATTTTTCTGGACTCTTCATTTAGTACCCTGGTCTTCACAAGGTTCCAAGTGACAACGCCATTAGGTGCTGAATTGTAAACGGTGACCTTAAAGGTCTCCCAAGTATCCGGTAATGAGCCAAGTAGCAGCAGGGCTCTCACTTCATCTTCAAATGTGATTCCCATTGAAGATAGCTGATTTATAATGCCCTGAAACTCATTTACATGATCTGCAATTTGAGTTCCCTCCTTGTACCTCAAACACATCAATTTCTTGATCAAGAACATCTTGTTGGTACCTTCTTTGCGAGCATACAACTCGTCCAATTTCTGCCATAAGGTATGTGCACGTGTCTCATCAATGATATGGTTCAAGACATTGTCATCGACCCATTGTCAAATGAATCCACAAGCTTGTAGATGAAGTACATCCCACTGATCTTGCTTCATTTCACTAGGCATCTCAGTGGTAAACACTGGCTTCCAATATTCCTTTACATACATCAAATCCTTCATCTTGCTCTTCCAAGCTTGATAATTTGTACCATTCAATGATATCATTCTGTTGGTATTCACTTCCATCTATCACACAAGCAAACTGCACTCAACTGAAAGCAAACCTTGCTGAAACTTGAGTACAAACTGAACCTCAGCTCTGATACCACTTTGTTGCGGCAAGCCGGGGGTGACACACAACCCGGACAAACCACTACTTGCTTCTGTGAATAACTTGAGGATAGTTTCAACCAATAGATGCAGCGGAAATATAAACACAAATACAATGCACAAGTGACACAAGGATTTATGTGAAAAACCTCCTCAAGGTGAGGAGGGAAAAACCACGGGTGTGGACCAACCGGTCCACGCAAGCTTCACTATGAGCAACCTTGGTACAGAGTCTCTCTAGAACCTCTAGAGATTACAACACACTTCACCTCGTTGCCCACCGGCAACAACAACAACAACCACAAGAGGTAAGATACAACAAAGACAGAGATATCACAGTTTCTATCCTCTTCAGCAATCAGCGAACTGCTCTCAAACCGCAGATCCAAACAGCACGAAACTTGGTAGACAAGTAGACATATGAGTTCCCAACATACTGACCAAAAATCAGCTCAATCGGACACCGTTTGCCTACCCAAACTGTTCGTCTCCCAAAACTACTCTGTGCTGAAACTGCAGCAGTCCGACCTGACAAACTGCTCTAAAATCTGAACCTCCACTGACCCAAATCCCAAACTGTGTAACCAGATCGAAGTACTCAAAGTAAGGAACGAGCTCACCAAGTTTGGAGCCAATCCAAGCACGTTTGAGCCTCCAAACACTAGCTTGAAGACAAACCGGTCAGAACTCAGAAATCTGGACAGATTCACCTCTTCTTCTTCTTCCCCTCTTCTCACTTGGTTGTGGTGTGAAAACCGACGCTCCTCCTCGAAGGTAAAACCCCCACCTAACCCCGTGCTCTCGCCCCCCCGAGGGCGACGGGCACGGCGACTCCCTCCCCAGCGCTCCTCCCCCTCCCCTCTGCTCCTCCCCGTCGCCGCCGCCGGCAGAGGTCGCCGGGCGAAGCCCGGCCGACGCCGGCGGCGGCGGCCCTTCTTTCCCCGTGGCGTGGAGGTCCGGTTGGGGCCCTTCCTTCAATGGCGGCGGTGCAGCTCGGGCGGCACAGGTCTGGCGCGGCCGGGTGGCTGAGGTGCGGCGATGCTGCGCGGTGGCGCGCGCGGCCCCTGGCGGCACTGGTGACCCCCGGCGACCTCGCCCAGATCTGGTCGGCCTGGGCCTAGATGGGCTTGGACGGGCTGGGATGCCGTGTCTGCAGGGGCTTTCTGGAGGTGATGGCGACGACTAGCTAGGGCAGAGATGGTGGTGTGGCCTGCGCGTTGCAGCAGGGCAGCCGGTGCTTGACGGGCCCCTTTGGGCTCGGCCGGGCCAGTGTGGGCCTGGTGTGACCCTGCTGCCCTGTCCAGTCGGCGACCACCTCTCGGTGGTGGAGGCGGGTTCCTCCTGTGCGGCTGCGGAGCTACTGTCTCGTGCCCCGGCGATGTTGTGTTCCTTTACTTCTTCGGTCACGCGCCGGTGTTCACGAAGCAACTGATGATGGCGACTCCAAGACCGTGGTGGCGCAAGTTGGTGGGTGGCGAGGATAGGTGGTAGTGTTCCGATGTACCAGGGTTTTTTGTGTGACGGGGGCGGGAGAAATCCCTGTCAGCTGCTCTGGCCCTGACGCGGTGTCACCCGCGGGTGACACCATTCCTTCCTGGAGGGCGTCGAGGGAATCCCCTGTCCACTACACCCTACGTACCGGGGGAAACCCTAGGACCGTGGTTCGGGCAGCAGCGCCGTGTCAACGGCATTTTCCTTCTTGAAGGTGCTGCTTGGTACGGGGCGCTTCGAAGTACTTGAAGCGCGGTGGGAAAAGATGGAGGGCGCAGCGATTGCGGGTCATCATTGTTGTGTAGCTTCGCCTTTGTTTCCATTTCTTTTCTTTTTGGGCATGTTTTTTGCTGTTGCCCCAGCATTTTCTTATGTTCAAACTGTTGTATCGGTGTGGTTGCTATATTAATATAGTGGGGCGAAAGCCTGTTTCGACTTGGTTGTGGTGTTCTAGTGTGTTCTCTCTCCCTCTCACAGCAGCAACCACGTTCTTGGCTTGCTCTCTTGCTTTCAGTCACAGCCACCACAGTGGCTAGGGTTTTCTCCTTTATACCTCTCAAGGAGGCAACTCAGCCGTTGGATACGAACCTCGATCAACGGTTGATACGTGTTGAACTACTTGGGCTGATGTTGGGCTGATGTTGGGCTGCCAACACACCTCCATGTGAAGAGACATGGCCCAACACTTTCATTCCTGTGATTGTTACCTGGTCAACGTCTTACACGGTGCATCGGTGGCGCTGTAGACGTCTCCCAGTTTATCCATGCGACCATGTCCAGCTCCAGACATCGCAATAGCTCAGACGCGTTACTGGTCTGCCTCCATTATATTTTTTAAATGATTTTTTTGAGTTTAAAAATCTCAGGATATGTGTACATGGGCCATATATTTGTGCAAACTTTCGGGAATAAAGCTTTCTGTTTTGAGCTATAGAAAAATAAACAAAACTTTGAGTGGGTATAAGACTAATTTATTCGCAGAAATTTATCTTTTTATGTAGCTTACGTGTATTTTAAAATAAAATTTCAGGCATATCATCAAGATGTGTATATCAATATTGGGCTATATATTTCTTTTCAGAACTTTTAAAGGTCCAAAAGCACAAGTTTTTTTTAAATGAGAACAGTCGTGCCCATATGCCAAAGACACTTTTCGTGAAAAGGACTTCTTCTCTATTGCAAGGCAAGCAACATTCGGTTTTACGTCTATGCTCATGCATTCTGGATTTCATTTTCGGTAGGGTTGGAGCCAGAACTTGTGTTTGGGAGGACTGGCTAGAGATAGGTGTGAGGTCTCTGTGTCCGTATGATGCATTTTTATGAAGTAACAATATATAATTGCAGAAATGCCATGTCTGAAATACCACCAAATATTAGTTTTAAACGAATCTCAACCAGTGACAAATGAATAGCTTGATTACATTTAGTCCGGCACTTGATGGAGGTATAATCAATCTATGCAATGGAATTATGGAAATAGCAGATTTTAGTCAACAATAAAATTGCAAATAGAGTCCTAAAAAATATTTGTGCTTTTTTATAAGAGGGTACTTCTAACGAGGGATAATCGTGTAAAGTGTAATTGAAACAATAGTAAAAAAAAAGTTGTTTTTTGTGACGAACAAGAAAAAATGACATATTTTTCATCCATCCCCTTGCTCGCTCTTTGTGGCGGATAATTCATGTAGCTTTTAACTTACCCCGCAAACATTATAATGAATAATGTATGGAAATTAGTTTATTGCACGACAAGGGTCCAAATCCGGGTGAGAGTATGTGATATGTTGAGCTTTATGGAACTCCCATAATGATGCTATTTTTATCTAAGTTAAAGTTCCTCACATTTTACAGGTTATTCATAAGGCTACTCACTCGATACATATATGCTCATTTCTCACCATGCGGAAGCCCGGGCGTCTTTTGATACTACGCGCTGCACCCACTTGGAGAGCAAGACAGTAGCTCACAGTATATTCAACCAATATGGATGACAATCTAGAAATAAGAGTTGTACTTCATAAGTGCTCCATGTAATCTCCGATACATTTGGTTGGGCTTGTATCCTTTTCTTTTGGCTTGTAAGATTTGCTACAAAGCTTTACAAAAAATACTCGTATGGTCGTGTGCATCAATCGATGCAATGACCATGGTTATCTGGCCTCTTTTTAGGAAATGCAATCTAGATGGAATAGTTTAATCCAAAAACAATATTGTCGGTCTTCAAATGATGGGCTACTCAACACAATTACGTATGAATAACCACGTTTCTAGAGAAGTTGATTTTGAGTTGTGATTTTTCGACTATTCTGAAATGTTTGGTATTAAAATGGTCGCACATGACTTGTCAGTTGATGATCCCTTTGCCTTACGTTGTCTCGTGGATGTTTGATGTTCTTGCAGGCAAGGATAACTTCTGAATAATTGTTAGTTTAGTTTTCATATATTTTGCACAGGTGTGGACAATATGTTTTATCATCCAGTTAATATACTTAAGAGTTGATAGTCTTCTCATGAAGATGGTCTATGCTTAATACTTTGTGTTTACACATGTAAGATGGTTTTCTATATTTTTCCATGTTCATTTTGACTATGTAATGTTGGTTGACTATGTCGGGTTGCCATGACCTATGATCTTGACTCTAGAAAGTACGTTCGACTATCAACTGCATGGCGTCAGACTGTTCATATAATGCATCCTAGTGAGATCGACATGTCTTAATGAAACAAAATAATACTTTTGTAAATAAAATTTAATTGTGGTAGATTTTTTTGTAGCGATATCGACATGCAATGTTGTATTAACAACATATAAAAATCGAGGAGAGATAACACCATCATTTCAACCAAGGAGCAAGGAAAGGACAAAGAAGGATATTCTTCTGACTTCAGGATGTCATCGTAGCCTCGGGATTGAGAACGGCCTTGCCTGGCGACCTTGGCAATACCACTTTTACAAGTGTGATGATTCCCAAAATATTGCGGTGATCACTAGGAAGCTAAAATTCAAGCATGTGTGGAAGCAACTGGAGCTGATTATTCTTCGAAGATAGCTACAAATTGTTAAAACGGAATGTTCTCAACTTATTGTTGTGGCCAAGGAAAAATCGTAGGATAGTGCAGTTAATTAATGAACTTAAGATCCTTTCAAGCCGTGAAAGGGTTTATGATATTCTAAAACTAGAGCGGTCTCGAATTAGGGTTAGTCACAACATTGCCAATCTGGTAAGAGTTGATCATAGAACGGTCAATTGGTTAGGCTCAAAATTTGATGCTGTCCTTTAGATTATTGAACAAGACCGTTTTGTAATCCTTGCTTAGTAATGAAGCTCTTTGTTACCTGCAAAAACAGAGGACATAGAAAAAACCTAAAATAACCTCTCACCGTTGTGAGACGGGAGTCTATCACACCTTCAAGGCCCGAAAGGCCATTGAAGGCAGGATAGAGAGGCGACGGCAATCAACGGAGGGGATAGAAATCCTAGCGAGGTAGCCTTCTTTTTTCCGTTTCCCTCCTTATACCGGGCTTGATGCATCAGCCTAGGTATTTGTAGATTTTCTTCTTTAAAATAAGGCAAGAGATTTGCCCTTTTTTAAAGGCATTTCTAGATCTTACATGACTTACATTTAACTAAATTTTAGTCACTTGATGTCATCTCAATCTCAGTTACAATCTAATTGCAACTCATGTGTAACAATGGTCTAAATATTTTTTCTCAGTTACAAAGTTACCACCTAGGTATAATTAGAAAATTCTTATACAACCAATTTGTGAGTAGAAAATCTCAGTTGCAACATACTCGCAACTAGTGAAATCTCAGTTGCAACTCAACTCACGTGTAGAGAAATTGTCCGCTTAATTAGAAAAACCTTTTTTTAATTAAGGAGGGAAATTGTCCGCTCAATTATCGAAAAAGGGCCAAAATTGAGGACTGCATAATTTATTTGAGCTCTTTTACGGTGATTGGCATGGTACCGTGATACCGTCCGGTACCATCAAGTCTGATTTTTTGTGACCGTCCATTAAAACGCTAGATGATTTGGTAGGATGCTTCGATCGCATGGCAGATCGTCTGGTACAACGCACAAGTTATATATGAACAAAAACAAGCCGGCATCCGCGCAATTCTAAAAAAAAAGCCGGCATCCGCGCACGGCACAGACGGCTTGCTCCCTTTCTCACATCCGACCGTGATGGGCGCCGCCACCATGATTACCACCTGAGGACGACAACAATCCCTGCCCCCCGTCGGCGACAGTTCCAACCTGCTCTTCCAATCCCCTCCCCTGCCTCCAATCGACTATTCAGCCACTGCCTACGTCACCTGCCTCTCTCCCTCACCTGCTTCGCGGCGAGGGGGCAGCAGCACACCCACCTCCCTCACTAACCAGGCCCACGGCGAGGGGGCCACAACACTCCTACGGCGAGCGACTGCTGGGTATCATCGGGTTGAGGCTCGGCGAGCACGAGTCTCGGTTGCTCTTTCGGTGTTCCTGGGCGGCGGCGTGGTGGGCTGTGTAATCGCCTGGGCTGTATCCCTGCATAGCAACAAGGCTAGCTCAGAAATTGGCGTGCTGCTGCAGCTCTGAATCTTTCCTTGTTCTTGTGTAGCTAATGGATTAGCTCTGAATGTATGTAGCACTTATAGATCAGCCTCTGAGTAGCTAATCGATTGCATTTTCTCTTTGTTGTATGTGCGTGTAGCTTGGGGGTTTACAACGTGAATGTACAATCTTAGCGATTATTGATTACTCAGAATTGAGTGTAAGTTGTTGTGAATGGAAATATCTGAAAGAAACAATTGTTTAAACTTAGCCGCACTTGTCAGTTTGAGATGCTCTGCCCGTTGACGTTGGTATAATAGAGTCAGACCATAGTATCTGGCTAAGAAATTACAGATTCGTATGCTTTATGCTAGCATATACAGGAGATTCAGTTTACAATTATCAAAAAAAAATGAGAAAGAGAAATTCATTTATTACTCGTCAGGATCAATTGCAGTTTCAACTAAAAACATTCAGGACCCAATTTTCAGGTAGCCTATGAGCTATCCTATTACAATTTCTCCCAATTTTCACAATTTCGCACCCAGGTGACTGCTCCTTGAGTCGTGCAATACTCCTGTACACACTCCACTTTCTGGATGTATTGAACTTAGTTTTCTTGGAAGCAGCGACTAGCACAATCGGACAAGATGCAAACTTCGTTCAGGTTCAGGTCTATCCCAAGCTGGAGCCTGCTTGGATAGTGTTTGTTTTAGCTTCCTCAGTGTTCCTGCAGTCTTCAATGGTAAATATTCGCTGCTGGAAGAGTCGTTCCATGCCTATCAAAAGCCACTGACCTAATGCTGCATGAAATAAATTTTGTAAGACCACTCGGCAGCAGTGTCTCTGCAGTCTTCAACTCAGTTGTACATGGAGAACATCTTAATAAAAAGTAAATATCTGTCACATTTTACATCATATACAAGAATGTCACCAGGCAATTGTCCCAGTTGGCGTTAGCTTGAATTTTTCACTTCAACAGGATCTAATCTTTTTGTGTGTGTGGAGAAAACTCTAGACTAAATAGATTATCAAAATAATAATAACTCTAGACCACACAGCCATACAGGTCATACTGGTCCAAGGCTACTCAGCAAGCATACACACAATAATTGGTAAATTTTGTTTGTCATTTAACATATGTCAAGATAAAAGTTCAGTACAAACTTGTTAGTTTCATTGCTGAACAATTTCAGTGTATACTACCACATTTTCTGGGGTCATCTGACAATAGCATGATACTTCACTATATGACTAGCAAACTGGCAACCATACTGCAATTCTAACTCTGACATAGCATGATACTACAATTTTCTATTAGCTGGCTTATTCTGTTAATTCGGTAGCTTACTGAGTAGACCCAAAACACCCAACTCTGAATAACCTCTGCATATAACACAACAAGCTAGTAAAAGGATGTGATGAAATCTTCCATACAGATACTATATTGAGGATACCTAACGACCCACTAATACACATCAGCATAAACAAAGTCAGACACCTCAAGATATCATCTATGCATTGGCAAACCTGACAAACTACAGAACCATCAACACTGTCCTAGTGAAGTTAAGGCTAACAAACTACAGAACAATCAACACTGTCCTAGTGAACTTAAGGGAGCAGTATGTATCATTTGAGTCATTACCACAGTTGAGCGACTCTGCTATAGGGCTCGCATCATGGCTGGGAGGAGGTCCTGGAACTGGTCAAGATCAGTGGCCGGGAGAGGTGTATGAGCACATATTCTGCATACCTTGTTATGAAGCACCATCATGGATTTCGTAGCGGACTAAGTAGATCGCCTGCTTCGGATCGAGGAACTCAACCTTGTCCATCGGAACCCTCGGTCCGGGGTCATCGACATGGAACAGGTTCAGAGAAGTGAATAATTTGCATATAGGAATCACGAAAATGGGAAAGAACGAGAGGATGAGGACGACCTTACCGGAGATGTGAAGCTTCGCCGCCTCCGCCGCTCCTTCATCGCCTACCTCCGGCTGCTGCCTCCATGGTGCAACCGACATCCACCAAGGATTCACGCCGCTGATGCGCCCAATTGAAGAGCCCCTCCTCCTTCCTCACCTACCGCCGGCATCCGGCTCCGCCGTGCCACCCTATAGCCGCCGATGCCCCAAATTCTAGCCGACGATGCCCCCAAATTGCGACGCCCCTCCTCATTTCTTGCCTAGCCAGCGGCCACCCCATATTCCCCGAGGCACCACCTCCTCCCCACCTGCGCCAGCGTCGCCGTTCCGCCCAACAGCGACGCGGTCAAATCGCCGGCGATAGAGCGGGCAGGACGGAGAATGGGGGTCGCCAGGGAGCGAGGAACCTCCTCCTCCTCGCCTAGCGGCGTCAGCCGGCTCCGTCGTTCCGCCCCAACAGCCCCGGAGAGCGGGGTCGCCGGGGATCACCGGGAGAGAGAGAAAGCGAGTGGGGAAGAGGAGACCGCAGTGAAGAGGATGATGAGATGGCCTAGATGATTTTCGCTTTTTTTAGGCCTAGCATGCTTTAAGATTTGTGCAGGGTCATCCGGTAATTTGACCGCATTCAAGATCGTTTGCTTTTTACAGATTTCGTTTAATAAATTAAAGGTATCGATCCCACATTATTTTGGTGCCGGTCCCACATTATTATGCTACCGTGGTACCGTCTGGTACCGACAGTTTGGTTCCGTCTATTTTATAACCGTTAGATCGGGGTGAATAGACGGTTATTAAAAATACCAATCATTGTAAAACTTGTAAATTTCTTTGGGATCGAATCGACAAGTCCGACGTTTTGAATACATTCATCAATGCTCTGCGCTTTCCCGTTTCCGGCTGTTGAGATTCGATCAACATATAGCATTGATCTCAAGAGCGCTTGGCCATTCGCCTTCCAACTCAGTTGATTAATTTGCATACGGAATCGCACTGGCCGGCTCCCTACCGCGCCCCTTAAATCCCAAACGCATTTGCTGAACTTGCGATCGATCAAATACTTGTCGCGCCGGAGCCCGGAGGGCGGAGGCGTGGGAGGGGCAAGATGAGCTTCTACGGCGATGACGACGACGACCTCGTGCTCGTGCGGCAGGGAAACAAAACGTCGGAACGTGCAAATGATAGCAGGTATAGTGCGTGGACGCGGAGCGAGATGGAGCAGCAGATGTTCTCGTGGTCCTTTGAAGATGTGCAAAACAGGAATCTCTTCAAGAAGAAGGCAAGTCTTTTCGGTTAGCTTATTATCTGTTTTATCTTCGTTTGATTTCGAAATGATTGCCTAGCTAGGTGATCCACATGCACAAAACATGAATCACTTCCAACTATCACACAATTATCGACTAGTGAGGGTATGAAGTATGAAAAAAATTCTACTTCTGATTTACTGGCGCATTTCTGGTTGCAAAATAAGCTTGTCTTTCTTGAGGCTAGATTTGTTACAGAGTTCTTATTGCAGTTCGTTTTTGGGATTAATGGTCATGTATTTTCAAAACACTTTTCTATGGGATATTGTAGTACACATTGGTGATGACTGATATATATGTTTGCCAAAATACTAGTAGTAGACATCACAGGAAAACATAACTGAACAATAGGGTCTGTTAGAAAGATGTGTGTGTATCGACAGCGGCGAAGCTCTCAGTACCTATCGGTATCGACCAGCTCGCTGGGGAAACTAGGAAAAACAGGGAGCGTTCGCTGTTGGGCCGTGCGGTCGTTAGGCTTGCCCCGTGGACCGAGCGGGAGATCAAGCGAGGGCACGTCCATGCCCGCAAGCCGCACCCGCAAGGGGACTGCTGCTGGCGGCGGCCGGCGGAACTCGGGAGGTCGGCCACTAGTCGGGCGCCTAGCGCCGGTGCGGCAGTGTGGCCTGCCGTCGCACTTCTCCAGCGGGGAGCTGGGCGACACCGCAGCGGTGCGACTGAATGGCAGGGATCTCTGCCATATAGGTTTGATGAAGAGTTGTAGATTAAAGATGCAGAAGACTAGGAAGAAGCTAGCACATGGGGAGAAAGGTGCATTTTTCTAAATTTTTGGTCTTGGGTAGAACCGTAGAAGTAGAACACTTGTCTTGTTTCATGAATTTGTGAATTCTAAGTTGTAGATTTATCAAGATATCATGTGCTAGTTGCTAGAGCATGCTGAGGATCGGGGAGCTGAAGGTTCCATTGCTTTTAGTCTTGATGACGTAACATTGAACTAGAACTTCACATTCCAATTGATTGATTTATCATAACTTATCTGTGCTACGTTGAGCTGCGATATTTTAATTTTTTTTTATCTTAGTAAAATTAAGAAAGATTTTTTAAAGAGAGAGCAGAGCTCTGCCGTCGCCTGAGACTTCTAGACGGCATTAAGATTTCATATCACTATGTTTCTTCCTTCTCTTTAAATATATTTCTGTTATAATGACTGATAATTTTTTTGATTATATATAAACATTATAGTGTCTGAAAAAGTTTGATTTTTGCATCAATTTTTTTATGCCTTAGTTTTTGCCAGACCTTAAATTTTTTCTGTCTTTCGCCAATGTGTATTGATTTGAGCATAATAAGGGTCTTTGAGCTTTATAGACAATTCATGGAAAATTATGTTTGCCCAAGTGGCCCATGCAGAATTTATGCAGTAGCTAGTTTTTGTCTTATATCTCCTATATTGTACATTGCAATTGTTCTATCTGATCCAATAGACTTTAGTGGATTTATTTGAAGGATTTAACTTTTATATAATATAGTAGAAGATTTTACTTGATTCAGTAGCCTTGTCCAATAAGTTGGCACTTATATTAAGTAGTGGCTAAATGATTGGAAACTTTGAAATATAAGAACATGGGCACCTGTGGATCATCAACCAAATTAAATAAAAGCTAACTATTGTTGCAGTTTTAGGACAACCACAGCTTCTGAAGCTGTACTGTTTTATTGTACAGTTAGACCAGCCCTCACTTCTGTCTTGGCCGCTCTAGTCTTATTCTCTTGCATGCTGTGTGAACAAACCAAATAATGCAAATCTATATTTCAGGTTAAGAAAGTACCAAGAACTTTCACCTCATTAGAGGAGTACATGGGATCATTTACCGCACCACTGATGGAAGAAACTCATGCTGATCTCTACTCTGCTCTGGAGGGTATCAAGCACGCACCGGTCACTGAAGTGAAACGGATTGAGGAATTTTGTTCCAAGCAGTCAATATTCAGTATCTTGGTCAAGAAGGCTGACCCTGACACAGACCCGGGGGAAGTTTATGCCCTCAAGGATGCTGATGTACTTGCTTTCTTAGATCGAAAACCGAGGCATATTTCAGACTTGGGGCGCAGCAAGGTTCCTTATGTGATTGCCTCAGTGCTGAAAGCAACGGATGCTAACGGCAATGCGATCGTAAGGCTGTCAGGTGGGCCTGCTGAAGAACGTGGTAGGAGACAAAATCTTGTACCACCTCTTTTCGCGGTGTTCCTGATCAACATGACTACATACAATCGTATAGGGAATGCACTGGATCTGCATGTTGCTAGGCTTAGGAACACTAGCATCATTGAGAAGATTGTAAATTATTCTCCAGGGGTATGTACTCCAATTTAATTTGATAGTACGTTTTTCTCTAGCAACTACTGTTTGTCAGCTTTGAGTTATATAATGTGTTTTTGTTGTCTGATGGTTGGTTCGCCAGGAGGACAAGTCAGAACTACCTTTACATTTGCAAGACACATCACTTGACCTTAAAAAGTTCAGCCTCAACAAGTCACAACTGATGGCAGTGCTTGATTGCGTTTCAGCAATGGAGCAGCAAGATACCTATCCGGTGCGTCTGATATGGGGACCTCCTGGTACAGGGAAGACGAAGACCATTAGCACTCTCCTGTGGTCCATGATGATTAAGAACCACAGAACACTGACATGTGCTCCAACGAACACTGCAGTGGTGGAGGTTGCATCTCGGGTCCTCAGCCTCATCGAGGATTCCTCCGGCGGAAGTGGAAATGAATGCTTTCTGAGTGATGTTGTGTTGTTTGGGAATGAGGATAGAATGAACGTGGATCATAGCTTCACAAAGATTTTCTTGGAGAAGCGTGTTCGTCGTCTCCAGAGATGCTTGATGCCAGGTTCAGGGTGGACCAACTGTCTGAGTTCCATGGGACGAATTCTGGAGGAACCCTTGGTTCAGTATGATTCGTATGTTCAGGAAATTGAAAGAGAGATCAAGGTACGTGCTATGAAGGAAAAGCTGGAACGTGCTAAGAAGGATAGGAATAAGAAGGCAGAGGTAAAGGAGGATCTTGATAGGAAGGAAAACAACAAAAATGTGCAGGCAAAAGAGGAACCTAATAAGAGCGATATAAAAATAATGTCGTTCAAGGACTACTTTCTAAGTAAATACAAGCATGTGGAGAATGAACTGCGCATCTGCATTGAGACTTTCTGCGATGATCTCCCCAGATCTGCTACACCTGGACAGAACTTCCGCTACATGACTGAGGTTGTACACTTGCTTAAAGAGTTTCGGAAAGCCGTGCAGGATGAACCTGACAAGCAGCTGCGAACGCTATTCAGAGACACCTCCGATGGAAGAAATAGTTCATTGTTTCAAAGTCTTTTGGGATATGCGCAAGATAGCGTGCGTTCTGAGCTGAAGCAGGCAAGAGCCATGTGTATTGAGAAGTTAAATTACTTGTCTAACAACTTTCACCTTCCAGATATTTTTGAGAAGAGGTCAATTGAGGAGTTCTTGCTGCAGAACAGCAAGAGCATACTCTGCACTGCCTCAAGCTCATCTCGTTTGCACTATCTGCAAAACGCCAAGCCATTTGACCTCCTTGTGGTTGACGAGGCTGCGCAGCTGAAGGAGTGTGAAACACTGATACCGCTGCAGATTCCTGGCATCCGTCTTGCTGTTCTCATTGGAGATGAATACCAGCTACCAGCACTTGTGAAAAGCAAGGTGATCTTCTGCCCTTACCAGCTATAGCTGAACATGAATCTTGTTGCCTCTTTTGCCTGTTGATCCCTAGTTCCAACAATATGTACTCTTGCAGGTCTGTGAGGAAGCCGACTTTGGAAGGAGCCTGTTTGAGAGGCTGAGTTCTCTGGGCCACCATAAGCACCTTCTTGATGTGCAGTACAGGATGCACCCGGGGATAAGCAAGTTCCCGGTCTCAAGCTTTTACGGTGACCAGATCTCTGATGGTGAGAACGTCCTGCACAGAGACTATGAGAGGAAGCACCTGACCGGTCCAATGTATGGTTCTTACTCGTTCATCAACATCGAGGGCGGGAAGGAAAGCTCGGGCAAGCACGACAAGAGCCTGATCAACACCATAGAGGTCGCAGCCGTGACCCGAATCGTGCAAAGATTGTTCAAAGGTACGCGCTGTAGCTTCATTGTAAATCAGTAGCACTCCAGAGTAAACATACCTTGTGCTTCCACTCTTGCCACTGAATACTGATCTCTGCATGCAGAGTGTGTGGACACAGAGAGCAAGCTCGGCGTGGGTGTTGTGTCGCCGTACAAGGGCCAGGTTCGTGCCATCCAGGAGAAGCTTGGGAAGAGGTACGACATGCACAGCAGTTTCTCCGTGAAGGTCCGGTCAGTGGACGGGTTCCAGGGCGCCGAGGAGGACATCATCATCTTCTCCACCGTGCGGAGCAACAGCGCCGGAAAAGTCGGCTTCCTCGAGAACATCAACCGTACCAACGTGGCGCTGACACGGGCCAAGTGAGTTGAGTTTCCTAGTTTTTTCTGTTTCTACTTTCTAGTACTTTTTTTTTGAAATGGGGACTAGTCAGCCTCTGCATCAAAATGTGCATATGGCTTCTTTTTATTTCATTATTCAAATAGGTATCAAAAGTTATTACAACTCAAGCATTGCATAGTGTTGATACATGGATCAACCAACGAAAGAAGGAAACAAGTTTTTCTGTTTCTACTTTCTAGTACTATATGGTCTGAAACAGCGCACATGATTTTGTGCTGATTTTTACGCAGGCACTGCCTCTGGATAGTAGGGAACGCGACCACATTGGTGAGCAGCAAGACCGTTTGGCGGAAAATAGTGGCGGATGCCAAGGAGAGAGGCTGTTTCTTTAACGCCAACGATGACAAGGACCTCTCGGGCGCTATCATCAAAGCCGTCATCGAGCTGGATGAGGTGGAGAGTGTGCTCAACATGGACAACCTCCGTATTGGCGGGTCACGCTCTGGGGTAAGAAACAACTTGTCGCACGTGCTTCCAAATTTGAGACCTAAACATAGAACAAGATATGAGCTTAATCCTACCGGTTAGCCTACGGTTTTCGAAGTAGGCGCTAAACTTGCTGACATTACTGTTTATTCCATGCAGAGACCCAAGAACAAGTAAATCTGAAATTCTGAATGGAGTTAGGGATGTACGAATGCGGAGCATGCTCGTCTTGTCGCCGCAGGCGAGCTGAAGGAATTACTATCGGAGTACTTGCTCCTTTTGTAGTTTCAGAGACGTTACATGCAACCTTTCTTGTACTGATATTTGGAAGACTTTTGTGATTGCCCGAATAAGATGGTTTCCTTCTACTGTTTAAACCCCTAGTGCCACAAATTCTCATGTTCGATTGTCTTGCAACTATGTGTCCATATAGAAGTATCTCCTTACTGCCATCTGGAGGTAGTTCCAGAGCCTGGGGCTGATGTTACACCGTAAGAAAAGATGCATCCAGTCAGTGGCTTTAGTAGGACAGTACTTCAAAACTTTGGCTAAGAAATCATGGGAGGTACGGTTTTGAAAAGGTTTTTAATAAAGGGTTAATTTTTGGAATAAAGTAGTAGTTTGAAAATATAGATACAAATCATTTTGGAAATCTTCATTTGAGGAAAAGAAAGATAATTTTAAAAAATGGCATATTTTTATTTTTCTATTTAAAACAAAGCTAAGGTTTTTGGGAACTAGGGTTTTACTTCCTTTCAAGCTAAGGGTTCTGAAAATTAGGCTCAAAGGATTTTGATTTCAAACTTTTCTCTTATTCTTTTGGTTGAAGCATGGGAGCAAATGCTCAAATTCACAAGTTTTAGAAGACAAGAAATTAATCTTGTATTTAAAATAAAATTTTTTATTGGCTCCAAATTTGGTATTTTAATAAATTCTATTTATTTCTATTTTCCAAAAATTTGGGTTGTTACAAAAATAAATATTTAGAAGTCTTTAAAAGGAGGGGAAACTTGTGAAAATGCTTAGTCTTTAAACGAAAGCACCCAACCCTATATCACACGGGCACTTTAAGAAAATGCCAGATGGCAAAAGTTTATTCCACTCACCTTCGGCCATTACCTTTTGTAATTGCAATTCCTAGATCTATTTCAATGAATAAGGCGCATACTTTTTTTCAAAACACATGACTGGAGAAATCTTGATTATACGCAATTGGTTTCATTGGAATCGTATTGAAAACACTTTTATGCCAAATTTATATCAACAACCCTTATTATATATTACCTCCGTCCTGAAATGTAAGCCTTTTTAGAGAGCTAGGACGGAGGTAGTATTAAACAAGAACGCCTCATTCATTAAAATATGTAGCTTCGTTTTAGCGTAACATGAGCATGGGTAGCCATTGCAGAAATTAATCCAGAGCGCCGGAATGGTGTCGGCATGGAAACACATCCTGCTAAGCTATGTACCTTTCCTGTTTCTGCTGGAAAAGATATTCTTTCCGTCCTACATTATCTTTCTCAACTAAAAAAATGAGGCGTGAATAATAATTTTCCTCGTAAGCAGAGCATCCTTAGCTCGCACGGAAACATCCTCCTTTGTCCTTGTCAGCATTCCTCGATCACAAATGCAAAGCACCGGAAGAAAGAAATGAAAACGACGTGTCCGTCTGCTCGGCCGATCGATGGGAACGTGAACGGCCGACACGCTTCGACGCGGTCGGCAGTTCACGGCTGAGATAGCAGGCAGTAGCGGTGGACAGTGCCGCGGCTGGCTCGTAGCTCGATGTAGCGACACGTGAAGCTACAGTTTTCTCTGCGGGAAGTTTGAGGCCAGATCGGGAAACACAGAAACAAAAATGGCGCTCCGATCCAAACCGACGGCAGAGGTTCACGTGGCCGTGTGCGCCGCCCGTTGCTCGCTTCCACCGGCGATGCCGATGACATGTCGGCCTCCTCGGCAGCGTCGTCGTGGAGTAGTTCGTACACCGTCTTCGTGAGCACGCCGCGTGGCCCGCTCCTCGTCGTCCTTATCCCAGCTCTACTTTCCCAAAGCTTGTGCCCCCGTGTGGCTGTGTGCCTATTAAACCCAGACGTTACTCTTCCGCTGCTCCACTGCCAATTTCATTACTGCTACTAGCTGCTCCCAAGATCGAATCGAGAGAGGGAGAGAGGAGCTCAAGATCGAGGGGCGGAGATGGCGGACTGGGGTCCGGTGGTGATCGCGACGGTGCTGTTCGTGCTGCTCACGCCGGGCCTGCTGTTCCAGCTGCCGGCGCAGGGGCGGGTCGTGGGCTTCGGCACCATGCACACCAGCGGCCTCGCCATCCTCGTCCACACCGTCCTCTACTTCGCCCTCATCACCATCTTCCTCATCGCCATCGGGGTTCACATCTACGCCGGCTAGCGCCTAGCGGCTCTTCTTCGCCAGGGTCCATCTCATCTCTGCCCCTGCCTCTGCCTCTGTCTATGTCGGTCTCTTAGACTACTACAGTATTGTTCTTGTACGGTCTAGCTTCTACTGTTGCCAGAGAGAAACAATCTAGTACAGCCGGAATATGGTTTGTCTGTTCGGCTGGTAATTTCATCTGAGATGGCATGCTCTGCTCGGTTTGAAATCCAATTGGAATGGTTGTTGCTGGTGTGAGTCCCGTCTTCAGATTACCCCTTGGTATTTTCGTTTACTTCATGTTCTCTCCCGCAGAAAATCTAAGTATGTCCCGAGTTATCTGAATGACGCACTCACTGAAATGAAAATCACAAAGGTTTCACCGTGACCTGCATAAAAACTAGCGGCATCAGCCTTTTTGGTTAGGATGAACACTAATTAAGGAGAGAGAGAGAGAGAGCACCAGTGCGCCACACGTCTATTTCCTTATGCCCAATTCTGTCGTTCGATTCGTTTGGTCATGTCATCTTTCCTCAAAGTTGGTTCTTTTCCATGCCTTCCATTTTATTGATACTCTGCTGATGCTGTAAACTGGAGAAAATTTTCAGTTCCCATCATTTTTTCCTTCCTATGATAATTAACGTGTCTTTCCTCTATTTATATCGATTCACTTTGTTTGGAATTTTTGTGTTGAATATATGAGCACTTCACCGTGAAATTCAATCCGTTTAAATAGCAGATAATTCATGACTATAATACTCCATCCTTATCAAAATATAATGCATATATAAGAATTTTGAATAACCAAACGATGTCAAGTTTGATTGAGTATGTAGAGAAAAACAACATCTAGTATACCAAATCAATACCATTAGATTAAGTATAATATATATTTTTGTATGGAATGTATTTGATATTATAGATGTATATATTCTTCTCAATAAGCTTGATCAAAGTTAATAATATATGCACTATATTATGGCAACGAGGGAGTAACAA
Organism: Dactylis glomerata; assembly: GCA_007115705.1. Classification (NCBI taxonomy): domain Eukaryota; kingdom Viridiplantae; phylum Streptophyta; class Magnoliopsida; order Poales; family Poaceae; genus Dactylis; species Dactylis glomerata. The sequence goes on from QXEO01001357.1 coordinate 826,540, forward strand.
GCATTGAACTAGTCTACGTAGTACTCCTTCAAGATTAGTTCAACAGACAGGCCTGCAGTTTAAGAAAAAAATTAATAATTACTTTTAATCAATAAACTATATGTTGAGAAGGGATTTGGTGCACATGGGCACCAGTGCTGCCTTCACTTTTAGAATTTTGAAAATTTTAAAATCTCACATTTCTATGTCTCTAAAAATTATGGCGTTAAAATATATAGGTAGATATTTATAAGAGGAGTGTTTGCCAAAAAGTCCTATTAAAAAATACGTTGTATTTTAGGGAATATAAAAAGAACAAATTTTTGATAGTAAATAGTAGCAAAGTGGTTGTAAAATAATATATCTTTTTGTTAGAAATTTGTCTTTTTTGTATTTTCTAAAATATAAAGTATTTTTTAACGGGACTTTTTTGCGGATGCTCCTCCTATATATATCTTTCTATATATTTAAAGCTATAATTTTTCAAAAAATAGAAATATTAGGTTTTGAAATTTTTAAAAATCTAAAAGCGGAGGGATCACTGGTGCCCATGTACCAATAACACTTTTTGATACTGTCTCTATGTCCCAAAATACTCTAAAATACAAAATTTTTGTCTATTATGGACATGCATGTATGCATGCATCTTTTAATATGTAGGTTAAAAATAAAGAGTAAATCTATATATAAAAAAGTATCTAGATACATGTATATCAAGACTAAAATATTTTATATTTTAAAATAAAATAAGTATCTAGATATATGTGTGTCAATGATAGATCAACTTTAAAACGGAAGAAGTATATGTTAAATAAATTTATTAATATAGTTTTATATTTTAAAATAAAGTAAGTATCTAGATATATTTTTAATAATCTCTTATCTGGGAAAGCTCAGATCTGTGGGGGAGGAAGGAGCTAGAACTACTACCTGAGGAGCCCTTCCTACTATGTGGGAGATCCTAGTAGCAGGGTGGTGTCAGCGACGGCGAGCTCGATTCCGGCGTAGCGATGGCGAGGGGTCGACGATGAGCTGGACGGGCGGACAGAACAGGGGAGAAGACGGTGGCAATAGAACTCTAACGCTGACAAAGTCAAGTTTTGTTAGAATAATAGGTAAACTTGACAAGGTGGGCTCAGCAAGCGGCAGCGGAATGGGAATTATGAGTTCAAACGTTTTCTACCCAATTCAAACACTAGAATTTGGGCTCAAACAAATTTGACTCAAAAAAGACCCTCTGAGCTATTTGATAATGGCTTTTGGACCCGCATGGTGATTGCAGCGAAGAAAGGCACCTGTGAGCCTATGACAAGGAACTTGGTGACCGCAAATTGCGGTGACCCAGCATACCACTGCCTGTGTAGTATGCAAGTCGTTGACATAACACCAATAAAACACCGTCTCACTAGTATTACATCCATCAGAGTGGTACAACAGAAACATCGCAGGTCCACGGTATGTCTATAGGATTACAATTTTCAGCATACAGAAGATCTTCAGAACCTCCTCAACAGGTAGAGGTTTAGTCCTGGCGACTACAAACGAGAAATAAACAGGGAAGACTAAACTAAACTACAACTAATACAGTTGGCTTATTACTCAACTACAGAATACTCTAACTACTTAGGTTCTAGGATTAGGAAACTGATTCCTTTCTAACCCTATTCTAGTTTTTCTCCAAGCTTCACACAATTGTAGACTCCGCTGATAATCACGACGTTGGTAAAATGCTTCATCTTCATCTTCAATGTCTTGAGGTTGTCTCCTTGAGTTGCCTTCCATCTAATTCTCCATAGTCTAGCAAGGGTTTAAGAGATTGGGGTGAGTAACGAGCGTTACCCAGCAAGTTTCTTTAGAAAGAAGTTGTGTGATATGCACTAACTAAAACCATGGACCCAAAAGAGTCGTAGGCCAATGCAAGGTTTTAACAAGGGTTTCTTGAAAGATTGTTTTTACTTTATAAAACTATGCCCAACAGCCAACACAGGGTATTAGTGCCTTGAGAGCACCTTTCCTGCCGCGTTCGCAGCTCCTTCCCGGAACAAGGGGTAACATGTCACATCCTTTTACACTCTGCAGAGGTGCGTCCTTCCAAGAGAGATCAAAGCCTTGCTGCACAACCGGGCGATCTTTCCCGTCCACACTTCCTTGGTGTGGGGCCCAGTCATTGATCCAAGCCAATCACTGCCTTCTCCGCACAACGCATGCCCACCCAATTGACGCAAGCAGGTTGTGCCCCTGATATTCACCCCCAACGATGAAGTACCTAGGCGTCCCTTGCGGACCATCATAGACACCAGGGCCGTGAGAACTTAGGTGTCCCACCCATATGCAAGTAGTCCCGCAAGACCTACTGCGACCGGCAGCTGGCTCTCCGTTGACATGCGAACGAGAGAAGATACAGCTGACTTTCCCGTCCCATTCCAAGTCTCTTGGATGACACGGTTTTTACGGCACAAGAATAACTGTGGCATTGGTAGTTAATCCTAGGTTTACTTTCCCGTGCAAGTGGAACCTCCACCACCACAATCTTACCGTGGTTCCACCTGCCAGCCTTCCTAGGTTATCACCACTGGTCGATAACCACTAGTCATATTACTTATGAAAATAGATTTTCCATCCTTTTTGGAAATGTTAGAGTTTGAAGTCAACACTTTGCAAGTAGTTTCAAAACCAGTGCAATCAAGAGATATGAGCAAGATAAACTTGCCTTTTTGACTGCAAGATTATGCAAGTCAAGGTCTTCGATACGTAGGAAATCCAAATATTGGGATAGTACCATCATCTGGTAAAGATGATGTTAAAAGAACTGCAGCATGATATGCAAATTATATGCTATGCATCGCTCTAAGCGTATCCTAACCCCGATGGTTTAGTATATAAGGTTGTGATGATTTCTTTATACTGAGTTGCACTTTTAGATTCACTCCACAACCAGGTTGTTAAGGATTTTAGGTTAACTGACAATTCTTCAAAAGCAGTAGAATAAAGCTTCAAACCAGAGTTATTGCAAAAGATAGGTATGGTAATAGGTGAAGACTTGAAAGTAACATTTTTAAGTGGTATTTTGTTATTAGCAATCAAGTAGTTGATTATGAACAAGCAAAGCTGAAGTAATTCTTATTTGATAAGAATACCCCGTTAGTATACGGGTTGACAACAATCTTAATTCCCAATAGGGTTATATAAGTTCAAACTTAATGGACTAGTTTGTTACTTACTTTCAATGTCTTTTAAAAGAATAACATTTGAAGAACATCTTTATTATTGATTAGAAGCATTAAACCTAAGATTTAGTGTTCTAGGGTTTAGCATAGCTCTTTCATAATCAGAGAGTAGATAATAATTGAGCATACCAAGGTAACAAGCTAGGTTTCATTCACTGTTAAGAGGGTTTTAGTGAAGCATGGAAATGTTATTCATCTAGGATGGTGAAGCATAACAATGTGGTAGCACATATTTGCTTAACATGGGCATTGTAATGTTTACTTGTTATATAACCTAAAAGAATAACTTTTAAAGAACATGTTTCTTAATGACTAGAAGTACTACAAATAGGAGTTAATGTTCTAGGATTGATAATACTTATCTATTACTCACAAAGTAGTTAATAGATGGAACATAACAAGTTATCTATTTAAGATTCATTTGTTACCTATGTGGTATTAGTTGGGCCTGATTATACAAAGCAATTTTATTTGCTATTACTATATATGGTTCTTTCTATAATTGGTAGCATTCTTATAACAAACATCGGCACTCAAATAATTAGTCATGAGCCAGTAGTGCTCAGGTAAATAGTTTAAGGTTGATTCTGGAGTTGGTAAAACTCTTAACATGCAAAGGTCATTACTTGTGTCTAGACAAGAATGGGTATGATTCTTATTTGGTATGTTCTTAAAAGAATTACTTTTGAAGAACACAGTCCTTAATGGATAATTTTATTACTTAGGAAAATGGTGATTAGGTGATGTCAGGAAGTAACAATTTTTAAGTTGCAACAAAGGTGTTGCAAATAATTAGTTGACTAAAGTATTCTATGTTGAAATGGAGTATCAAACTAACCACTCATAGTTGAATTAGGAAGTATGGCTAACTAGCACACTAGATAGTTAATGGTTTTAGTACAAAGGAATAATGGTAGGTGATTAAATTGTATGTACTTCAAAAGAATAACTTTTGAAGAACATAACACTGAATAAGTTTTAGTATTAGATTTTCATTTTAGGTTTCAAGTCTTGTTCAGAAGTAATTAGAAAGCTTGGTTATTTAAGTTCCTAGATTTTTAGGTTGGAAACCAAGTTTTAAGTGATTAATGACTTTTACTTATCTCTTATTAAAACAATGGATGAAGATAACTTAGAATTAAGAAGTAATTCTAATATACAAGTTTTTATATATTCAAGATTTTTCCTTAAGTTTAGTACTTAAAAATTATTTAAGAAAATAGATTTAAGATTTTAAATTGCTAATAGAAAAGTTTTAAATTTTAACACTTGGAATAATGAAATATTAATTTAAATAGAAGTTGTTGAAGTTGTCAAAATTTTATTTGATATTTGAAAACTTAGTTTGAATTATTTTAGTTGGATTACAATTCCAAATTGAAATACTACTTAAACAAATTTTTAAATTTGGTTTACAATTATTTCACACAAGTATACAATATTATAAGTTAAATAGATAGATTTTGTTTTTCTGAACATTTTGATATATCATTTGCATTTTTCCGAATTAAAATGAATAAGATATGAATTTCCTAAGTTTTAGTTATTTTCTAGAATTCCACTAGAATAGGAAATACTTTCTGTACCGAATTAGAACCTAGCCACGCAGACTGACTGGTGGGGTCGAAGTCCAGGTCAACTGCCACGAGGGCATGACCGAGTCAAAACATTGACTGGGCTTGACCCGACGCCGGCGATCGCCGGAGTTGGCGATTTAGCCTCTCCCCGGATGTGCGGACGGTGTCGTTAGAACCAGTAGACCAAGGTGAACCCCCTAGTGATGGCGCCGTTGGTTATTGGTCGTCGGAGCTTCGCCGGAAAACACGAACTGCGGCGGTGAGCTCCGGTCGGATTACGACTTCGCCTAACAGACATTCCTATGATGCAATAGCAAGCTCTAGGGATGCGTAGGCTCACCTTGAAGCTTGCAGGAGACTCAAAATCGTTGATTATGGCCAGAGGTGAGCTCACGGTCGCCGATTCCGGCGATGAACTGCAAAAGGGAACGGCGAATAACCAGCATCTGGTACCACCCCGCCTCGATTCCTTCCTCAGGTAGGCTAAAGGGAACACGGCGCTTCACATAGACCCCCTGTTGGAGCTTGGGGCGGCCGGAATGGACGGTTTGATTTAACCTCCGGCGAGGTTCTCCGGTCGGGAGTAGAAGATGGAAAGAAAGAGAGAAAGACTGGGGCAGGGCTAGGGTTCGGCGGCGGCGCGACTTCTTATAGGCCATCGTGGGCGGCGGTCTTCATCTGGAACGTTGGGACTCCAGCGGTGGATCGATCGACGGGGAAAGCTCCACCGAGCTGCTTTCGAGCTCGGGGAAGACGACGACGTTCTCCGAATCGATAAGTTGGGTCGGACCGACTCCTGGGCCAAACTGCTGGGCTTCATCCAAGTGGGCTGCGATCCGGTAAGTTCCTTACCTTTTTTTCTTCTTCTGATTATTCCTTTTTCTTTTTGTTTTGCTGATTAGCAAACTCTAATTTGAATTCATCTTTGTTTTGCAGGAATTTGTATTTATGACTTCACACAGAATACCCCTGATATTTTGCTGGTACAAAATGTTGTATTAAAAGAATTCTTAATGTGTATTACACAAATATTAGTTGGTGTATTATTATAATTTGGAAATAGGAACTTGAATAAAGGCAAATTTTTAAATGGGTATTTGGGTGTTCAAATTATTTCCTTTGAACTGGATTCTCTCAGGAGCATATAGAAGCTATGATTTATATTAAAATGGTATAGAATGATTTATCCACATTTTTTACTAGCATTGGACTTCCTATCTAGACTTTAATGAAAAGACATGATTTTATGCTTATTACTATTTTGCTACTTGATGTCATGGAATTGTTATATGGAGTTATACCAATGGCAATAATTATTTTGTTTATGCTTTACTTGAAAATATAATCTACCTCACTTTTACAAGGAAGATCTCTTTATCAGAGGTCCACATACATGACAAGAGGTGAGTGGTTTTCTGGATAATGGACTGGACTCCTATTAGCAGGGTTGTCACTTGGAAACAATTGTTTGGTTATAGGTATGACAAAATGTGTATGGTTTGCTTAAGATCACAAGTGATGCATAAGTTAGAATGATACTTGGGAATGAATCTCCAAGTAAATGAATAAGAGGTTATGGAACTGGATAGAATGCTATCACACTCCACCAGGAACTAGTGTTCCCTTTGAAATATGATTAATGCAACAAAGGTTCTATAAACTACTAAGTTCTAGGTCAGAGCTAATGATCTGCTCCACCTATGCCCAGATGATTCACTCAGTGGAAACTTGTGCATAGATCAAGGTTTCTCATATATCTTTAACAAGATGGGTATCTCCTATGTGAGATGAGTTTAAGTTGGACTCCTACTCCACAATTGGTCTTAGGATGATATCTGCTTATCAGACAAAGTTTCATACTAACCTAATTAACTTCATCAGCTAGCATAATCATGCACTTGACATGATCATACTAATTCCTTCATCAACTCCCATAATCATGAATTTATGCTAGGTTGTATCAACCTCCTGAGATTAAGAATACAATCTCCCCATTGTGTGGTTCATATAGGAGATACTCTACTTCATAACTCCATAAGTCTAGGTATTGGATATACTACCTAAGTATGGTTCTAGTCTAGACCAGAGTTAGGGTTTATGATGTGATCACCCCTATATCAAAAGGCTTGTCCTAATTAGAATTTGAATAATGTCTAAAGTCTCCTATTTGGCCTTTATAGGAATGGCTCTAATGTTCTTAAGCTATCTCACCTATAGTTAAGGCAAGCCTAATAATCAAACTGGCATTGAGTTAAACCTTTCCACTTCTCTTATTTGGACTCACTAGATTAGGACCTAAGAATTTAGAATAGACCATGATTTAAGAATAAGACTTGTTCTGACTTCTTTAGCATGAAAGAAGTAAGGTTTAAAGAATACCATGATAATCTTGGTGTGTGTAAACATTTGGTTCTAGAATGATGTGTCAAGCACTTTAGTTTTACCTCACTTATCTCTTTTAGTTGTTGTGACTATCACTACCCCAAAACAAGGATTTTAACAAAGGTCATATTGAAGTTTATCGCGCTCAAGTTGATAAGCTACTTCAATTCCATCAACTCAAGTGAAACTCCAATCACTTTCATATGTTTTCTTTAAACGCGCGAAAATTACCCGGATTTTCTATGCATGAAATGCAATGCACACATCTATTGTCTCTATTTTATGACCTCTAATCCTGTGATATTACACAAATTGAATACCCCAGTAAAATGTGTCGGCCACGGGAAGCCCACATCGTGCAATATCGATTTGTGAATTATCATCTCTATGTCAAGCTGATTTGTGAATTATTGAGTACTATGTCAAGTTGATTTGTGAATTATCATCTCTATGTTGTTTATGATCTTGCATGCTCTTCGTTGCTGATATCTTAACCGAGTAGATGCTAGTAACTCGAAGCGGACGCGTTTGTAGTTAGTTTGTAGCTGGGGACGGAGACGGCATGCGCGTGCAGACTTAGAGGTCAAGACGATGACCGCGTCTCGCGGATGAGCAGAACGGGCTCACGATCGAGGTGGAGCGGATGGCCAGGGCGTTCGTGCGCGGATTGATAGCTGAGTGGGTTGTGTGGGACCTGCGTTGCCTTGAGCTATAAAGCTGACTGTAAATCATAGTTTGTTGTGTGGCATTCAGTTTGAGCTGAAGGAAAAGAGACGTTTGTCGCCACAAAAAACTCTAGCTCTATGTGTTCATTTTTCTTCTTCTACCTTCATCGAGCGAGAGAGTGAGAGAGAAGAGGGGCTGCCGGAGGGCAGCCTCAACATTTGGTATTAGAGCCTTCATGGCCTGAGGGCGTGGAGCATGGCCATGCCATGCGTGCGTGGAGGGCGGCGGTCGCGGCGGACCTGCGTGGTGGCGCAGAGGCTGCGGTGGCGCGGCGTGGCTCGGCGGCGTGGAGGAGAAGTCGTTCATGCGGCGGGTGAGGCAGCTCGTCCGGGTCGAGAGATAAAAATCCAAACGTTCCTGTAGTCTAGAATGCACAAAATTGCTCTTTATAATTTTCTAAAATAAATCAATTCCAGTGAGATTATTTGATCCGTTAAACCTACTGATGGAGAGAGTCGGGACAAAGGCCGTAACCAAAACGATGGTTTGGTCAGTCATATACCAATGTTATTGTTCGATGCAAAGTAAATAATGTAAGAAAAAACAATCAGAATAAACGATGCTAAGATTTAGTAATACAGTTTAGCGATCAACACCACATCTATAAGACATGCTATGCGGGCGGCCAGGCGCTCCTTCCTACTCCGGCGACAAGCCCGTCAAAATGTACATATATATCATATCTTAAAACACTATGCCGGTCTGGCAGACTTGCCATAAGCACCGGATCCTTATCAAAATAATCTTATGTCTAACCTATAACTTTATCTAGTCTATTTTAGCTACCTCTATATCTTTACATATTAGGTTTAATATTATAGAGTTCGACTCTAAGATACAACCTACCCGTATAATTAATTACAAGTCTAACTCTAACCTAACACCTACACATATTCAACTCCCATTTTTAGCAACCAGGATATCGGTTCTCCCGAAAATCTGCTTATTTCAGTTTTGAACTTTTTTTCAGGAAAAAGAGAAGTTGCAAACGTTTGGCAACATATCGAAACAAATAGTACAAACTGCAAAAGAAACAGTCACTGAGACCAACCATACCATGATACATTATATAAGTGAAACACATCAAGTAGAAACCTCCCATAAAAAAGAATAGTAAAAAGTGAAAAAGAACTTCACTAAGACCAACCATACCAGCATACATTACATAACAATCACGCAATATAACATATGAAGTAGACAATCACCATAGAAAGATCTAGTGCTTGGCCAGGAGCACGTTGCGAACCAACTGGTCGAAGTTCCGGTGATAAGTACCGTCCGGTTCGGCAGCCATGACCGCCTTGTCACGCCATTCCTCCGCCCTCTTCCTCATGGCCCTACCCTTCTCTCCTTCGATGAGCTCCGTGATAAGCCTCGAAACCTCATCACGCTACACATTGGTGTCGATCTCCATGCCGACGCCCCACTCATTACACTGGTAGCGGCAGTTAGTCTGCTGGTCCGTGAAGAAGGGCCACCTGATGACCGGCACGCCGCCGCAGATGCTCTCGAGAGTCGAATTCCATCCACTGTGCGTTAGGAACGTGCCCACCGCCGGGTGGTTCAGCACTTTGATTGCTGGTTGATGGCGCCAGAAAAGAGTTGGTGCCTAGTTGAATGTCCAGCCCGTTGGGAACCCCAAGAGGAAGGTGTGATGAATACAGCAGCAAGATTTTCCCTCAGTTAAGAAACCAAGGTTTATCGTTCTTGGAGAGGAGAGACAAACGACTGAAGGTGATGCTTGCAAGCTTCACGACGGCTTCAGACAATTTATATATGGCGCCTCGTCCAAGCTTTGCTTTGCTAGCAGCAACGTGGAACCTGCACACAACACAACCAAATACTTTGTTCCCAACTTGCGATGAGGTTGTCAATCTCACCGGTTTGCTTGAAACAAAGGGTATGAGCGTATCGAGTGGCAAGCAGTGAAAGTATGCGAGTAAAGTAAACAGTGCGAGTAAAGTAAACAGGTGATAGCAATATGATGGAAATAGGACCGGGGTCCACAGTTCACTAGTGGTGTCTCTCCATAAGATAAATAACACATGCTGGGTAAACAAATTACAGTTGGGCAATTGATAGAATAAAGATAAACGTGATATGTCAAGAAGATCACTATGCGATTTACTCTGGGCATTACAACAAAATACATAGACCGCCATCCAACTGCATCTATGACTAATAATCCACTCCCGGGGATATCATCCGAATACCCTATGAGTATTAAGTTGCGAATAACAGATAATTGCATTAAGCAGAGTGTGTAATGTAAACAAAGCATATGCCCTCGAGCATATGAATGTTATTTTCTCCCTAGTAGCAACAGCACATCTATAACCTTAGAGGTTTCTGTCACTCCCCCAGATTAAATAGAGGCATGAACCCACTATCGAGCATAAATACCCCCTCTTGGAGTCACTAGCAACTACTCGGCCAAGATAGCTACTAACAACGGAGAGCATGCAAGATTATAAACAACATAGAGATAACATAAGATATATTTCAGTATAGCAACTCAATCATAACACAAATATTCATCGGATCCTAACAAACCAAACATGTAGAATTACATAACGGTGATCTCAATCATGTAGGGCAGCTCATGAGATCTAAACATGAAGCACATGGTGGAGGAGACAACCATCTAGCTACTGCTATGGACCCATAGTCCAAGGTAGACTACTCACTCATCGCTCCGGAGGCAAGCATGGCGATGAAGAAGACCTCCGGTGGTGATTCCCCTCTCCGGCAGGGTGCCGGGAAGAGCTTCTGGACCCTCCCGATCTTTGGGTCGACGGCGGCGGCGGATCGCGATGTGTTCTGGAAAAGTGATCGGGTATTTAGGTTTTTTTTTCCGTCGGGGGGTCTTTATAGGCGAAGGGGCAGCGTCAGAGGTGGACCGAGGAGCTCTCACACATAGGGGGCGCGGCCAGGGGCTAGGCCGCGCCGCCCTGGTGTGTGGGGCCCTCGTGGCCCCCCTCCAACTCCTCTTCGGATCACTGGAAACTTCCGGGAAAAATAAGACTTTAGGAACTTGTTTCGTCCAATTCCGAGATTATTTCCTGTGTAGCACTTCTGAAACACAAAAACAACAGAAAACAGGGAACTGGCACTGTGGCGACTTGTTAGTAGGTTAGTTCCGTAAAATGCATAAAAGTGCCACGAAGTGTAACGAAACAGTAGGCAAATGGTGTAAAAACAAGCATGGAGCATAAAAATTTATAGATACGTTGGAGACGTATCAAGCATCCCCAAGCTTAACTCCTGCTCTACCTCGAGTAGGTAAGTGATAACAAAATAATAATTTTTTAGGTGACATGCACCTACACAATCTTGATCATATATGTAAGCATTTGTGAGCTGGGATCATAAGAACTTAAAATATGGACATGAAAGATATAATCTTGACAATAAAGAACTTAGCAACCATGTTGTAAACATGCAAATGAACGCAAACAAATGATCATGAAAATGAAACAATGAAAGTCAAACGTGTGTTCAAATCATAAGGAAAAACATACAAATGGTTTTCAGCTTGTCCTTCATGGAGAGCAATCCATAAATGCATAGGACACCTTCAAGTTCAAGAGGGTGACTAGATACAAATAATTTGAGAACAAGTGAAACCAACAATATGAATCAATCATTGAAAACTTTGGGACAATGCACATTATACTAAGAATGACAACTTTGCTCTCTTAATGGTGCAAAAAGATAGAAGGTGGTGACTCAACATAAAAGTAGAAGAAAGGCCCTTCGCGGAGGGAAGCAGTGATTGCAAGTTTTATAACCTTCAAAAATTATGGTACTTACCGGCTTTAAGCTCTCATTGCCCCCATCATAAGCATCTTGAATGGTTAGAGTTAATGTGAGAACAATTATGATGCATATGCTTGACAAATCATAAGTCGAAAACCTCGTGTCCCGTGAATACGAGTACCCAAACCTCATGCTACTCAACTTAGAGTCCCAAGCAAGGCTCTTGTCATTGTAAGTATATATGTATCATCGAGAACCGCCAACGGGGTACCTCCGTGCCCGATGACATGGAACAAGCCCACATCAAAATGACAGGACAAGCAGACAATGAACACCTCGACATCTCTTTTATTTACCAATTGTATAGCTTTTTATTTTGAGATGCGTCGTCGAATGTCCACTATGGGTATGCTGCAAATTTCCACCATGAATTATGCATGGATTAGATTGGTGGCCCAGGCGTTTCCCTAACACATATACAAACTCCATGATCCCCGCAAGTTTCCCAATTCATTTCACACCGCGGGCATCCATAAACAAAAGATCACGATATCAACTCAAATAGAAGTGCAATGTTGAAAGCTTGCCCCATGACAGCATGGTTGGGCTAGTATCCAACTTACAACTTGCAAGCATAACAACTCAACATAAGAGACCACAATGTCAAATTTTTAAGAACAAGAAAAGTAAAGTGTGCCTTTCGGTTCGTGAGAGCTTTACTGACCAATTTTCGTATAACACTGGTAGGAGTTTAATTTGAAGAGTAAATAAAAGCAAGTCAAATTTACTTGGAATAGCAAATTGCTAATAGGTATGTATGGTGAACACTTTGGCAAACTTTGGTTTTTAGGAGTTGGATGCACGAGTAGAGCTCATACTCAGTACAAGGCGAGGGCTAGCAAAAGACTGGGAGCGACCAACTAAGAGAGCAATAATGGCCATAATCATGCAAAGCGACAAAGCGATATTAAAAGAAGCATAAGATGGCATCAAAAGTTAAAAACTAAATGATCATAAAGGCTATTGGCGACTTTGTATGAGTCTAACATGTGTGAGCATGCGCCAAGTCAACCCAAATAAAGCATCAAGGAGAAAACCAAAATAATGCTTCCAAACGATAAAAACAACGCATGATTTTTTTTCAAAGGCTCATTAAGCAATCTCAGTTATTTGAGACAAGTCATGCTACAGCAAAACCACTAAGCATACTATCAAAAAGACATCAAGAAAGACATGAAAAAGCCTAAGCCGTAGTCTACACAAGCTCCTTCTTGTACCACTTTTTTGCATAAAGCTTTTTTCTCTTTTCCAACACCATTTGAAATTTTTTAAGACACCTCTTTTGATGAAAACCAATAAAGATCAGAGGCAAAAATACACCTTGATGAAGAGATATGACAAGGTCTGAACGCAAATCAAGGCGAAAATGAAAACCAAAAGCAGTAGCAGAAAAAGAAGAACACTCGGTTTTTGATAAGAGTGAAAACTAGAGCGTTTTTGGCAAATGAAAAGCAAGGCAACTTCTCCAAAAGAAATTTGTTGGGGTCCAACCATTTATTATAGCAAAGAAACAAACTAACTAAGAAAACTAAAACAACTGACGCTCCAAGAAAAAATGCATAGTGCATGAAGCAATAAAAATATAGTGTTTTAAAAGGTGACCTGATTTTTACCGATGAAGAAGGGGTGCCTCGGGGGCATCCCCAAGCTTTGACGCTTGTACTTCTTGGATATTTCTTGGGGTGATGCATGGGCATCCCCAAGCTTGAGCTTTTGTCCATTCTTCAACTCATCTCATCATTCTCCAATCCCAACACTTGAAAACTTCCTTCATACAAAACTAAACACAAATCTACTAGCAACATTAGTGTAGCATAACATATAATCAACCTCTTTTTGCTTCAGGTTTCAACCTAAAACCACCACATATATAGCATATACTACTGTAGCAACTTCCCCAAAAGTTCCGTGATAAAAAAAACTCAAAAGAAAGCGATAAAGCGGCAAACACAAATATTGGCAGAAATCTGTCAAAACAGAACAGCTGACAAAGGCCGAATTTTTAAGGGGTTTTCTGTCGCTCAAATCAAAAAGTGTTCAACTAATGAAAGTTTGGATATAACCTGGGGCATATGCACAAGAAATTGCAGGTACAAAATATATACAGAGAATTTTCACGAATTTTTACGGTGCAGCACCGAAAGCAGTTTCAGGACAGCAACATCCCCAAATCTTACCTCACTCAAATTAGAGGCTTCTCTTGGCACAACAATGAAATAAAAAAGATAAGGAGAGGTCATTACAGTAGTAATGACTTCCAAGACTCAAATAAAAGAAAAAGTACTGAAAAGAAAACATTGGGTTATCTCCCAAGAGTGCTTTTCTTTAACGCCTTTGAGCTAGGCGCAGTAATTTGAGAAGATGCTCATATACGAAATATGAATTGAAGCAAAAGAAAGCATCAAGGAGCAAACATGAAACACATTTAAGTCTAACCCACTTCCTATGCATTGGAATCTTGTAAGAAAATAAATCAAAGAAGCACATAGTAACAAACATGGGTAGATAAAATAAGAGCAACTTCGGAACTTTCAATATAAAGAGAGGTGTTTTAGTAACATGAAAATTCCGACAACCATATTTTCCTCTCTCATAATAATTTTCAGTAGCATCATGAACAAACTCAACAATATAAATATCACACTCACCCTCCTTTGTTAAGCATGGAGGGCGATCAAATAAGGTAGTAGTTAAAGAGTTACTCTTATTGGGAGGTAGACATGGGTAGCTCCATTCTTCCTCCACTTGATCATCACTCTCCTCCTCTTTTTCATCCAATGAGCTTCCAGTTTCAGCAATTTCTTCTTCCATAGGCTCCTTCAAGGCATTAGTCTCTTCCGTTGGAGAGCATCTATTAAGATATTTAAGAATATAACCATTTTCTTCTTGTAATTATCAAAGCAAAATGTAAGTATATCATAAACCTCATATTTATACAGTGCATCATCAGTATTTTCAAGCAAATAAGCAAGTTTGAATGCACCCTTCCAAGCAATAAATTCTTCAATTTGTTCCACATCATAAAAGTCATAATTTCCATTAATATAATAAGATATGGTAACATCATCATTATACTCACATTGAAAAGGGAGGTGTTTATACCTCCTACAGCAACAAGATCTATCAAAGCAATAAGTAACATTATAAGTAGAGCACACATTTCTAGCAATGATATACAATCTATTGATTTGTTCCCATAAGTGTTTCCCTTTTTGTGACAAGCGGTGTTCCTCATAATAATTTTGCTGCTCTTCCGTGAACCCACCTTGCCAAAAAAAATTAGTTTCAAAGAAACCAACCATTGATAGAAAGCATGATAAAGCAAGACAGTAACAGACCAACAAAAATAACAACTATAGTAGGAACTAATTTTTTTGTATTTTTGATAAAACGATGCAAGTAAAAATAAAGTAAAGAAAAACTTAAAACAAAGTAAAGGATGTGCGTGTGAAAAACTCCCCTCGCAGAAGTCTTCTACTTCCTCCCCGGCAATGGCGCCAGAAAAGAGCTTGATTGCTGGTTGATGGCGCCAGAAAAGAGTTGGTGCCTAGTTGAATGTTCAGCCCATTGGGAACCCCAAGAGGAAGGTGTGATGAATACAGCAGCAAGATTTTCCCTCAGTTAAGAAACCAAGCTTTATCGTTCTTGGAGAGGAGAGACAAACGACTGAAGGTGATGCTTGCAAGCTTCGCGACGGCTTCAGACAATTTATATATGGCGCCTCATCCAAGCTTTGCTTTGCTAGCAGCAACGTGGAACCAGCACACAACACAACCAAATACTTTGTTCCCAACTTGCGATAAGGTTGTCAATCTCACCGGTTTGCTTGAAACAAAGGGTATGAGCGTATCGAGTGGAAAGCAGTGAAAGTATGCGAGTAAAGTAAACAGTGCGAGTAAAGTAAACAGGTGATAGCAATATGATGCAAATAGGACCGGGGTCCACAGTTCACTAGTGGTGTCTCTCCATAAGATAAATAACACATGCTGGGTAAACAAATTACAGTTGGGCAATTGATAGAATAAAGATAAATGTGATATATCAAGAAGATCACTATGCGATTTACTCTGGGCATTACAACAAAATACATAGACCGCCATCCAACTGCATCTATGACTAATAATCCACTCCCGGGGATATCATCCGAACACCCCATGAGTATTAAGTTGCGAACAACAGATAATTGCATTAAGCAAAGTGTGTAATGTAAACAAAGCATATGCCCTCGAGCATATGAATGTTGTTTTCTACCTAGTAGCAACAGCACATCTACAACCTTAGAGATTTCTGTCACTCCCCCAGATTAAATAGAGGCATGAACCCACTATCGAGCATAAATACCCCCTCTTGGAGTCACTAGCAACTACTCGGCCAAGATAGCTACTAACAACGGAGAGCATGCAAGATCATAAACAACATAGAGATAACATAAGATATATTTCAGTATAGCAACTCAATCATAACACCAATATTCATCGGATTCCAATAAACCAAACATTTAGAATTACATAACGGTGATCTCAATCATGTAGGGCAGCTCATGAGATCTAAACATGAAGCACATGGTGGAGGAGACAACCATCTAGCTACTGCTATGGACCCATAGTCCAAGGTAGACTACTCACTCATCGCTCCGGAGGCAAGCATGGCGATGAAGAAGACCTCCAGTGGCGATTCCCCTCTCCGGCAGGGTGCCGGGAAGAGCTTCTGGACCCTCCGATCTTCGGGTCGAACGCTGCGGCGGATCGCGATGTGTTCTGGAAAAGTGATCGGGTACTTAGGTTTTTTCCATCGGGGGGTCTTTATAGGCGAAGGGGCAGCGTCAGAGGTGGACCGAGGAGCTCTCACACATAGGGGGCACGGCCAGGGGCCAGGCCGCACCGCCCTGGTGTGTGGGGCTGATACGTCCAAAACGTATCTACTTTCCCGAACACTTTTGCTATTTGTTTCTCCTCTAATTTGTGTGTTTTGAATACAACTAACACGGACTGACGCTGTTTTCAGCAGAATTGCTCTGGTGTCTCGTTTTTGTGCAGAAATCCAACTTCCAGTAAAAATTCGGGAAAAATCATGAAAAATCCTATTTCACCAGAAGACCCACGGAGCCAGAAGACAGGAGGGAGAAGGGGCTCGAGGGGCTGTCACGCACAGGTGGCGCGGCCCAGCCCTGGCCGCGCCACCCCTGCGTGAGAGGGCCCCAGAACCCCTCTCGACCTCCCCTCTCGCGTACATATACCCCCTGACGACATAATATCAGGGAGACGGCATTTTTCCCAGATAGACTTCTGCTGCGCCGCCGCCATCAGAAACCGCGATTCGAAACCAGAAACTCCGTTCTGGCACCCTGCCGGGACGGGGATTCGGAGGAGATCTTCATCACCATCACCACCGACGCTCCTCCATCGACCATCCATGACTCCCCCATCCATGTGTGAGTAATTCCCCCGCTGTAGGTGAGGGGATGGTAGGGATTGGATGAGATTGTTCATGTAATTTGATATGAGATTGATAGGGCATAGTGCCTAGTATCTTTATTTAGTGCCTATGACATTGTTGCAACTTGTTGTGCTTAATACTTGTCACTTTGGGCCCGAGTGCCATGATTTCAGATCTGAACATGTTATTATTTCTATGATGATACTTGTTGTTTATGGTCTTACCTACAAGTTGTATACACATATTGTTGTCCGGAACCCGAGGCCCCAAAGTGACAGAAATTGGGATAACCGGAGGGGATGGCTATGATGTGAGGATCACATGTGTTCACTGAGTGCTAATGCTTTGCTCCGGTACTCTATTAAAAGGAGTACCTTAATTACCAGTAGTTTCCCTTGAGGCCCTGCTGCAATAGGCTGGTAGGACAAAAGATGTCGTGCAAGTTTCTCCTTGCGAGCACGTACGACTATATATGGAACACATGCCTATGATTGTTTGTACTAGGATGCTTTATCATTATTTATCTGCAATGCCCATGTCTCATTGATTTCATGAATTATCTTATCCATGCAACGCCCGTAATCCATCCCTATGCCTACAGTATTTGTTCCTACTGTTTACAACTGTTACTATTACTGATGCTATTTTACTACAGCTGTTACTGTTTCACTACTGTCACCACTATAAAACCGTTGCTACTGATAAACCGCTGCGAGCAAGACTGTTTCCAGGTGCAGCTGAATTGACAACTCATCTGTTAAGGCTTGCATATATTCTTTGGCTCCCCTTGTGTCGAATCAATAAATTTGGGTAATACTTCCCTCGAAGACTGTTGCGATCCCCTATACTTGTGGGTCATCAAGACTATTTTCTGGCGCCGTTGCCGAGGAGCATAGCTTTATTTGTAAGTTCACTTGGTATTCATATTGTTCGCTGCAATCCTTTCATCATGGGTAAACCTCGTGATGGAAAAGTTCCTATATTGCCATCCACTATAAGATGAGGTACGACTCTCAACACCTCTGTTGCTCTTGATTCGCCATCTGTTATGAGTAAGTTGCTTACACCACCACACCCACACGCTACTGCTACTACTTCTGCTGAGATTGAAAATGCCACTGATAATTTAGATGATGCTTCTACTGTGCTTGATGAGAGAGGTTACTATTGCTACTATTGCTAGAGCTAAGTTGGGAAACACCACTGTTACACCTGTTAGTTCACCTGAATCTAGGGAATGTTCTAGTGATGATTATGATGATGATGCTTACATTGAGCTTAATGATGATTTTATTGCAGAAGCACGTGCTGCTCGTAATGCAGGTAATGTTAAAGAACTTCTTGCTAGACGTTCTGTTAGATATAATTTGTCTCCTGATCCTAAGTTTGCTGCTTCTCCTATAAATATTAGAGACAAGGATTATGATTTCTCTTTGGATTTATCTTACATATCTATTGTTGAGAAAACTCCTTTTTGTGGTACTAAAGATGAGAGTGCTATGGAGCACATGAATGAGCTTTCTACTTTGAGTAATTTGTTTTCTGATGATATTAAGCTCCGCACTTATTTTGTTGCTAAGATTTTCCCTTTCTCGTTGAAAGATGCTGCTAAAATTTGGTTTAATAGCTTGTCTCCTGGATCTCTTACTAGTCCTATTGCTTTGGTTAATGCTTTCTTTTAGAAATATTTTCCTGCTAGTGCTCAACATGCCGCTGTGCAGAAAATCTTTGATTTTGAACAGGGAAAAGGAGAGATATTGCCTGAATCTTGGACAAGGTTTTGTTCTTTAATTAGAGCTTTGCCTAAAGAACCATTGCCTAAAAATGAACTCCTTGATATATTTTATAATGGACTAACGGATGAATCTAAGTCATATTTGGATAGTTGTGCTGGTTGTGTTTTCAGGGAAAGAACTCCGGCTGAAGCAGAAGAATTAATGGCTAAAATAAGCCGGAATCATGATGATTGGACTTTAGTTGAGCCAACACCAGCACCAACTCCTGCGCCATCTACAAAGCCTACGCCAAAGAAGAGAGGGATGATTGAATTAAATGATGAAGTTATGAAGGAAGCTAAGAAATCTCTTAAGGAGAAGGGTATTAAGGCCGAAGATGTGAAGAATTTACCTCCGATAGAAGAATTATGTAAGCCAATCCCTCACTCATCTACCATTGAGGTACACTCTCTCCAACGCTTTGATGAAAGAGATATTCCTTATACTAAACCTCCTGATCAATGCTTAGATGAGTTCGATAATTTTATTGTTAAGCAAGAAAATTTTAATAGAATGGTGCATAATCATTTGTTGGAAAATTCTAGAGTTATTAACAAGTTGCAGGATATTGTGGAGAGAACCGCCAATGATGTGAAGATACTTGTTAAACATTTTCAAATGGTTCAAACGCAAATTGATCAGCTTACCAAGGTGCAAAAAGACTTGCTAGTTAATGCTGCAAGGGAGAAGCAAGCATGTGAAATACGCACAAGAAGTGGTGCTGCTACTCAAGACCCGTTATATCCTGAAGGACATCCTAAGAGGGTCGAGCAAGATTCTCAACGAACTGCAAGTGATGATATTCCTCCCAAGAAGAAGAAGAAGAAGCATGAGACAACCGCAGAATCCTCTGATGCAGGTAAAGATCCTAACAGTGTTTCTATTTCTGATGCTGAAACTGAACCAGGAGATACTTCCGATAAAGAAGAAGATAAAGAAGAAGTTGAAGAAGAACCGGAAAAGAGTGGTAAAAATGCAAAGTACACTAAAGAAGACTTCATTGCCAACAAGCATGGTAAAGAGAGGGAACCTTGGGTACAGAAACCAATGCCTTATCCTAGTAAGAAACACAAGTCCAAGGAAGAAGAACACTACAACAGGTTTTGTGAATGGATGAGACCTTTATTTTTGCAAATTCCTTTGACTGATGCTATTAGAATGCCTCCTTATGCAAAGTATATGAAAGATATTGTCACTAACAAAAGGAAAATTCCTAGTGAGGAAATTTCCACTTTACTTGCTAACTATTCTTTTGATGGTAAAGTCCCAGAGAAGCTTGGAGATCCAGGTATACCTACTATTCCTTGCTCCATTAAAAATAATTATGTTAGGACTGCTTTATGTGATTTGGGAGCTGGAGTTAGTGTAATGCCTTTTTCTCTTTATAAGAGACTTGATCTAGAAAAATTAGTATCAACTGATATATCTTTGCAGATGGCTGATAAGTCTACTACTATTCCTATTGGTATATGTGAAAATGTTCCCGTTCAAGTTGCTAACAGTTGTTTAATATTAACTGATTTTGTTGTGTTGGAAATGCCCGAAGATGATAATATGTCTATTATTCTTGGGAGACCTTTTCTAAACACTGCAGGAGCTGTTATTAATTGCAATCAAGGAAAGGTTACTTTTAATGTTAATGACAAAGAATATACGGTTTATTTTCCCAAGAAGATTGATAGGAAGAATGCTCTAAGTTCAATCAAGAATGTTGATACCATCAAAGTTGGTCAAATTATTTGTTCAGAGCGAAAGCCCAAGGAAGAATATCAAATTGTTATGGTTGGGACGATACCTATCAAAGTTGAGGTAACATAAGCATTAAGTGAAGTGCAAAGTTTTGCCTCATAAAAAGTTAGTTTGGTAACAAGACTTGATCAACCTTGTTAACAAAGTGATTTTATATGAACGAAACTTCGTTTTCACCGCATCCACTCCATCTTACTTGTATTTACTTTCATCAAAATGTTATTCCTTCAGTTTAGTTGTATGATTAAGAGTATATCAGAGCTGCTGCATGCTTAGTTTTGATTTGCTTAAAATCTTTTCGTCTTAAGTTTTTCTGAGTTTTATCGATACGCAAATTTCTAAAAAATCCTCGAAAATAAAGTTTCTCGAAAAATTCCAGAAAATTCTTTATAAATTTTTATGTCAAAAATGGGGTAGAGAGACACCTAGGAGGCACCAGGTGGGGCAGCCACGCCACCTCACACACAGGTGGCGCGGCCCAGCCCTAGCCGCGCCACCCATGTGTGAGAGGGCCCCACCAGGCCCCTCACTCATCTCTTCTTCCCCAGCTCTTTCTCTCTCCCGAAAAACACAGCCCCATTTGCTCAAGCTCGAGTTCTTGCTGTTCTTCACCTCGATTTTTCGATCTCCTTGCTCAGCCCAACATTTCTGCTGAAATTTGAATCATTTGCTCACCGGTATGTGACTCCTCCACTTGTCCAAGTAGATTTTCTTTTGGTAAAGTATTTCTTGAGTATTTTAGCATTATAGGTGACAGTATAAATGAGTATGCATGCTTGTTCTATTGCTTAGAAAGGTTATTTTGATGCATGATAGCTCTCTAGTAACCCACTATAGTAGTTTCCTACACTTGCTTGTTGTAAAATCACTTTTTATGAGGTTTGTCAAAAATTTCAGAAATGGAGGAGAATACATATCAACTCTCTCAACATGAACTAGAAGTGCATGATGTTATGAAAGTTCACCGTGAAGAGAAGGTTTTTCCCTCACACTATCCATGTTCAACATTCTTGAGTGCTGCTGGAATCCTGCAGGATTTTCAAACTTTACTTTCTAATGCAGGATTAGAATATTTTGTTGAGGGTGAACCTCCCCAATATTTTAAATTAACAATGTATGTGGTGCAGGATTTCAGATTTAGTTGGTCCACTTCTAACCCCATGGTTCATTACAAAATCTATAATAAATCTGTGGACTTGCCTCTTGATGTTTTCTGTACAGCTATTAGAGTACCACGGTGGGGATCGCTCGAGAAGATAAGAGGTCAGCCTAGGCCATTGTTGGAACTTTACGAAGAGATTTGTCAAGGAAGAAGCTTTACAGGAGAGGGTGGTAAAACTCGAAATATTCATTTCCCATCCATTCGATATTTTGCCTTATTTATTACCAAATGTGTTCTTGCTAGGAAATCTGCAAGTAGATTGTCTCTCCATGATCTAGCTTTTATTGTTGCTGCTGTGAGGCGTGATAGAACTTACCATTTGGGTGCCTTAATAGCTTTTCATCTTGATATTAATCGTGAGAAGGGGGGAATCTGTGGAGGACTTATAGCTTCACGCCTGTTAGCTTTGCATGGCGTTGTGCCTCATTTTCGAGATCTGCAGTTCCCCGAGGAGAAACTTGGTCTTGATTCTATGGTTCAACATAAGTTTCTTTCTCCTCCTGCTAGTTTGATTAATTTAACATTTGAGCTAACCTTTTTCAAGAAGACTACCTGGAGGGTAGTAAAGACTGAACGATCAGTCCGTTTGCCTGCACCTCTTTTGTTTAACCTTGATCGCAGGAATGGATGGTCGCTTACGGAAGATGAGCTTGATGCGTACGTGGAGGAGCACCCGCCACCTGTACACGATGAGGAGGGCGCCGAAGAATCGGGGCAGCCCTCCAACATTACGAACTTCCCATATGAGCAACCTTATTATGATTATGCGCCATCAGCTTCATCTTCACGAGAGCCCGGGTACGATTACACCTATGATGATCCACCAGCCTGGGGCAGTTATCAAAGTCGAAATTGATCTCCACTTAGGCCAAAAGCCTAAGCTTGGGGGGAGGTACGCCGACGATTCACTCATCTACACATCATATTTAGTCGGTCCTTTGTATATTCATGTTTCGCTTTCTTTATTGTTTTCGTTCTTGTTTCCATTTTTCCAAAACACAAAAAGACCAAAAATATTTCCGTTGTTTCTCTCTATTTGGTTCTTTAGTTTTCTACCTTTGGTTTGCTTTACTTGCTATTTCGGTTTGCTATCTGAAAAACCCAAAAATATTTTGCTTTGTTTGCTATTTCCTTCTGCCTTTGTTTCAAGAATCGAAAACACAAAAATATTTGTTGTTCTTCTTCGGTTTTGTAAAGTTTGTTGCAGAGTTCAGTCTCCCGTTACTCCATTGGAGCTTGGTATTTACTTTATATTATTCAAGCCACACAAGTGAAGAGCAATAATGACGATATATGACAATCCGAGATGTGGTAAGAGGCTGGTATGAACTCTATTTGTTTTCATTTTTGTACATATACTCATCTATGTGGACATGCTTAATCGGTTCATGTAAGGTATATGTCATCTAATGGATGCTTTGTAGTTATTGCTTTCATATGATTAGTTTCAATTTACTATTAGCCTGTAGCATGTCATGTAGACGCTTGCATGCATTGTTTTATTCATAGTATGGTATGATATTGTGGTATCCACCTCTGGAAGCTTCATTTGAATCGACTTGGCACATGCTCAAGCATGCATATGACTGAACAAAAAGTCAATTAAGCCTCGATGATCTAAATTGCCTCAGAGTTCTTGTATCATTTTTATGCCTATATTAATTTTGTTATGTTGCAAGCATGATTATGACAGTTATTGCTCTCTCGATTGTCGCTTCCCAGTCTTTTGCTAGCCTTCATTTGTACTGAGTATGAGCTATACTCGTGCATCCTACTACCAAAACCAAGTCTTCAAAAGAGTCCACTATAAATTCCTATGCATGGTATTTGTAAGCCATTCCAAGTAAATTTTCATGTGCCACCTTTCAAAACTTTCAACTACTTCTCATTTTGTGCCACTATTTTTAGCTCATGGGGACGTAGTGGTCGGAATTGCTATCTTCCATATTAAATTAAGTACCCCTCGACTAGGCAGCTTCATCTGCTCGTCACTAATTTTGCATGAGAGCTGGTCAGACCATTATAATCTTAATTCTAAAGGAAAGAAAAAAAAATGCACTCCTCCAAAAGGAATGAGAAAGTTGGTGGGCACCCGATGAATCGGTTAGCCATGGTTTGAGAAAGGAAAAAGGTGGGGAGGAGTGCCAAAGCTTTATAAAAGAGCACCAATGTGCCAAATTTCAAAGAACTCGGAACCGCTCTCACTTGTTTATTATGGAAGATAGTAAGTCCCCATTGCTAGTCGTTGACATAGAACAACCACCTCTCAAAAGAAATTTTTATCTCTGTTTTACAAATGAAAAGCTCTAGCACATGTTAAATCACTGCTTCCCTCTGCGAAGGGCCATTCGTTTACTTTTATGTTGAGTCTTCATCTTCTAACTTTTAAGCACTTCTTGAGAGCATAGCTGTTATTCTTAGTGTAATGTGCTTATCCCAGAACACGGTTAATTGTGGTATAACTTTGATGCTTGTATCTTTGATATTTCTACTTCTAGTCTTCCCTTGGACTTCAGAGGTGCCTCAGCATTTATGTTTTGCTCTACAAATAAAGGCAAGCAGGATACCACTCTTTCATATCATTTATGCATATTACAATCTTGTAGCTTCTCATGTACATGTTACTTGTTATTAGTGCATTGGCACTCTTTCATAGCTTGCTTGACTATGAGGTGACATTAGTTGCATATCTCTTATTATGAATTGCCTGAGTACTTGATCACATAGTTAGTATATATACATCATATGAGCAAATGTGTTCGTGAAAGTTTCTTTTATCGCTCTCAGTTGTTAACTGAATTGCTTGAGGACAAGCAAATAGCTAAGCTTGGGGGGAGTTGATACGTCCAAAACATATCTACTTTCCCGAATACTTTTGCTATTTGTTTCTCCTCTAATTTGTGTGTTTTGAATACAACTAACACGGACTGACGCTGTTTTCAGCAGAATTGCTCTGGTGTCTCGTTTTTGTGCAGAAATCCAACTTCCAGTAAAAATTCGGGAAAAATCATGAAAAATCCTATTTCACCAGAAGACCCACGGAGCCAGAAGATAGGAGGGAGAAGGGGATCGAGGGGCTGTCACGCACAGGTGGCGCGGCCCAGCCCTGGCCATGCCACCCCTGCGTGAGGGGGCCCCAGAACCCCTCTTGACCTCCCCTCTCGCGTACATATACCCCCTGACGACATAATATCAGGGAGACGGCGTTTTTCCCAGATAGACTTCCGCTGCGTCGCCGCCATCAGAAACCGCGATTCGGAACCAGAAACTCCGTTCTGGCACCCTGCCGGGACGGGGATTCGGAGGAGATCTTCATCACCATCACCACCGACGCTCCTCCATCGACCATCCATGACTCCCCCATCCATGTGTGAGTAATTCCCCCGCTGTAGGTGAGGGGATGGTAGGGATTGGATGAGATTGTTCATGTAATTTGATATGAGATTGATAGGGCATAGTGCCTAGTATCTTTATTTAGTGCCTATGACATTGTTGCAACTTGTTGTGCTTAATACTTGTCACTTTGGGCCCGAGTGCCATGATTCCAGATCTGAACATGTTATTATTTCTATGATGATACTTGTTGTTTATGGTCTTACCTACAAGTTGTATACACATATTGTTGTCCGGAACCCGAGGCCCCAAAGTGACAGAAATTGGGATAACCGGAGGGGATGGCTATGATGTGAGGATCACATGTGTTCACTGAGTGCTAATGCTTTGCTCCGGTACTCTATTAAAAGGAGTACCTTAATTACCAGTAGTTTCCCTTGAGGCCCTGCTGCAACAGGCTGGTAGGACAAAAGATGTCGTGCAAGTTTCTCCTTGCGAGCACGTACGACTATATACGGAACACATGCCTATGATTGTTTGTACTAGGATGCTTTATCATTATTTATCTGCAATGCCCATGTCTCATTGATTTCATGAATTATCTTATCCATGCAACGCCCGTAATCCATCCCTATGCCTACAGTATTTGTTCCTACTGTTTACAACTATTACTATTACTGCTGCTATTTTACTACTGCTGTTACTGTTTCACTACTGTCACCGCTATAAAACCGTTGCTACTGATAAACCGCTGCGAGCAAGACTGTTTCCAGGTGCAGCTGAATTGACAACTCATCTGTTAAGGCTTGCATATATTCTTTGGCTCCCCTTGTGTCGAATCAGTAAATTTGGGTAATACTTCCCTCGAAGACTGTTGCGATCCCCTATACTTGTGGGTCATCAGGGGCCCTCGTGGCCCCCCTCCAACTCCTCTTCGGATCACTGGAAGCTTCCGGGAAAAATAAGACTTCAGAAACTTGTTTCGTCCAATTCCGAGATTATTTCTTGTGTAGCACTTCTGAAACACAAAAACAGCAGAAAATATGGAACTGCCACTGTGGCGACTTGTTAGTAGGTTAGTTCCGGAAAATGTATAAAAGTGCCACGAAGTGTAACGAAACAGTAGGCAAATGGTGTAAAAATAAGCATAGAGCATCAAAAATTATAGATACGTTGGAGACGTATCACACTTCCTGCTGCGGGCACCAGGAAGCCATGAACCCGCGGTCCGCCGTGGCGGCCAGGAACTCCGGGGGAAGCACCGCCGCATCGCCCCTGACGAGATCTCGGCGGATGATCCAAATGAACTGCCTTCCGCTGTTGGCCAGCCCCCAGGCGAACTCTACCATCTGTTCGTTGGTCATGACGATGATGCATCAACATCCCTAAGCTTAACCCATTCTCGTCCTCAAGTATGAATGTGATAAAACTAAACATGAACTTTGGAGTTTATTGTTTAATTCAATAGCAAGTAATAGTATATAAGATCAATGAATCAAACCTTAATGAATAGTATTTTATTCTCGCGAAACAAACAATCTATGTCTGTCAGATTTTACAGTGTTACGATGGATGATAAGTTTTTTCTGCTAGATGTGGAAATTGGCATGGCCCCACACCTAAAAATCCTCATCCCGTTTTTAGGTTGGTTGTGCACTGGTACCAACAGGCGCGTCCTGAATTTTTTTTATTTTAGGAATGACAGCCGTGACCTAACATTTACAAACTACACTAACGTAATTTTTGGACACCGATATATTAACGGGTGTTTTAAATCGTTTTGGACGAACCAAGAATTTTTGCATGTCAACTTATTTTAACTCATTTTGATGACATATATCATCTACCATTGGATAAAAAATCAGATGGCTGGCAACTCGCCCGGGTCGAGAGTTAAAAATCCAAACGTCTGCTCTTTATAATTTCCTAAAAAAAATCAACTCCAATGGGATTATTTGGTCCGTTAACCCTATTGATGGAGAGAGATGGGACAAAGGCCGTAACCAAAACAATGGTTTGGAGTCATATATCAGTGTTATTGATTGATGCAAAGTGAATAATGTAAGGATAAACAATCAGAACAAACGACACCAAGATTTGGTACACTGGTGGAAAAAGGGTCTATGGTCCCGGTTTATTTGGGCCATTGGTCCCGGTTGCTGAACCGGGATCCATTACTCGGGACCAATGCCGGTCCCGGTTCTAGCACGAACCGAGACCGATAGGTCTCCACGTGGACGCGCTGCAGGGACGATCCCCCTGGGTCAATGGTTCCGGTTCGTAGAACGAACCGGGATCGTTGATTTCAGGGTTTTTTGGTTTTTTTTTCATTCAGGGATTAGGGTTTTATTTGGTGTGTATTGTATTCAATTTAATGGTGCTATATATATACAACAATAATAAAGGAACCACATTATATATATGCATATTACACATCATGGTCACGAATATATTATTAATATTCACCGTCTCATCCGTCGTGCTTGGTCGCTATTACAAACGGTAACTCACACAAATTTGATTTTACATCTTCTTTTTTACACTTCCTTCTAAATGAACCGGGTAATAGTATTCTCCTTTCGGATCTATGATTTGTTCTAATAAGAATCCGGCAATTTCCTCTTGAATTACTTGCACGCGTTCCCGTGGTAGAAGACCGTCCCGCATCCGTTCGATCTAATTTAAAGAAGGGGATCAATATATATGAATGAAACTAAACATAGTTGATGGTAATAAAATAAAGTTGAGATTATTTTTTATCGTACTTCAAGTTTTTTGAAGTTTTGGTCTGCGCCCTT
This sequence comes from Dactylis glomerata, assembly GCA_007115705.1. NCBI lineage: Eukaryota > Viridiplantae > Streptophyta > Magnoliopsida > Poales > Poaceae > Dactylis > Dactylis glomerata. The sequence continues at coordinate 854,503 of QXEO01001357.1, forward strand.
CTCTTTGGTCGTCTAGCGAATGAACTCACAGACATAGTATCCACATAAGTTATTCTCAGCTTCCTGCCTCAAGCACTTTACGAGAACGGAGTTCAATCAAAATAAGAATCAAGCATGATAATTGTATTGAAACTAGAATCAAAGAGATGCGTGGATCTAGCAAGTAGTACTTACATTCAATGGTTGAAATGTAAGCTCTGGCTTCCAAACACCCCTAGTGTTGGCGGTGAACCGTTTCCAAGCCTTCTGGAGGCATTCCTGCATGTTCGCCCAGTTTCCTAAAGGTGTGCGTTTTGAGTCCATGACTTTGACTACTCCTTCGTCAACACTAATGATTAACAGAATAAAGTGGAAGCTGCACAGACATAACGAGTCAAATATACGCTTAACATCGAGTAAAGCGAAAACAGAATATGTACAAGACAGTAACACTCACTTGAAGTTGTAAGGAAATAGTATTTCCCTTCTGTTGCTGAAATACTTCAACGATTGTACCAAGTTATCCTCTGTCTCTTTGGGTTTTTTTTAGAGTATCTTCATGAACGAAATTGCAGTCAACGAACCCAAGGTCAAAGATTCCTCCTCGGTCGCATTCGAGAATCTTCATTCTGCATATATAATTAGTATAATGATGAGTAAGATTATACAAGCAACGAATGAGCTGAGCTAGAAAGACTTAATAATACTTACAGACAATAGGCACTGACGATAGTTTTGTCGAGGGTGTCTTGTTGGTAAAACTGAAATAATTCTAGAAATTCAATCAGTAAGAAGCCATCTCCATGACCGTAATGGTGGTGTTTATATCCAGCATAGATCCAGTTTGTGGATTCAGCACATGCTTGTATGTACCAGTTATGCAATCTCCGCATTTTTGTTGGTAGATCTTTGACTAACTCGGGTTTGACGAGGGGATTCCCGTACCGGTATTTGTACGCTATTTGCTGGTACCCCTCGAACTCATCCAGACGACTCATGTACTCAGCAATAGACAGTCCATATAACTTGGCCTTTTCTCCGTAGAGTTGAATAAACTCCGGATCAATGTTCGGATCATGCCGCTCCTAGGCTCTCCACTCATTGGTATCGTACACTTTGAGCGGTTCGATCGATTGATTTTTCTGTTGTCCGAGCTGGGCAACTTCTTTCCCGACTCTCCGCTCTTTTGCCTCAGCCGACTTGGTAATAGAGCGATTATAGTCAGGTGTGAGCGCTATGGGTTGGTGAAGCTGAATCTTAAGCGCGGCTGCTTTGGCTTTATCTTCTGCGGTGACCGGGAAGATCAATGGCTCCGTCGGCTTTGGCTTTTTCTTGTTAGCCATGTCAGTCTTCCACTGTTGATAATGGGCATCTGCGGCCGCAGCAATTTCCTCATCTGTCTTCTCATAAGGAAGCTTCTTCATATTCTGATGAGGTACTCTTGGGAGGGGCGATAGCTTACGTTTCGGTGATCGGAACGTGCTCTTGCTGCTGCTGGTGGTGCTGTCCCTCTTAGTATACTTCCGCTTTAGTCTCCGAGGCTCAGGGGATGGAGACGGCTGAGGCGGCGGTGGAGACGGCTGCGCTGAGTGGTGAGGCGGTGAAGGCGACGGTTGCGCTGGAGAATGGTGAGGTGGCAGTGAAGGTGGACTGCTGCTCTGAGGAGTGGGTGGCCTTGGCGGGACATAATTAGTAAGCACGATGTGCTCCTTTGGCCATACAACAGTCCCCCCCTTTGGCTTCTCCTAGTTCAGTCAGGTCCCTATCTTCCCCTGCAGGGTGGTCCAGCTTCAGCTCCTCAAAATCTTGCTTGACATCATCCACCGTGACGACAGCGTACCCTTTTGGAACCGGTCTGCAATGCCAAGTTCCGTTAGGCGCAGTTGGTATGGCCATGCCGACCGCCGCCATCACCCTTAAGTTCATAATTTGCACCTTTAGCTCACAAGCTGTGCTCTCTGTGATATCATCCACTGGGTAGTGTTTAGGAGGAGCCGTCGTCAGTGCATCATCATCACCATCCTGGAGCTGGGTGGAAGCGACGCTACTTTTCTTATTCGATAGGGCGCCGGTACCATCGAATGCAGCTTCTACCATGTGCCGCTAAGATTGGCCGCTGATACCTTGCTGGCTAAGTTTGTCGAGTTGATCCTGCTGCCGCTTTAATGCTTCTTCTACATTACGCAGCCGGTCTGCAGCTGCCGCTTTCTCAGCTGCCTCCCTTTCCTTTCTCCTCTGATGACTTTTATCGGGATATCTCTTCATTTCCGCGGGGAAGGCAACATTCCACGGCTTGGAGCCTGGTGTGCCTCGTGCTCGTCTGGTGTGTTCATCATTTTTAAGGGCGCGTGTGAGCTCGTCGTTCTCTCTATCGGGAACGAACCGTCCCGCTTCAACATCTTGTACTGCACTTCTAATATCTTCGATGGGCAGTAGGGGATGATCTTTGTGTTTCTGAGTATATATTGCCCTCCCTTCTTCGTCCAACGTGCCCCCATGGCCGTAAAACCAGTTTCTCGCCCGTGGTGTCCATGTTGTGGGCTCTGTTCTGATCCCGACAGCAATATACTTGACCTCAAGTGCATCCCACTTAGGCATGCAACCGGCGTAGCCAGCAGACCCCATATTATGGTGGTACACTTTCTTAGCAGCATTCTCCTTATTTATTCTCGACCTTTCCAAAGCTTTCTCCGATGTCTTGTACTTCACAAAATCATCCCACTGGTGTCTTAACTTAGCATAGCCGGCTTGATTGAAATCCGGAGTCTTGTCTAACTTGACAAACTTAAGGTACAGTTTCTTCTTCCAGTTCTTGAATGCCTCGGCCATCTTGATCAGAGCAAACTTCTTGACTCTTTTCATGAGCTCCTTATTTGCTCTCTCCTCATCTGGATTCACATCTGGCCTCGGCAGGAGGAAATTAATCATGAGCTTGTCAAAAAGCTTATCTTTGGCAACGTCGCCGACATTCGGGACTCCACCACTACTTGACCGATTCCATTCTTGAACGATGATCGGGATGTAGTCCCTCACAAGAACTCCGCATTGCTTGACAAATTTTTTTGCGACATCCTCAGGAGCTATCGGTTCGCCGTCTACACCGACCACTTCGATCCTATATCTCACAGTGTTATCCAACTTTTTTGTTGGGCCTCGTTTCGTTCTGACGGAAGAAGTGCTCGATCCGGAGGGCTAAAATAAGAAAGAGTGTTAATATATGCATGTATATATATAGACAGTCGGGCATTACAAAAAAACATATATACACCTCGCCGGAGTTTCCGAGATTTAAGGTTCGGCCGGAGCCATCGTCTTCTCCCTTGTCGCCTTCTCCCTCGTCGGCTTCTCCCTCGTCGCCTTCTCCCCCATCCCAGGCTTCTACCTCACCGGAGTCGTCTCCTCGGTTGAGAGATTCATCTCCCTCACCGGAATCGTTCAGAAACGTCCTGGTGACATCAATATCTGCATTTTCTCGGATCATTCCTTGGAGGAAGTATTCATCATCTTGACTTTTTCTATGTGCTGGATCCATAGTTTCTGCAATATACCGACATTTGTTAGTTAGAATGCACGCTATATATTCAAAATGCACGCTAAAACTAATTTTAATTAATTCTAATTCTAACTAACAATCTAACACTAACTTCTAACTAAGTACTAAGTAATATACTAACTACAATCTAACCTAACTAACTAACTAAGGGAATCTCCAGCGGGCCGACCCAAACGGACACCGCGGGTCTGTTTCTGTCCGACCGGACAAAAGAGGCCGAAAAAACAGCACCCAGCGGGCCGACCCAAACGAGGCCGTCGGTTGTGAGGACACACCCATCCGCGGCCCAAATTTGGGGCAGCGATGGGTCTGCGCGGACCGGGCACACGTCCTCCCCTGGTCCACCTGTCATCGACCCGCGTCGGTACGTCTTCTCCAACGCGACGCGTCCACCCGCGTCAGTGCGTCCCGTCGCCTCGAGTCAGAGCGCGTGCGCTTTGGGCGCCCCGCCGTCACCTTCAATGCCTGCCGCGGCATCAACGCCGGCGTGGCATGCCGATTGGGCTACCGCTCGGTGGCATTCATGGCGGCCCCTGGACGCCCGGCCACTGGCCCCTTTAAAAGGAGGCCACAACGGAGCCGCAGCCACCAGCCTCCATCGCCATAGCCACCGCAGCCGCCACAGCCACCACAGCCCAGCCACCACAGCCCAGCCATCGGTTTCTGGAAGAAGGGCAGGCACGACCACGAGGCCAGCGGGTCTCGGCGCCGGTCGCCACCTCGACGCCGGTCTCCACCGCGCCGCGCCAGGACGGCCTCGCCGCAGCCACCACAGCGCCAGCGTGATCGCCGGTACATTCCGGTGACTCACTGCCAGGCGCTGTACCGCTGCGGCCAGAGCGTCGACTGGCCGGACTGCAGCCTCCCCGGCGGGTGGCACCTGAACAGCCGGCGCGTGCCGGTCCCGCTGGTGCCGCGCTTCGGCCCGGACCGGGTCACCGAGATCCGCCGCCGCCGCGCGCTGATGCCGGCGCGCCTCCGCGCCGATCCCGCCTTTGGCTACGATAGCCAATGGTGGGACAACTTCGGGACGCGGGAGCGTGACCCGGTGCGGCGAGCGGCCTTCCTAGGGGAGGTCGACCCCAACCCCTACGCCGGCGTGTACATGCCGGAGCCGGGGCCAGAGCCGCCGCAGGCGGAGCCCTTCATCGAGGAGATGGAGGAGGACGCGGAGGAGGCGCCGCCGGAGGTCCACGCCAAGCAGGAGGTGGGCGGCGACGACATCCCTAGCGAGGAGCCCAGGGACGACACCGACAACTTTTGCGGGTGCGTCGCCTACGGCATCCTCGACGCAATGGAGCGCGGCGAGGCGCCGCCCCCCCGCCACCGATGACCGAGGAGGAGGAGCTCCAGGTCGCCGTCCTCATCTCCGAGAGGAGGAGAAGAGGCGGTGGGCCGGCATCGACACGGCGCTGGCCATTTCCGTGCACCAGCAGCACGGCCGGCCACCGTCGCCGCCACCGCAGCGTGCGGCGACGCCACCGCCGCCTCCTCCTCCAGGCCCGCCGCCGCCGCCACCTGCTGCCCCTGGTCCTCCTCCGCCGCCTGTGGCCAACTGGCCGTGGCCGCAGTCGCCCTACATCATCCTCCCCGACGAGGACGACGAGTAGGCCGCGGCGAGGACGACGACGCTGCCGCCCCCTATGCCCTCCCCGACGAGGGCTTTCTATGTTTTTTTTTATTTTTCTATGTTTTTTTTAATTTTCTATGTATTATATATATATAAGTAATGAAAAAAAATCAAAAAAAAATTGCGAACGGCAATTTAAATGACTTTACAAAATGCAATAAGATTAACAAAAAAAATGGCCAAAGGGCCGGCCGGCCGGGCCGGGAAGCTCCCTCCCGAGGAGCTCACCGTCGAAGGGGGGCGGCGGCGCTGGGAGGCGGGGCGGCCGCAGGGGGGCGTCGGGGCGGCGCTGGGGGTGCGGGGCGGGCGCACGGGGCCGGGCGTCGCGGCGGCGCTGGGGGGCAGCGGCGCACGGGGCACCTGCAGAGAGAGAAGGTGATGAGCGGCGGCGCGGGGGGAAAAGGGAGAGGTCACGGCGGCGGCGGCGCTCACCGAGGACGGCGGCGGTGGCGCTCTCCGAGGATGGCGGCGGCGGAGACGGGCAGCCTACCGGCGTCAAATCATTCCGCGCGCAATTTCCTTAGCCATTTTCGCGAGATTGAGGGGGAAGTGGGGAAGAAGAAGCTGGCAGTTATATTTTACGGGGTCATTGGTCCCGGTTCGTGGCATCAACTGGGACCAATGGATCAACGGTCCCGGTTGATGCCACGAACCGGGACCAATGACCTGGGCGGGGGGCGCTGCTGAGCCGCCACGTGCCCAGGATCATTGGTCCCGGTTCATGGCATCAACCGGGACCGTTGATCCATTGGTCCCAGTTGATGCCACGAACCGGGACCAATGTTTTTCTTTTTTGTTTTTCTGTTTTAACTTTCTATTTTCATTTTAACAGGAAAAAACTTTCTTTTATTTAAAATTTGAAAAAACTTTCAACAGGAAAAGTGTTTCAATTTAAATAACTAATCCAAAACCATTTTCTGTTTTCAAAATTATTAATTCTAACTAAACAATTTTACTATTTTTAATTAAAAATGCACTAACGCGCTTAAAACGGGCATAAGAAATTAAAAAATGATCCAAACAATGTGAAACCTTCGTGTGGTGTCATATTATGTGTCATAGTTGCAAGGAAAAATATTGAACTTTCAAAATTGCAAACGTCATAAAAAATCCTTCACAAAATGACCTATCATATTCGAGGTTTCATGGCATTCAGGTCAAACCACCAATGTTATGGCTAGAATCAGGGCATAGTTTGGGATAATGTGCCCATATTGTGCACACATGTGCATCTTGGGATGGCTTACGATGTTGCAGGAGGAAGTTTTCCTTTTCGACGCACGAAATAGCCAATTTCCATTTTTGAGGTGCCGAAATTGGGGTGTTCTATGAAGGAACCACCAAATTAAAGTTTGGCATTGGCACCAACCCATTTTTCAAAAATACTAGACCACCTTAGATGGACCAATTCCCAACCGGTGTATCAGAAACCTTACCGTCCATCCCTCATGAAAAAGACAAATTCCTGCCGATTCGATAGGAGGGTGCCCAGATTTGAACTACAAGTACATGATATAATGCTTGTGAATTTTTTTAAAAATCATTTATAGGTTCACAACATGCTATTTCACCAGAGATCTACTTCAAGTTTACCGAGGCTCAGCCCCGGGCTAAGAAGCTTCAAGCCCGCCGTTTTGAATATAGTTTGAAATGGGCATAAGAAATTCAAAAATGATCCAAACAATGTGAAACCTTCGCGTGGTGTCATATTATGTGTCATAGTTGCAAGGAAAAATATTGAACTTAGAAAATTGCAACCGTCATAAAAAATCCTTCATGAAATGACCTATCATGTTCGAGGTTTCATGGCATTCAGGTCAAACCACCAATGTTATGGCTAGAATCAGGGCATAGTTTGGGATAATGTGCCCATATTGTGCACACATGTGCATCTTGGGATGGCTTACGATGTTGCAGGAGGAAGTTTTCCTTTTCGACGCACGAAATAGCCAATTTCCATTTTTGAGGTACCGAAATTGGGGTGTTCTATGAAGGAACCACCAAATTAAAGTTTGGCATTGGCACCAACCCATTTTTCAAAAATACTAGACCACCTTAGATGGACCAATTCCCAACCGGTGTATCAGAAACCTTACCGTCCATCCCTCATGAAAAAGACAAATTCCTGCCGATTCGATAGGAGGGTGCCCAGATTTGAACTACAAGTACATGATATAATGCTTGTGAATTTTTTTAAAAATCATTTATAGGTTCACAACATGCTATTTCACCAGAGATCTACTTCAAGTTTACCGAGGCTCAGCCCCGGGCTAAGAAGCTTCAAGCCCGCCGTTTTGAATATAGTTTGAAACGGGCATAAGAAATTCAAAAATGATCCAAACAATGTGAAACCTTCGCGTGGTGTCATATTATGTGTCATAGTTGCAAGGAAAAATATTGAACTTAGAAAATTGCAACCGTCATAAAAAATCCTTCATGAAATGACCTATCATGTTCGAGGTTTCATGGCATTTAGGTCAAACCACCAATGTTATGGCTAGAATCAGGGCATAGTTTATGATAATGTGCCCATATTGTGCACACATGTGCATCTTGGAATGGCTTACGATGTTGCAGGAGGAAGTTTTCCTTTTCGACGCACGAAATAGCCTAAACATATTTGAGAAGCTCTGCCACGGGAGATTTCCCAACCCTGTCCTCCATCCATGGGGATGAAACTCTCCCTACCTTCTAGGTTGGCTTGTTGAGCTGCTTGACATGGCGTATTGATGCTCCTTTTATAGGCACGACGCCGCTTCTACTTTGTCTTGTTCCTCCAACAGGGGCGTCGTGCACTACATGCTTTATCTCATCGAGCAGTGCATCCACCCATGCGTCCTTATCCTGCCGACAGCTTTAGTCCCGGTTGTGTCCACCAACCGGGACTAAAGGTTACCCACACGTCCTTATCCCACCGACAGTTTTGTTAGATGACACAAAAACCACCTTTAGTCCCGGTTGTACCCACCAGCCGGGACTAAAGGTTAGATGGTTTCCCGCGCCACTGCGTTCCTGCCTATTTTCTTCCCGCGCTTTCCACCTTTTACCGCCTCCGTCTTCCCGCCATTTTTTCACTATATATATGTAGGCTTGGCCTCCATTTATATATCACATCTAGACTCATATCTGCAAACCTCATCACTCTCTCCCATGGCCTCCATCGTATCTCTAACCCCCAAGGAGGCGGAGGCGCTTTGCGCCTCAAACTACCCCTGCCCGCCGGGCTACCGCGTCCCCACCGGCTGGATGCTGAGCGTCGGAGGCGTACCGGTCCCTCCTGTCCCTCTAGGTGTGGCGCGTCAGATGGCCATCACGAACCACTACTACTTCGAGCTCACGCCAGAGCAGCGGAGGAATCCCCAGTGGCATCCCGACTACAGCCCGACTTGGGACGCCTTCTTCATCAATCGGCGTGAGAGTGCGCTTGCCAGGCACGAGGAGGACGGCCCACCTTGTTCGAACTTCAACGAGGCCGGCCGTCGACTGTGGTGGCGCGGCCGGACTCTCCAGAGCGTCATGGCCTACCGTGGCCCCTGCCTGCGCTACCCTCAGTCTCAGCCCATGCGTGCTCACCCGCCGAGGTTCGACTACCGCGACTCCAATGCCAGCGACGACAACGTCGGCGACTACGACGACTACAGTGGCGACGTTTATAGGGCTAGGCACGACTATGACTGAATCACTCCAATATTATGTGTCATAGCTGCAAGGAAAAATATTGAACTTGGATAATTGCAAACATCATAAAAAATCCTTCACAAAATGACGTGTCATAGTTTTCATACATTACATAGATTTACATAGGGTTTAGGGTTTAGGGTAAGAATCTTTCGTCGCGTATGTCGATCCCTTGCCTATGATCGCTTCTTAGGCCGTAACCATGGAGCATCTTCATTATTTAACGGGATGCAAGGGTCAGTTTTCACGGTGAAGGGCGGAATTTCTTCAAACTTATCATAATCTGCTGACATGTCTGTCTTGTCCTCGACTCCCGTGATGTTTCTTTTCCCTGAAAGAACTATGTGATGCCTGGGCTCATCGTCTGATGTATTCGTTTTCCTTATTTTTCCTTTTTTCGGTCTGGAGGACATGTCCTTCACATAAAAAACCTGAGCCACATCATTGGCTAGGACGAATGGTTCGTCTCTGTAACCAAGATTCTTGAGATCCACTGTTGTCATTCCGTTCAGCTGGTCCACCTTTACCCCTTCTCCATTCATGTTGACCCAACTGCACCGAAACAAAGGGACCTTAAAAGTAGGTCCATAGTCAAGTTCCCATATCTCCTCTATGTAACCATAGTATGTGTCCTTTTTCCCATTGTCACATGTTGCATCAAAGCGGACACCACTGTTTTGGTTAGTGCTCTTTTTATCTTGGGAGATCGTGTAAAATGTATTCCCATTTATCTCGTACCCTTGGAAAGTCAATACAGTCGCAGATGGTGTCGCAGCCAACAAGTAGAGCTGATCTCCAATAGTGGTGTCATTCATGAGATGTAATTGCAACCAAGTGCCAAAAGTTTCCATGTGATTTTCTTTAATCCAGTAGTCATCCTTCCCCGGGAACTTGGAGCGTACAACATTCATGTGTTCCTTGATATACGGAGCCACGAAGGTAGAACTTTGTAGAACTATGTAGTGTGCTTGATTCAAAGAATGCCCATCCCTAAATATCATTGCTTCCTTTCCTAGCGTGCCTTTTCCACTCAGTCTCCCCTCATACCGTGATTCAGGAACACCAATCGGCTTAAGGTCAGGAAGAAAGTCAACACAGAACCCAATGACCTCCTCTGTTCCATAGCCTTTGGAGATGCTTCCTTCTGGCCTTGCACGATTACGAACATATTTCTTTAAGACTCCCATGAACCTCTCGAAGGGGAACATATTGTGCAGAAATACAGGACCGAGAATGGAAATCTCATCGACTAGGTGAACTAAGAGATGCGTCATAATATTGAAGAAGGACGGGGGGAACACCAACTCAAAACTGACAAGACATTGGACCACATCCTTTTGTAGCCTTTCCAGACTTTCTCGATCGATCACCTTCTGAGATATTGCATTGAGGAATGCACATAGCTTCACAATGGGTACTCGAACATTTTCCGGTAGAAGCTACCTCAATGCAACCGGAAGCAACTGCGTCATAATCACGTGACAATCATGAGACTTCAGGTTCTGGAATTTTTTCTCTGCCATATTTATTATTCCCTTTATATTTGACGAGAACCCAGCCGGGACCTTGATACTGTTCAGGCATTCAAAAAAGATTTCCTTCTCTGCTTTGGTAAGAGCGTAGCTACTTAAATATTGACGGCCTTTATCAGTATGCTTGTTGTATGGGTCTTTGATACGTTGCTGGTCCTCCCGTGCTTCTGGTGTATCTTTTGTCTTCCCATACACGCCTAGGAAGCCTAGCAGGTTCACGCAAAGATTCTTTATCACGTGCATCACATCGATTGAAGAACGGACCTCTAGGTCTTTCCAATACTCAAGCTCCCAAAATATAGATTTCTTCTTCCACATGGCCGTGTGTCCGGTAATGGGGTCTTTCGGAACAGATTGACCGCCAGAACCCTTTCCAAATATTACTTCTAGGTCCTTCACCATACCAAATACATCAGCACCTTTAGGGAGCTTAGGCTTCTTCCGGTGATCTGCCTCACCGTTGAAATGCTTGCCTTTTTTTCTTACTTGATGATTGGTCGGAAGAAATTTACGATACTCCAGGTACACAACCTTCTTACATTTATCCAAATATGTACCTTTAGTCTTATCTAAACAGTGCGTGCATGCATTGTATCCCTTGTTTGACTGTCCTGAAATGTTACTAAGAGCAGGCCAATCATTGATGGTTACGAACAGCAACACTCGTAGGTCAAATGGCTCCTGTTTGTGCTCATCCCACACCTTTACACCTGGTTCTACCCACAGCTGCAATAGTTCATCGACTAATGGCCTTAGGTACACATCAATGTCGTTGCCGGGTTGCTTCGGTCCTTGGATGAGCACTGGTATCATAATGAACTTCCGCTTCATGCACAACGAAGGAGGAAGGTTGTAGATACATAGAGTCACGGGCCAGGTGCTGTGACTGCAGCTCTGCTCCCCAAAAGGATTCATGTCGTCTGTACTTAGACCAAACCATAAGTTCCTCGCGTCACCTGCAAAGTTCGAGTACTTTCTCTCGATGTTTCTCCACTGCGACCCATCGGCGGGGTGTCTCAGTTTCCCGTCTTTCTTACGCTCTTCTTTGTGCCATCGCAACAACCTGGCATGCTCTTTGTTTCTGAACAGACGTTTCAACCGTGGTATTATAGGAGCATACCACATAACCTTAGCAGGAACCTTCTTCCTGGGGGGCTCGTCATCGCCCTCAACATCACCAGGGTCATCTTGTCTGATCTTGTACCGACATGCAGTGCATACCGGACATTTATCCATATTCTCGTACTTCTCACCGTGGTACAGGATGCAGTCATTAATGCATGCATGTATCTTCTCCACATCTAATCCTAGAGGGCAGATAGTCTTCTTTGCTTCGTACGTTGTCTCGGGCAGCTCGTTATCCTTTGGAAGCTTCGGCTTCATTATTTTCAGTAACTTCTCAAATCCCTTGTCAGATAAACCAGCCTCTGCCTTCCATTTCAGCAGTTCAAGTGTGGTACCGAGCTTTGTACTGCCATCTTCGCAATTTGGGTACAACAACTTTTTGTGATCCTTTTGCATGGCCTCCAACTTCAGCTTCTCCCTTTCTGTATCGCATTGTTGCTTTCCATCAGAAATGACCCGACCAAGACCATCAGCGGGCTCATCCGATGCCCGTTGTTCTTCTTCATTGCCGCCTCCCTCTTCTTCATTGTCTTCCATTGCAGTATCACCGTATTCTTCAGGCGATATAGGATAGCTGTCATCATCCTCTTCTTCATTTTCTTCCAGCCTAACCCCTCTTTCTCCGTGCATGGCCCAACAATAATATCCGGGCATGAAACCTCTCCGAAGCAGATGGCTTTGAAGGATTCTCGGGGCAGAGTGCTCCGTCACATTCCGACAGTCGACGCAGGGACAAGGCATAAAATTATCCACTTTGTTTGCCTTAGCCACATCGATAAATTTATGCAGGCCTGCAATAAAATCAGAATCGCGTCGGTCGCCGTACATCCATCGCATCCGCGCATCGATCTGCGTTATAATAATTAACTATTACAATAACATCGTGAATAGTGAAATGACCACCCGCATGGACACATATGCAAGATTTTTGTTTCAGTTACAGATGAAGAAGATAAGGTTGCTAACCTCGGCGGAGGATACCGTGTTGTGCGAACTTAAATGTGGCATGGACATTTCGTCGAACACCTTGTGTGCAATCAAAGAAAAAAAAAGCTAGCACCCACACCTCACACACAATCCAGCAAATTTTTGTGGCAAAGGGCAAAGGGCTGGGTGTATCAATTTATAGCCAGGGGAGGGTCTTTGATCCCGGTTCATTCTATGAACCGGGACCAATGCTCCGCAGAGAGCCACGTGCCATGCTGGGGAGGCATTGGTCCCGGTTCATGCCACAAACCGGGACCGATTCCCCGAAATGAACCGGGACCGGCCCCCAAACGACACGAACCGGGACCAATGCCTGTCATTGGTCCCCATTGGCGAGCCGAACCGCGACAGATGACATTTGGGTGCTGGACCAAAGACCCTTTTTCCACTAGTGGTAATGCAGTTTAGCGATCAATCACTAGTGGAAAAAGGGCTATAGGTGGCGCATTTTTTTTCTTATGCGTGGCGCATATGGAATGCGCCACCAATGGCACGCCACTAGTAACAGTTTATTGGTGGCGCATTTGCCATATGCGCCACGCATAATTTGCTTATGCGTGGCGCATATTGCTATATGCGCCACTAGTAGCCTTTGAAAATTCAAAAATTTCAAAAAATAATTTAAAAATCGAAAAAAACCAATTTTTTTTTTGAAAATCATAAAAATCGAAATAATGTGAAAAAACTATTGTATTTGAATTTTTTGAGGATTTTATCACATGAGGAACATTTTCAAATCACACCGAATTTCTTGACTTCCCGGTAGGTCACCCATCCTTAGACTACTCCGGGGTGAGCACGCTTAACTTCTCCATTCTATTTGCATGAGCTGTCCCTAACCTATCCAAGTTCTTATTGATATTACTATCATATCAATCCTTTTAAGGCCTATGTGTGCTTGTGTATATATATGTGTATGTGCATATATGTGTGTGTATTTGTGTATATGTTTGTATATGTGTATATGTATTATGTATATGTGTGTGTATATGTGTATGTATGTCCGCGTATATGTGCATATATATGCGTATATGTGTGCGTATAAGTGCATATAAGTGCGTATATATATGTATATGTGTGCGTATATGTGTGTATATGTGCATATATATGTATATGTGTATGTATGTCCGTGTATATGTGCGTATATGTGTGTATATATGTGTATATGTGTGTATATGTGTATGTACGTCCGTGTATATGTGCGTATATGTGTGTATATGTGCATATATGTGTATGTATGTTCGTGTATATGTGTGTATATGTGTGCATACACATGTGCGTATATGTGTATGTACATCCGTATATATGTGCGTATATGTGTGTATATGTGCGTATATATGTGTATATGTGTGCGTATATGTGTGTATATGTGTATATGTGTGCGTACATGTGCGTATATGTGTATGTACGTTCGTGTATATGTGCGTATATGTGTGTATATATGTATGTACGTACGTGTATATGTGCATATATGTGTGTGTATGTGTGCGTATATATGTGTGTGTATATCTGCATGTGTGCTCTATGTGTGTATATAACTAATCCAAAAGTTTAATCCAATAGAAATTATGATATTAAAAAAAATAAAAAAAATTGAAAATATAAAAGTGCGAAAAAGTCTATTTTCCCTTTTGAATTTTGAGATTCTAAAATTTGTCGAAACGACCATAGGTCGTTGAATTCGGATGTAACTTTTCGTTCTGATACTTTTTCATATAAAAAACTTTTTAATCCGACTTCGTATGCAAAAGTTATGGCCGTTTTACCGAGACATAAAGTTTTTTTGTAAAAAATATCAAAATTTATTTTTATTATTTTTATTACTTACTAGATCACATAACATAACTAAATCTGATTTTTTGAATTTTTTTCAAACCTTTTAACATTTTCCTTTATTTTTTAAAAGACTAAAAAGGCGACCCACGGGGGGGGGGGGGGGGGGGGGTGGGTGGCGGGTGAAAAAAATTCCTCCAGTTATGCGTGGCGCATTTGCCATATGCGCCACGCATATTTGACCTATTAGTGGCGCATATTGCAATATGCGCCACTAATAGGTCAAATATGCGTGGCGCATATGGCAAATGCGCCACGCATAATTGGAGGATATTTTGTCGACGACCTTTTTGGTGGGTCCCGCCAGTTATGCGTGGCGCATTTTAAACAATATGCGCCATTAGTAAGAAAATTATTAGTGGAGCATATTTGCAAATGCGCCACTAGTAAATACTAGTGGCGCATATTAAATAATATGCTCCACTAATAACACATCTATCTATAAGCCTTTTTCCACTAGTGAATGCCTCATCTATAAGGTATGCTTTGCGGACGCTTCTTCCTAGGTACTTACCATAGTACTATCAGCAACAAGCCCGTCAAGATGTACATACACATTAGATCTTAAAATGCTACGCCGGTCCGGCAGCCCCTGCCATAAGCGCCGGATCATCCCCAAAACGATATTATGTCTAACCTACAACTTTATCTAATCTATTTTAGCTACCGATGTATCTTTACATATTAGATTCCCTGTTATAGAGTTCGACTCTAAGACATAACCTACCCGCATAATTAATTATAAATCTAACTCTAATCTAACACGTACAATTCAACTCACATTTTCAGCAACTAGGATATCGGTTCCCCCGAAAATCTGCTTATTTCAGTTTTGAACGTTTTTTTCAGGGAAAAGAGAAATTCAAACGTTTGGCAACATATCAAAACAAACAGTACAAACTGCAAAAGAAACGTCACTGAGACCAGGATACATTATATAAGTGAAACACATCAAGTAGAAACCTCCCATAAAAAAAGAACAGTAGAAAGTGAAAAAGAACGTCACTAAGACCAACCATACCAGCATACATTACATAACAATCACGCAGTATAACATAGGAAGTAGACAATCACCATAGAAAGATCTAGTGCTTGGCTAGGAGCACGCCGCGAACCAACTGGTCGAAGTTCCGGTGAGAAGTACCACCCGGTTCGGCAGCCATGACCGCCTTCTCACGCCATTCCTCCGCCCTCTTCCTCATGGCCTTACCCTTCTCTCCTTCCATGAGTTCCGTGATAAGCCCCGAAACCTCGTCGCGCTGCACGTTGCTGTCGATCTCCATGCCGACACCCCACTCGTTACACTGGTAGCGGCAGTTGGTCTGCTGGTCCGCGAAGAAGGGCCAGCTGATGACCGGCACGCCGCCGCAGATGCTCTCGAGCGTCGAATTCCAGCCGCTGTGCGTCAGGAACGCGCCCACCGCCTGGTGGCTCAGCACTTCTTGCTGCGGGCACCAGGAAGCCATGAACCCGCGGTTCGCTGTGGCGGCCAGGAACTCCGGGGGAAGCACCGCCGCATCGCCCCTGACGAGATCTCGGCGGATGATCCAAATGAACTGCCTTCCGCTGTTGGCCAGGCCCCACGCGAACTCTACCATTTGTTCGTTGGTCATGACGACGATGCTCCCGAAGTTCACGTACACGACGGAGCCGGGCTCCTTGCCGTGGAGCCACTGCAGGCACTCCTCCTGCTCCTTCCACAGGCTGAGGCCGCTGACGATGGCTGTCGAGTGTGGCGCGGCGAGCAGAGGGAGGGGGCCAAGCGTGTAGACCCTAGGCAGGCCGAGGAGCGTCTCCATGGTTTCCACCTCTTGGCCCTCGAGGTCGGCAAAGCTGTTGAGGATCACGGCGGACGCGCTGGCCGTGCGCCCCGTCTGGGTCCGTGGAGCGTATGAAGCTCGGGAAGTCCCTTAGCCTCATGCTCCTTAGCCCCGGCACGTCTTCCACCGGCGTGTTGAGGTATCCATCTGTCAGCTGCTTGAATCTTCTTGTACGAATCCATGCAATGCACGTTAATAGACAATAATTATTATTAGGAGCTGCTAGTACCATAGGCTGTGAAGAGTAACTTGACTAGTCATATACACATGTTGCTAGTATACGTTGCTATCTTCATAGAGAGTAGTATCATAGTTGTGATAACATGTAGATCTTTATTTATTACTTTGTAGACTCAACTTTCATTGTGAAATATGATGATGTTACTCTAATGCACTAGTAGAAAACGGGCCTTTGGCCTGGACCCTTTAGTCCCGGCCTCCATCTGGGCCGGGACTAAAGGCCCGGCCATGTCGCCCCAAATTTGCCCACCCGCACGGCAGCCTTTAGTCCCGGCCCGTAACGAGCCTTTAGTCCCGGTTTGAGACACAAACCGGGACTAAAGGGCTATGCGGTGTGCAGCCCGCATGTGCGGTTTGAGACACCTCTAGTCCTGGTTTGTGTCTCAAACCGGGACTAAAGTCCTCTGCCTATATATATTGGCCCACAGCCCCTCTCTCCCCTCTTCCTTGCATTTTTCTTGGATGGAAGAGTGTGGGTGTGTGCTAGCTCTCCATTTTTCTTGGATGCACTAGAGGTGTTTGTTGAAATGTGTGTTAGAGCGATGCCGCTTCAGTTCACCGAACACAACTACGATATGAGATGCCCGAGCCACGCTTAAACCTCTTCCTCTTTATTTCTACTTATTCTAAAAGGTTAGCAACTATATTTCCTCGTTTAGACCGTGCGGTACTAATTTTTAGGATCGTGATTGTATTTGATATACTGTCGTATAACGCAGATGAGCCATCCATGGATGTACGGTGATCGACGCACAGCCGCTTACAGAGAAGGCGTGCATTCTTTTCGAGATGCAGCCGATGCGAACAAGCATGGTGGTGGCTATATGTTTTGTCCATGTGTTGAATGTCGGAATGAGAAGGATTACACTTCCTCAAGAGTCATTCAGAGCCACCTGCTTCGGTCCGGTTTTATGTCGGGCTATAATGTTTGGACCAAGCACGGAGAAAGAGGGGTTATGATGGAAGACGACGATGAAGAAGAAGAGAACGATGATGACAACTACCGATCTATGTTCCCTGAGTATGCTGATACCGCAATGGAAGACAATGAAGAAGAAGATCAGGGTGAAGAACGGGAACCAGATGAGCCCGCTGATGATCTTGGCCGGGTCATTTCTGATGCACGGCGAGGCTGCGACACAGAAAAGGAGAGGTTGCAGTTCGAGCAGATGTTACAGGACCACAACAAATTGTTGTACCCAACTTGTGAAGATGGCCAGAAGAAGCTGGGTAGCACACTGGAATTGCTGAAGTGGAAGGCAGAGACCGGTGTGACTGACTCGTCATTTGAAAAGTTGCTGGTACTGATGAAGAAGATGCTTCCAAGAAAGAACGAATTGCCCGCCATCACGTACGAAGCAAAGAAGCTTGTCTGCCCTCTAGGATTAGACGTGCAGAAGATACATGCATGCCCTAATGACTGCATCCTCTACCGCGGTGAGAAGTACGAGAATATGGATAAATGCCCGGTATGCACTGCATTGCGGTATAAGATCAGAAAAGATGACCCTGGTGATATTGAGGGTGAGCCACCCAGGAAGAGGGTTCCTGCCAAGGTGATGTGGTATGCTCCTATAATACCACGGTTGAAACGTCTGTTCAGAAATAAAGATCATGCAAAGTTGTTGCGATGGCACATGGAAGATCGTATGAAAGACGATAAGTTGAGGCACCCCGCTGATGGTCGGCAGTGGAGAAAAATTGAGAGAGAGTTCCCGAGATTTGCAGGTGACGCAAGGAACTTATGGTTTGGTCTGAGTACAGATGGCATGAATCATTTTGGGGAGCAGAGTTGCAGTCACAGCACCTGGCCCGTTACTCTATGTATCTACAACCTTCCTCCTTGGTTGTGCATGAAGCAGAAGTTCATTATGATGCCAGTGCTTATCCAAGGTCCAAAGCAACCCGGCAACGACATTGATGTGTACCTAAGGCCATTAGTTGATGAACTTTTACAGCTGTGGGCCGAACCAGGTGTACGTGTGTGGGACGAGCACAAACAAGAGGAATTTGACCTTCGAGCGTTGCTTTTTGTAACCATCAATGATTGGCCCGCTCTTAGTAACATTTCAGGACAGTCAAACAAGGGATACAATGCATGCACGCACTGTTTGGCTCAGACAGAAAGTATATATCTGGACAAATGTAGGAAGAATGTGTACCCGTACAATCGTCGTTTTCTTCCGCCCAAGCATCCCTTAAAGAAAAAAGGCAAGCATTTCAATGGTAAGGCAGAACCCCGGGGGAAGCCTGTCATCCGTACTGGTGCTGAAGTATTTGATATGGTCAAAGATTTAAAAGTAATCTTTGGAAAGGGTCCTGGCAGCCAACTTGTTCCTAACGGCCCTGATAAGCGCGTACCCATGTGGAAGAAGAAATCTATATTTTGGGAGCTACCCTATTGGGAAGTCCATGAGGTCCGCTCCGCAATCGACGTGATGCACCTGACGAAGAATCTCTGCGTGAATATTCTAGGCTTCCTGGGCTTGTATGGGAAGTCAAAAGATACACCAGAAGCACGGGAGGACCAGGAACGTCATAAAGGAAGAGATGGCATGCATCCAGGGCAGTTTCAAGGGCGTGCCAGCTATGCTCTTACCAAGGAAGAGAAGGAAATCTTTTTTGAAGTCCTTTTCAGTATCAAGGTCCCGACTGGCTTCTCGTCGAATATAAAGGGAATCGTAAATATGAAAGATAAAAAATTCCAAAACCTAAAGTCTCATGACTGCCACGTGCTTATGACGCAATTGCTTCCGGTTGCATTGAGGGGAATTCTACCGGAAAATGTTCGCCTGGCAATTGTGAAGGTATGTGCATTCCTCAATGCAATTTCTCAGAAGGTAATCGATCGAGAAAGTCTATCAGGGTTACAGATTGATGTGGTCCAATGTCTGGTCAGCTTCGAGTTGTTGTTCCCGCCATCCTTTTTCAATATAATGACACACCTCCTAGTTCACCTAGTCGAAGAGATCAGAATTCTCGGTCCTGTGTTTCTACACAATATGTTCCCCTTCGAGAGGTTCATGGGAGTCTTAAAGAAATATGTTCGTAACCGTGCTAGGCCAGAAGGAAGCATCTCCAAGGGCTATGGAACATAGGAGGTCATTGAGTTTTGTGTGGACTTTCTTCCTGACCTTAAGCCGATTGGTGTTCCTGAATCTCGGTATGAGGGTAGGCTGACAGGAAAAGGCACACTAGGAAGGAAAGCAAAAGTATGTATGGACGGGCATTCTTTCTCTCAAGCACACTACACAGTTCTACACAATTCAACCGTGGTGGCTCCGTATATCGTGAGACACAAGAATATTCTACGCTCCGAAAACCCGGGGAAGACTGACTCTTGGATTAAAGGGGAACACGAGAAGACTTTTGGCAGTTGGTTGCAGACACATCTCATGAATGACGACACTGTTGGAGATCAGCTGTACTGTTTGGCCAGGTCAGCATCTTCGACTATATGTACTTTCCAAGGGTACGAGATAAATGGGAATACATTTTACACGGTTGCCCAAGATAAAAAGAGCACCAACCAAAACAGTGGTGTCCGCTTTGATGCAACAGACGAGAATGGGCACTGTTTGGAAACATATTACGGGTACATAGAGGAGATATGGGAACTTGACTATGGACCTACTTTTAAGATCCCTTTGTTTCGGTGCAAATGGGTGAAGCTAACAGGAGGCGGGGTAGTTGTAGACCAAAAGTACGGCATGACAACAGTGGATCTCAACAATCTTGCGTACATGGATGAACCATTCGTCCTAGCCAACGATGTCACTCAGGTTTTCTATGTGAAGGACATGTCTACAAAAACGAGAAAAAGAAATCAGCAAAAGAAGACATCGTCCGATGAGCCAAAGCGCCACATAGTTCTTTCAGGGAAAAGAAACATCGTGGGAGTAGATGATAAGACAGACATGTCAGTAGATTATAATAAGTTTCATGAAATTCTGCCCTTCAAAGTGAAAACTGACCCAAGCATCCTACTGAATGATGAAGATTCTCCATGGCTACGACCCAGAAGAAAACAGAAATAATAGATAGGATTGTTGGTGCAATAATGTAATAATGTATTAAACCTTTTATATAATGCATGATGAAGATTCTCCATGGCTACGACAGACACGGTTACATGGATGGCTGGATGTGAATAATGGTATGGATCGGTCATCACCGCTCTTTAGAAAAAAAGCTGGCTCACTAGCTCTTTAGAATAATGGTATGAAGATTCTCCATGGCTACGACAGACACGGTTACATGGATGGCTGGATGTGGCGGAGCTTCTCGAAGATGTCGTTGGTGCTCACGCCCTACGGCATCTTCGGAAGCTCCGCCTCGGAAAAATGGCAAACTAGTTAATAGTTTGGATAGTTAAAATAATTAATTTTGAAAATAAAAAATAGTTTTGAATTAGTTATTCAATTTCAAACACTTTTCATATTCATAGTTTTATCAGATTCTAAAATATACAAAAAGAATATTAATCAATATATTTTTAATTGAAAATGGAAAAATAGTTAATAGTTTGGATAGTTAAAATAATTAATTTTGAAAATAGAAAATAGTTTTGAATTAGTTATTAAATTTCAAACACTTATCATATTCATAGTTTTATCATATTCTAAAATATACAAAAAGAATAGTAATCAATATAGTTTTAATTGAAAATGACAAAATAGTTAATAGTTTGGATAGTTAAAATAATTAATTTTGAAAATATAAAATAGTTTTGAATTAGTTATTAAATTTCAAACACTTTTCATATTCATAGTTTTATCAGATTCTAAAATATAGAAAAAGAATATTAATCAATATAGTTTTAATTGAAAATGGCAAAATAGTTAATAGTTTGGATAGTTAAAATAATTAATTTTGAAAATAGAAAATAGTTTTGAATTAGTTATTCAATTTCAAACACTTTTCATTTTCATAGTTTTTTCAAATTCTAAACTATACAGAAGTTATTGAATTCAAATTTCAAATAAAATAGTTTTGAAATGAAATCTGAAAAAATTCAGAACTGGCGCGCATTTATTGCACCTTTAGTCCCGGCTGGAGCCACCAGCCGGGACTAAAGGGGGGGCTCGGGCGCGAACTGGAACCACCCCCCAAAACCCTTTATTCCCGGCTCGGTGCTTCAACCGGGACTAAAGGCCCCCCCTTTAGTCCCGGTTGAAGCACCGAGCCGGGACTAAAGGGTTGGGGTATATAAGCCCGCCCCGCCCTCCTCTTCTTCCTCCCCGGACACTTAGCCATTTGTAGGGATCGTCGACGACGCGCTAGGAGCTCCACCGCCGATCGTTGCGGCTGCGCGAAAACTCGCCGGCGACGCCGCCACCGAGCCCCGCCGCGCCGCGCCGCCACCCCTCCGACCACCGCCGCCACCCCTCGGTGAGACGCCCGCCTGCCGCGCCGCCCCTTTGTTAGTGTTAGGTTAGGTTTTTTTTAAAATTTTAGATATAATTGTTAGAAAAAATAGCAATAGCAAATAGCAAATAGAATTTTTAGATAGAATTTTTAGAAAAAATAGCAATAGCAAATAGCAAATAGAATTGTTAGAAAAAATAGCAATAGCAAATAGCAAATAGCAAATAGCAATAGCAAATAGCAAATAGAATTTTTAGATAAAAATTTTAGATAGAATTGTTAGGAATTTTTAGATAGAATTGTTAGAATTTATTATTTGTTAGTGTGTAATAGAAATAGCAAATAGAAATAAGTTAGAAAAAATAGCAAATAGAAATAAGTTAGAAAAAATAGAATTACTTTGCAAATAGAAATAGAATTACTTTGCAATTAGAAATAGAATTATTTTGCAAATAGAAATAAGTTAGAAAACATAGAATTACTTTGCAAATAGAAATAGAATTAAATAGAAATAGAATTACTTTGCAAATAGAAATAGAATTACTTTGCAAATAGAAATAGAATTACTTTGCAATTAGAAATAGAATTATTTTGCAAATAGAAATAAGTTAGAAAACATAGAATTACTTTGCAAATAGAAATAGAATTAAATAGAAATAGAATTACTTTGCAAATAGAAATAGAATTACTTTGTAAATAGAAATAGAATTACTTTGCAATTAGAAATAGAATTATTTTGCAAATAGAAATAGAAATATTTTGCAAATAGAAATAGAATTTATTAGTTAATCAAATGTCGGTATTTTGCAGAAACTATGGATCCACAAAGCAGGAACCTCGAAGAGGAAGAACTTCTCGAAGATATAATCAAAGACGCCCCCGACATTGAACCAGCTGAATCTCCGTCGTCGTTTCTGAACCCCTCCGGAGATGGAATGGAGGTCGACCGACACGAAGATGAAGCCGACGGGGCAGGAGATAGCTCCAATGACGGAGAAGGTGATAGCTCCACTGATGGAGAAGCCGGTGGAGAAGCCGGTGGAGAAATAATAAAGTCTGACGAGGTATACATATGAAGTTCGACAATCACTTGTAATATGTGAAAAATATTGGAGATAGCTCTATATTGTATACATATACATTCATTTGACGAATGTTTCTCCCTCTTTGGCCTCCACATCGAGCAAAGCTACGAAACGAGGCACGACTAAAAAGTTGGATGCACGGACGCATTACACCTTTGAGGTGATATTGCCTACGGGCGAACCCAAGCTTCCTAAGAATGCTGCTGACACATTCAAGAAGCAATGCGGAGTTCTCGTTAGGGATCACGTCCCGATCAGCATTCGGGAGTGGAACAAGCGCAAAGGGGCAGCCGATAGTGACTATGTCGCCGAAAGGTACAAAGATAATCTATGGAATGATCTCATGTCACATTTCAACCTGCCAGAATGTGAGAATGAAGACGCCGCAAAAAAACTGAGGGCCAAAGTCAAGCAGTGGACTCTAAAGAAGATGGCCGAATTGTTCCGTAGCTGGAAGAAGAAGCTATGGAAAAACTATCGAAAGACAAAGAAAGTGTCAGTATTCGAGGGGTATCTAGCCAAGCAGGCGAATCACTGGAAGGCATTTCAAGAGTACAAGGAGTCAGAAGATGCCAAGGCATTATCAGAAAAGAACAAGAAAAATGCCGACAAGAAGAAATATCACCACACGCTGGGGCCAGGGGGCTATGAGACTGCCATCCCAAAGTGGGATAAGAAAGAGCAAGATATGCTAGCTAAAGGCATCGTACCTGAACCCATCCGTGATGAGTGGGAATTGAGAGCAAGAAATTGGTTCCTTGCGCATGGTGGTTCATACGACGAAGAAACAGGGGACCTCATCTGCAGTGACGGTCTTAGGATACCCGGGGAGAATTGGAAAAAGATAGTGAAAGAAATTAAAGAGGGAAAAAGACAGTTCACTGCAGATAGAGAGAAAGATTTGCTCACACTGGTCCTCGGCAATGACGAACATGGAGGACGAACGCGAGGCTTCGGTCCTTCTTACCTGTGGTGGCTTGGGTTTGCCAGAGACCAAGACACTTACAGAAGCCGAGCGAGAGCAAAGAAGCGACATCAGGATGAGGAGAATGACAAGTTCAACCAGTTGCTTGCCAGGCTTAATGAGCAATAGAAGCAGATTGATGAGCTTAGAGGAGTAGCGCGCCAGGAAGATCCTGCACTCGATATTACCGGCGCCCCATCTAAGCGGAAAAGCAGCGTAGCTGAATCTGAGGCCCCGCCCGACGATGCACGAAGAATGATAGAGGGCGGTCCCGGCTACCCCGTGGATGGAATCAAGGAGTCAACATCATGTGAACTCCATCAGAGATTCAAGAACATATCCATGAAGGTGGCCGTCGGACAAGCTTTACCTTCTGGCCCTGATGCACGCTGGCATGGCCGTGAGATTCCAGCTGGCTTTGCTAAAGTCGGGGTGGATGAAATCATGGCGGGGTTTCATGATATGGAGCTCGACATAGCTGGACCCGAAGATGAGAGGACACTCGGAGAAGTACTGGGTGGAGTCATCCTATGGGACAAGAACTACATCAAGCTTCCAGGCTCGGCCCCAAGGACAACACCGCCTCCGAGTCATCGCAGGTCACCTACACCTCCATCACCTCCAAGCCCTCCACATGACGACGGCCACCACAACACGAGTCCATCTCGATCACCGCCGCCGGACTTGGGCCGGCCGTCTCCGCCGCCGCCCGCTAAGGATACTAAGCGGAAGCGTGCCAGCAAGAACGCTCCGTCGATGAGTTCTAAGCGACGAAGCTCCCCAAAGCGCAAACTGTCGCCCCTCCCAAAGGTACCTCATGCTAATCTTCCTATCAGACCTTATGATCGTACCGACGAGGAAAACGCCAGGATAGCAAAGGAACATTATGATGCGCAGATGAAAAAGAAGGAACCCGAGCCCCGCCCGGAATATACCGAGAAGCAAATAGCATATGCAAAATACTTCATGACCCTTCCATCACAGTATGACTTACACCATAAGCCTGACGACTATACACGCACATTGCAGAAGGAAGGGAAAAAGAGCAGATCACGTGCAAGTGCAAGTGGGAGCAAATCAAGTTCAACTACAAGCAAAAAAAGATTAGACGTTCCTCAGCTTGGACAACAGGCCAAACAGTCGATCCCACCCCTCAGGGTGTTACCCGAGAATGTTCCCTCTCTGGTGCAGGGGCAAGATTTGGAATTAGCAAAGAAGTGGGCGGATGAATGGGGTATCCCGGTTGAAGACGTTCTGGCTTCCCAAGACGACAGGTTACCCAAGGCTGTGGTAGCCCCTAAGCCACAGTTTGTCATGGGAGCGCCTTTGGTCAGCAAAGATAAGTTTGATGATCTCCCAATAAATATGCGTTACTTGCATACATGGTACTTAAGTGAATCAAAGAATGGGAGAACGATGATCGTGGCGCGTGTCCCACGGGAGTACTACGGCCGTCCCGAAGACATCCATATCGACTTTGATGAACTCTTCTAGATGTACAATGCCGACGCCCTCGACAAATCGCTTATGAGTTGCTATTGTTTGTAAGTTTTTCAATTCGTTGTCTACATATAACTTGTTCAGTTATTTCAATTCATTGTCTACATATAACTTGTTCCATTCTGACTTGTACTCTATTATGCAGAATGAAGATTCTAGAATGTAAAAGTAGGAACATCCTAAATATTGGGTTTATTGACCCAGATAAAATACATATAACGACGCTAACTGATAACCCCAAGGAGACGGAGGAAAACCTTCTAAGGTTTCTAACAGATCAAAATTTCTGTGACCACATACTGTTTTCATACAACTTCAGGTGAGGGTCTTACTCTGTTGTGTCCATTCACTTATAAGTGTAATTGATAAGTTACTGACACACATATATATACATGTGCAGCTACCACTGGATTCTGTTGGATATTCAAATTGATAAGGGAAGAGTTGATGCCTTCGACCCATTATCGAGACCCTTGGAACAGTTCCAAAGCCTGCAGGACATGCTCCAAGGGTAATTTCAATCATTCTTGCGCTCTATCGGTCTCTTTCGATGATTTTCTGATATATCAATTAATGAAAAACTTAGCAAATCATTTTCCTTGTCGGGCAGGGTTTGGAAGCGGTTCAAGTGCGTGACTGACGGTATCCAGCATGAGAAGCTGACCTTTAGAGCGGCTCAGGTAAGTAGTAGTATGATATACTTCTATTTTCAATACATTTGTGATGCTAGATTATTATTTTGATTATATATATTCTATTCTCGTAAAGTGCGACCAGCAGCCACGGGGGACGCATCTATGTGGATACTACGTTTGCGAGACCATTCACACGTTTACCTCTGAGCACAAGGATTACAGATACGACGTAAGCAATAAACATTCACACCTCTATTTTTACCCGTCATTCTTTGTTATCATGATTGATATTCATATTCATCTCCTCTTCTTATATAGTACACGGCCATGCGGGAGAAGTACCTACCAGAGCAACGCGCGATTGCTGTTGCAGAGGAGCTAGCGACCTTTCTGAGGACAGAAGCTATAGACGACAAAGGACGATTTAGTGTAGCTAGGGGCCATTACTGATGTTGGTCCATGTAATCGAATAGACGGGCTCTAGTCCCGATAATTCTGATCTCCATATAATTGTATATATATGCTCGCTTGTAAGATAAGTTAATCTTATATATATGCATAAACTAATTCCCGAACACCAAACAAGGCACCAAACGAGGCATCACGTTAATCCCCCGAACACCTAAAACCCTAAAACCCCTAAACCCTAAAACCCTAAAGCAAAAAACAAAATCTGTAGATGCCCTTTAGTCTCGGTCTGTGTTACAAACCGGGACTAAAGGTCCTGGCCCTGGATGCGCTCGGAGCCGCCCACGTGGACACCCTCCAGTCCCGGCTGGTACGCGGCTGGGTCCCGGTTTGCAAACCGGGACTAAAGGCCCTTACGGGCCGGGACTGGAGGCCCTGTCCCCACTAGTGATGTCTCTCTTCATTAAATACTTTCTATGTCATATTTTTCATCTACTAGTTGGTATGTGTATTACATGTTACTCTTACTATAGGTAGTCTTAATGGCAGGATCACAGGCACTGTTGAGTGAGCGAGGGACACACGTGTACCTTTAAGTGGGAAAATGCCACGGTCAATGAGGAGGCTAGTGGTGATACGCGAGGTAGCTGATGGCGCTGGCAGTCCAGAGCTGGACGTAGGGGATGCCAAGCTCCTTGGCGGCGTCGATGGAGAAACCCATGATGATGTCCGAGATGATGCAGGTCACGGGAGGGTGTCCCTCCGTGGAGGCCGAGCCATTGATCTTGGCGAGGAGGCTGCGGAAGGGCTCGAGGCAGGTCTCCGTGGTGGACTTGCATAGGGTCGGAATGTCCTGTGTGATGTCATCGTCATCATCGACAAGAGTAGGCATGCCATCGGGGATGGTTGCAAAGCGGAAGCCTGGGCCACCGGAGAGCGCCGCGACGCCCCGCGTGCGGACGAGGCGGGCGTGGTTGTACTCGGAGTTGACGAAGGTGATGTGGAAGCCGCGGGCATGGAGCAGCTTGGCCACGTTGAGCATCGGCGTGATGTGCCCCTGCGCTGGGTACGGCAAGCACACGGCGTGTGGCTTCTCCTCAGCCACTCCGGCCCCGGCTCCGGTTCCGACTCCGACTTCTCCCATAGAACCCATTGTCACTATCGTATGTGTACCTTCCGAGCTGAAATGGCAAGGGCGCCTATGCGAGTCTTGTGCCACTTGCTTTGGTTGTAACCTTGATCTAGATGGTGATGTGATTGTGCTTAGCATGAGCGCTACCAGGTGGTATTTATAGGTAGGCGATCGACCACGGCTTTGGTCGGTAGGAAATTAGTCAATCAGTGTGGACGGTAATCGCGCAAACGAATCTGATATCAGCAACGGAAGTGATTACGCTGTACGTCTTGGCTGCATATTTGTTTATCAATTTTCGTTGTTTATGTGCCCCAATTGTAACTCCAGAGATGTATAGCAGCCGGGTTGATGTCGACAGGGCACGTACGAGCATAACGGCAAATAGATGTATACCACTTTTTACATGTTATAATTTTCTTTCTTTTCATGTTGGGAGTAGTGTTATGACCATCCTGGCGATCTATCGGATGTCAAAACGATTCCCTTCAGTCTCAACATGAAAAGAGACGCAAATGTGACGCGCAAGCAGCACTGGAATACTGGTATTGCTGGGATTGACCATGCATATGTCTGCCGGCGTAGTCAACTCTAATGGAAACGGGATCAGAATGCCAGATACGTTTTCGCTGCTGCAAGGCTCTCACGAGAAATGTATGTGCATGCTTACCGCAGCTGTCGTCGTGGACTTGGTCAAAATTCCACCATACATGCAGTAACAAGATATCCCTGATTAGATAGAATGTAAACAACTATTCTGATTTATCTACGTCTGCGATGACGATAGGGCGGCCAACTTAGCTGGTGATCTACCAGTACTAGGAGTGATTTTTTTTAGTAACTAGCAGGTAACCCTCGTATTTGGGCGGTAAGATTTTATATATATTGGGTGTTGTTATGTTTATATTAGCTTTAAAACATTGGTCACCTTCAGCCACACGTTTCAATTTATAGGAAAGCAAGTATATTCAAATTTGCAACATTGTTATATTAGCTTTAAAACATATTGGTATGACGTATGCCATATGCCTTAAGAGTGTAATATGGCCATTACTTCTTGTTTTAAAGGCATACCAATGTTTGGATTTTTGGGAGTTGGCTCTATGCTAAGGGGCTAAAATAGCCTAAATATGAGGGGAGTGTTGAAATACA
The DNA here is from genome assembly GCA_007115705.1 of Dactylis glomerata. Classification (NCBI taxonomy): domain Eukaryota; kingdom Viridiplantae; phylum Streptophyta; class Magnoliopsida; order Poales; family Poaceae; genus Dactylis; species Dactylis glomerata. Next base: position 883,123 of record QXEO01001357.1, read on the forward strand.
AATATACTTCATAACATCTTTCTATCAGTTTGGACTTTTGGTTGAGTTTACTAGTTTATTGATTCTATACGCTATAACAGACGTACGAACAGCTTCCTTTATAGAGGACAAGGAAACTCTAATTTTGAAGAATAGTTGGATAGGAGAAAGATGCTAGTCTTGCATCGACAAAGTCAACCCCAACAACATGAGCCTTGTCATGCATCAAACTACCTTTTGTGAGGCCCCATTGCCGCTACATTGCTCTGTGCCCCCAACATACTGCAACTCCAACTTCGTGGCAATAAGTTGCATGCAAGATTCTAATTGATACAATAAACAAGCGAAAATAAAGACCATAATGCAACCCTACTTCGTGCATTGCCATCATCGTTGCCACATGAGTAGCTATGTCGAAGAATCGTGGTCAACTACCCTATCATCCAAGTGAACCATCACCTTCAAGTTGTATCTTCTAATAAGCAGAAGGACACCAAAGGCACACCACTCAGAAGTGGAGAGCTACATTCGAAATGAAGGCTCCGATAAGGAGCAACGAATCAGAACAAGATTTCTAGCGGGTTTTTTTGCAAAAGATTTCTAGCGTTACCTCCACCCCACAACATCTGAATCATTTGCGGAATGTGACCATCGGATGACCAAACCGGTAGTCAAGATCGTTAGGTATGAAAGAATGCCCAACCAAAATCCACTGGGCTGATGTTAGGGCTAGGCACTCGATTAGATTGAACCCAATGATTTTGATGTTTAGGAGCAAGAGCGCACAACATAGGGGCTCCTATACGTCGCCCATGACGATGTACCACACATGAAAGGCTTCTAACTGGGCCGCGCAAAAATTTAACTTTTTTGCAAATCTTAAAAATTATATGTAACTTATACTCCCTTCAATCGAAAAAGGTTGTCGGATGATTTAGTACAATTTTATACAAAGTCGTACTAGCTCATGTACATCACTTTTTGATCAAGGGAGTATAAACTAGAGGATACCCACACATTGCAGCATGAAACTCCTTGTAAACTTTGTCCTCTGAATGAAAAGATAGAAGATGAAGTTGTAAAAAAATAATTGCGAAAAGGATCTGGCATTAAAAGAAATATCAAACAGTACAAAGCACCTCAGCAAAAACGAAAATTACAACGAAATTCTTGAGATGCCTTTCGTCTTCAACCTCCAGACCGTCAAATATGAATAAGCATTATTCAATTGATCAGAATAGTCGGGAGGCTAAACTTTATGGAGAGCAGAATGGTAGTGCATTTGATCAATTAAAGGTCTTGAAGGTTTTGGGGATATACCTGATTGGTGTTGCACGCAAACTAATTAAAAGCGTAATAAGATGAAATCCCTAAAGAAGTTGATGACGTGGGTAGATTGCATGAAAAGGTAGACTATCATTAATTTTAGTTAGTGGATTTTTATTTTATAAGAATAGAAATTACTTTTTTACTCAAAAGGGTAAAGAATATAAATGAAAATAGATGTATATAAATAAATGATCCTATCTATATAAATGTTCATGTGTACATAAATAAATGTTCGTCATACAGAAAGTTGTTTCTCTATATAAAAATTTCACATAAAAGTAAGTACTCACAATGTGTAAAAGCGGAAGAAAATATGTTAGATTTTACAAAAAAAGCATGTACTTACATAATACAGTAAAACAAGAAAAGAAAAGAGTATAGTGTAAAACAGAGTAAACCAAAGAGAAATTGGAAGGAACCAAGAGAAAATTGCAGAAACCAAAAGTAGAAAAGAAGAAATTAATAAAAAAAGCAGAAATAATATTCCATATAACCCCCCCCCCCCCCCCCCCCCGAATTAAAAACCAGGTGGACGTACCATTCTAGTGTGTGACACAAATGGGCCTGCCCGTGTCTGTGTGTACAATTGGTTAAGAGACATTTCCACAAAAATCGCTCGACGCGACCAGTAGAAAATGCCTCACAAGACTGCGAGAGCGGCACTGGCAGAGCTGAGAGGTAAAATGATCGTATGTAGAGCTCGAGCGGGCTAGTTTTGGGGGACCCTCGGTAAGAAGCATGTTTGTGTAATGAGAGAGTAGGGAAGTGAGGCTACGAAGACTGGTGCGTCGGGCAAGCAAAATCCTGCTCTAGATGTGTTACAGGTACTCCCTCTGATCGAAAATAAATATCGATGATTTAAACAAACTTTATACTAAGTTAGTATAAAATTACTGACGCTTATTTCTGATCAAAGGGAGTAGTTCATTCGACTATTTAGAGATGACTCCGCGCTGGACCATAAGCGAGCGTATGTAACAACTAAGTAACTAACAACGCACAAAAAGCTTGGGTTGCAACAGTGAGTAGACGGGACATGATCCTCGAGTTTAATGAACCATTTACCATTTCTATAGCGTGCTCGCTGTGGATGAGTAGAAAGTACACTTTGCAGCTACGAATTGGAAAAGAAATGCAACAGCTTGATACAGTCTATGAACCAGGAGGCCTTGCACATTGAGTCAAAGCTCATCTTGAGCGCCGGGTTTCAGTGGCCGATGCACAGTCTAGCACGATCCTGCTAGGCGTTGAATCCCGAATTCCCGATAATTCCAACTTAAGTCTTGAGCCCATCTACTTTGATCACTTGCCAAGCGACGCCTAGTTGTAAGCATCCGTCCAAAAACCATGCAGCCAATGTATGCGTACCTGTGAGGCGAGGTTGCACTCCAATCTATTTTTGCAAGATGGCTGTGGATAGCAGCAGTTCATATAAAGCACCGGCCTATTGCCCCCTGCTTCTTCCTACCCAATGCTTTAGTTGTCGTTGCAACTTCAAACATGCGCAGCATGGACTACGACACGTCAAGGAAACCTATAGACCGCACGTACAAGAGCTGCAGGTCCAGGGCACTTGTACTGCTTGTCGTCGTTGCCACGAACACCGCCTCCGTCCTCCTCTTCTCCGACGCCGGCTCATCAGCGATCGGCATTCGCTCCGGTGAGCGACAACGGTGCATCCCCCTCAGGAACCCGGGTAATCTGTCCCTCCGTGATCTCAACGTCACCGAGTACGCGCTGGCTGCGAGCCGTGGCGAGCTTCTGCACCTGCACGACCGCCTCGCGGTTGCCAACTCTTTCGTCCAGACGCTCCTAGGAGACAGAGACAATGTCAGCAACATGGCGGCCAGGGATGAGGAGAAGCAAGCCGCGGCGGATAGCCTGTGGCAAAGGGAGCTCACAGGCGAGCTCAAGCTGGCCATCGGCCCCCACAAGCTGCCATTGGGCTCCACGCCGAACATGAGAACCGACCAGTTGTTCCCGACACTGGGGCAAGCGTGCAGCCGTTTCCCGGACGAGCTGGAGCGCTACATGAACTACGAGCCCGGCGGTGAGTGTCCATCTGACGAGTTGTTTGCGCAGCGGCTCATGCTCAAGGGCTGCGAGCCACTACCACGGCGGAGATGCCGGCCGCGCTCTCCAGAAGGGTACGCCGAGCCAACAGCGCTGCCGGCGAGCCTATGGGCCATCCCACCGGACACCAGCATCCTATGGGATGCGTACTCGTGCAAGAACTACTCCTGCCTGGCGAACCGCGGCAAGACCAAGGGCACTCACCACTACGACTGCATCGACTGCTTCAACCTGCTCAACGGCCGAGAGAAGGGCCGGTGGGCGCGGGATGACGGCACGCTCTCCTACTCCATCGACGCCGTGCTTGCGGCTAAACCGAATGGCACGGTGCGCATAGGGCTCGACCTCGGCGGCGGGTCTGGCACGTTCGCTGCACGGATGCAGGAACACGGGGTGACCGTGGTCACCACGTCCATGAACTTCGACGGCCCATTCAACAGCTTCATAGCGTCGCGAGGTCTTGTACCCATGCACCTCAGCATCGCGCACCGGCTGCCCTTCTTCGACAGCACGCTCGACATCGTGCACTCCATGCATTTGCTCAGCCACTGGATCCCTGATGTGATCCTGGAGTTCGCGCTGTTCGACATCTACAGGGTGCTGAGGCCTGGAGGACTGTTCTGGCTGGACCACTTCTACTGCCTAGGTGGACAGATGAACACGACGTATGTGCCCATGTTCGACCGGATTGGTTTCAACAAGGTGCGGTGGAATGCCCGCCGGAAGCTGGACAGGGGGATCAAGTTTAACGAGTGGTACATTTCAGCGCTGCTGGAGAAGCCAAGCACCTAGGGTGACCATTTGCTAAGCAAAAAACGTGGTATGTCAACCTGTCTGACACATCAGAGTTGGAGTGGTCCTTTCACACGAAATTAATTTGAATGAATTAAAGCAAAAGAAAACTGTTGCGATGTTTAAGGTAGACTTCGAGAAGGCCTACCATGAAAAAGGAAAAACTTCTTTAGGGTGTGTTTGGTTGAACTATAGATTCCTAAAAATCAGCTGCGGAGAATCTGCTATAAAAAATCTGCTATGAGCTAACAACGGTGAGAAAAGTTGTTTGATTGTAACAACTGCCAACTGTGAATTTAATACAAAATGTCTGCAATGACAATGATGTAATTGGTCACGAGAGATCATTAGAAATTTCTAATATACTGATTGCAAGACTACGGTTATTATGCTAGCAGACATGCATATTTTCATTCTGGAACGGACTTAAATATTTTATTCATAATATATAATTTTTGCAATCTTACAATTTTTGGGAGGATGTCAGATTAGTCCCTCAACGCAATTAGACGCTGCACATCTCTGTACCTCAACGCAATTAGTCGCTGCACATCTCTGTACCTCAACGCAAGTATTGTAATCGTTACAATATTTTTTGGAGGAAGACAGATTCGTCATATCTCATACTATTGTATATCTCTATCAGTTGAGGAAGGTAGCTACGGCGGCAGGAGGGCTCGAGTTGTGCCCTAAGCAGCGACGCAGATTGATCAGGAAAGTCGACGTCTCGTGGTACAGCTTGCTGCGAGAAGTGCTCGCCGCGAGTAGCGCCTGCCACGCCCGTGCAGATCTGGGCCATGGCGTCGCTCCTGCTCACCTGCCACCGCCACTGGCTCATCCCTGGTCGGGGAATGGAGGGAGGGAGCGCGATTAGCGTCCAGCGCACCGCCGGAGTCCGCCGGAGTTGGGCGGCGAGCTAGAACCTCTCTATGGCTCTGCGCGAGTCGGGGGAATGGAGAGGAACGGTGAGGAGAGTCATGGGGTGGGAGAGACAATGTATTCGAACTGTTCAGTTTTCACTTGGCGGTGGCATCGGGAGTTATTTTCTCCAACTTCTCAGATCGCGACACAGTGAAATCTGGGGCGCGATTGGTAAAGTCCAACCAGGCTGGGAAGCAGAAAGCCAGATTGGAGTCCGGAGCTGCATCCAAAACGTGGTCAGCGCGCTGTGTAAAGCATCCTTCGCCTAGGCCCTAGAGATACATTTGAATCGAGCGTTTTCCCAGAGACACCATCGTCTTTGGCTCCCATGAGCCAAAAGTGATCAACCCCTGTAGGTAGACTTGCTTTTCCTCACCCTCATTTAACTTCTCACCATTCATAGTACCACAACCATAGATCGTTGAAGCATATGTCCTACATAAAAAAGATGTACCTCGACGAGAAAAATCTATTCTGACCATCCGTTTTGAGTTTGTTTGGTATAAGCTTCAATTTTGTTTGAAACCGATTTGACCAAATTTTGTCAAATTCGTCGCACACGAGCCGCCGTTTAAAATTTCCTTTGGCGAGTAGCTTCGCCACATTGTTCCACACAACTTTCCTGTTGTAAGTTTTTGTTTCGATGATCATAGAAAATATGGTTTGCATCTCTCTTGTATACTGCAATGGTGTACGTATGTGTATTCATCCTCTTTGGACTGAAGGTGTTCATGCTTGTCGTTGTAGCATAGATCGTTGAAGTGCGGCGCGGTGCAGCGTGACAGACTCGTCGATTTCGGTGGCTATCGACGGTGAGCGCCGACGCGGCGGGACAGACTCGCCGGTTACGGCGTCACGGCGGCGTCAACCCGGCATCTTCACAGTGGCCATAAATAGTTCTTGTTAGCATAACCATACGAAAAAGATGCACCTCGACGAGATAAATCTATTCTGACTATCGGTTTTGAGTTTCGTTTGGTATACATCTTCAATTTCGTTTGAAAGCGTTTTAAACAAATTTGTCAAATTCATCGCACACAGTCCGTCGTTTGAAATTTCCTTTCATGAGTACCTTTAGCGCATCGTTTTACACAACTTTCGTGTTGTAAGTTTTTAGTTTCGGTGATTATAGATAATTTCATCTTCATTTGTCTGTATACTGGAAGCTTTACGTATGTTTGTTCATACTCGTCGTTGTCCTCTGAATCAACCGGACGTGGCACAACGCTATTGACTACTGTCTTTAGCGGCTACCAGCGACGAGCAACGACATGATGGCTGCAGCTTGGCCTCGACATAGGGCTACGAACTCGTCAGCTTCAACAGCTACCGACGGCAAGCAGCGACATGCAGCTCGGCCTCTGTCTAGCAGTGACTAGAGGAGAAAGAAGTAGTGATGTGTGTTAAGCACACCATGGTGAGACTACAAATAAGCCTGCAGGCATCCAACGGTACCAAAGTGACTCAAGAAATGCAGCTACAGTGTATCATAGACTACCAAACGAGAGGGCGTTGAGCATGGTTGCATTGCATGGTGCGACACAGCCCCCCAGCGCATGGCCAAGGGGGCAAAAAAAAGTGATGCAAGATGCCAATTGCGCCCCTGGTGTAGGGGCTGCTTTCATTTTACACGGCGAGAATCTGGTGCGTTTCAGAATCTAGGTGGGCAGCAAAACTAGTTTGGTTCAGCTTCTAGCTTTCACAACGTGAATCTGGAAGAAAAATCTGAACCAAACACAGCCTAGTTCTACGCGCAAGCAAAATCCTGCTCTAGATGTGCAGCATATGGTTTTTATTCGACTATTGGAGATGCAAGATTGGCTAGAATCTTGAGTTGCAATAGTGAGCAGACGGGACAGAATTCTCGAGTGTGGTGAACGATTGGCTAATTTGTGACTAAATGGGTTCTATGATAAATAGTATCCTAGCTGGAGATGAGCAGAAATGACACTTTGCAGTCACAAATCGTAAAAGAACTCAACAACTTGATATTAGGCCATGAACCAGCATGCCGTGCAGATTCAGAACAATATCATAACTGCTGAGTCAAAGCTTAGGGGATCATCCCGAGCGCCTGGTTTCAGTGGCCTATGCAAACTCTAACCTAATCATACTAGACTTGAATCACGAGATTCTAACTTTGCTCACTTGTGAAGCAACGACTCAGTTCTAAGCCTCAATGCTCTACTCGCCAGAGCTTCCATCCAAAGACCTTGGGCTCTGAACTTATTTTAGAAAGATTTGGATAGCAACAGTTCTATAAAGGACCCCCAATGCCTGAATGCACCATTCTTCTTGCAACCTCATAGTGTACAAGAAGCGAGTTTGTGGTGCTTCACTAGATCAGTTGTTGTTGCAAGATGCGCAGCATGGACTACGACATGTCCAGGAAACCTATAGATCAGCAGCACAAGAGCTGCAGGTCCAAGGCCCTGGTACTACTTGTCGTCGTTGCCACAAATACCGCCTCCGTCCTCCTCTTCTCTGACGCCAGCTCAGCAATCGGTGTTCGCTTTGGTGATCGCGACCGGCGCATGCCCTTCTGGAACTCAGATAAGCCGTCTCTCCGCGACTTCAACATTACGGAGTACGCCCTGGGCGCGAGCCATGACGAGCTCGTGCACCTGCACAACCACCTCGCCACGGCCAACTCCCTCGTCGAGATGCTCCTGGGCAACAAAGCCAATGCCAGCAACATGGCTGTTGCCGGTGATGAGCAGAAGCAAGTGGGGGCCGAAAGGCTGTGGCGATGGGAGCTCACCGACGAGCTCAAGCTGGCCGTTGGCCCCCACAAGCTACCATTGGGCTTCACACAGAACCTGGGAGCCGACCAGTTGTTCCCAGCATTGGGGCAGGCGTGTCACCGTTTCCCGGACGAGCTTGAGCGCTACATGAACTACAAGCCCGGCGGCGAGTGTCCATCTGACGAGCTGTTCGCGCAGCGTCTCATGCTCAAAGGCTGCGAGCCACTGCCACGGCGGCGGTGCCAGCCACGTTCCCCATCAGGGTACGTCGAGCCAACGCCACTGCCGGCGAGCCTGTGGGCTATCCCACCGGACAGCAGCATACTGTGGGATGCGTACACCTGCAAGAACTACTCCTGCCTGGTGAACCGCGGCAGGACCAATGTTTACTACGACTGCAAAGACTGCTTCAACCTGCTCAACGGCCGAGAGAAGGACCGGTGGACGCAGAATGACAACGCACTGTCCTACTCCATCGACGCGGTGCTTGCGACGAAACCGAACGGCACGGTGCGCATCGGGCTCGACATCGGCGGCGGGTCTGGCACGTTCGCTGCACGGATGCAGGAGCATGGTGTGACCGTGGTGACCACAACTATGAACTTCAACGGCCCGTTCAACAGCTTCATCGCGTCAAGGGGTCTTGTGCCCATGCACCTGAGCATCGCACATCGTCTGCCCTTTTTCGACAGCACGCTTGACATCGTGCACTCGATGCATGTGCTCAGCCACTGGATCCCCGATACGATGCTTGAGTTTGCGTTATTTGACATCTACAGGGTGCTGAGGCCTGGAGGATTGTTCTGGCTCGACCACTTTTTCTGCATCGGCACACAGATGAACTCAACGTATGTCCCCATGTTTGAACGGATCGGTTTCAACAAGTTACGGTGGAATGCCAGCAGGAAGCTAGACCGGGGGATCAAGTTAAACGAGTGGTACCTCTCAGCACTGCTCGAGAAGCCCAGCACCTAGGTGAAATGTGCTGTAGGGAAATGTGGTTATGTTAGCCTACATTAGACACTTAAGAGTCCAGAAAAATTACTGCTGACATTATACTCCAGCAAATTCTTATGATGTATTGACATCCAAACCAGATACAAGGAAATCAAATCAATGTATTCATGCCACAAATTACTCATGCTCATCAAGAAGCTCAAAATCGACCACCTTGCCATGATCGCTTCAACTTATTCTTAGATCATCTATACTGGATATCTTCACTCGTGGCCTACGTATCAGAATTGCAAAACAGGCAAAGCCATTCCTAATTTATCTCCGTTTGTATGTTTCTATGGTATGATTAGATCATCATGGGTTCCATCCTATATATTTTTGCTTCAACATAAGAGATCAAATGCCTACCTTATTTGGGGATCCCACCGCAACTCCAATCAGACCTTCCCCCCCTGCCCCTCCGGTTCCATCTTTTCTGTCATCACGGACTCAGGCTCAGACTCTGGTTCTGGCTCTGCTTCTGCTTCCCTTTTAATCTCCCCCTGAGTATCCGTTTCCGTCTTCTCCGTCATGGGCTCGGCCTCTGTCTCTGCTTCAGCGTTATGGGATTCAGACTCAGAGGCGGCCCCTGCTTCGCCCTCCCCCTGCGCCTCCGTTTCCATCTTCTCCGTCACGATCACAGTCTCTGTTTCTGCTTCAGAAACAGGCATTGTGAAATCAGAGCCAAATTTGTTGCCGGTGATCATCTGGCAGCGCTCGAGCATTGATTCGGACTCCGCCGCCCTGCCTAGTACAGAGTACAGCACGCCCTGGCAGAACAGGGGACGGTAGTCGCCGGGGTCCTCCCGCGCGAGCTCCTGGAAGGCGGCGATCGCCTCGTCCACCTTGCCGTCAACGAAGAGCGCTTGCGCCGCGAGGAGGCGGGCGTAGTGCTCGCCGCCTCCGGCCGAGGAGAGGCGGGCCCGCGCGGCATCCGCGCCGCCGAGACGGGAGAGGGCGGCGGTCTCGACGATGAGCTTCTCGAAGGGGTGGGAGTCGTCCTGGATGGGATCCTCCGGTGAGACGGTGACGGTTAGGGCGGGCGGAGGAGGCGGGGAGGGCGTGCACGCGATGACCGGGGACGTAGCCGCGAGGAGGACCGCGGCGGAGGCGGCGAGGCGGAGGGAGGAGATGAGGGGGTGGGGGGAAACCGAATTCGAGTTGGCAGCGGTGGCTTTAACAGTCGTTGGGAGATCATACCGTCGGCGGGAGGGGTTGCGGATGGAGTATGCGCCGGCGAGGGCGAAGGGGCAGCGGATGGAGGATGCGCCGGCGAGGAAGGCCATGACGGCGGCTAGGGTTTGCGGCGCGGAGATTACCAAGTTTGAGTTTGCAGGCGACGAACACAGGTGGAGAGAGCAACGGCCTAGTTTGGTTTGGTGGAGTCGTGGAGAAAACAATTGAAATTTCGGTTGTTACGTTTGGTAGCGTCGTGCTCGTGGTAGGTGGCACCCCCGCCTACGACTATTCTGTTCTGTGCTCTGCAGACTGAGGCCTTGTTTGGTACTAGTTTTGGTGAGGATTGGTAGGGATAATCCCCTAGAGTATTGGGTGAAACCACCACCTTCACCTAATTCTCACAAAACCTCACCCACAATCCACTAGGTAGAGGTAGAGTATTGGGGATTGAGAAAAATACACTAAAATTTAGGGAAGAGTGGGGATTAGCGGGGATTATACTCGCCCAATACTCTAGTACCAAATATACTTTTAGAAGTGAGTGGGGATTTGGGGTTTGGTGGGGATTATCCCCACCAATCCTCACCAAAACTCTAGTACCAAACAAGCCCTGATAGGGGTGGGTAGAAGAAAAATTACAATTCTATTCTATGAAAAAAACATAAAAACACCGAGATCTAAATCGAAAAAGGGAAGAGAACGAAAAGACCAAACAGTAAATTGGGCAGCAGACTAAAAGCTCAACAGAGCATCTCCACTCGCAACCTCAAACTTATATCCGGTAACTCCGAATTGCGTGCTCGGACACATGTCCATGCCAATATATAGGGGCGGCCCTACGGGCCGTGGCTTTCCCGGTATTTTTTTACCTTTAGTTTTGAATAAATAATAAGAATTTTATTTAATATTTAGGAATTTTTCTAGACGGATTTGAACACATTTAAACTAAACCTAATCTACCTATTGTTGGAAACATAAAGAAGTCAGCCTTCGCATCCGACCACTGATGCACCATCGTGAGGCCCGACGTGTCATCCGGGTTGGGAGATGGTGATATGGCGGTGGTGGCGAGACCTCCGGCCGCATTCGGTGTCGTCGGCTTTGGTATGATGAAGTCGCGTAGTCGTCCTCCTATGGCTCTGGCTTGACAATAAACGTCTACGATACCCGCGACTCGTGTGTCTCCTGCTTAGGTACAACAAACTCCAGCGTGGAGCATCGTGTCGGTCACAGTGGTTGTGCGGAGCCCAGTGCGGTGCCAAGCATGGTGGCGAGACCTCCATCCCAGCAGTCAGGTAGCGGTAGGCAGCAAGGACATCACCAATAGTGCACCCCAGCATTGGCCACCCTTCTTCCGCTTGTCGGCGTTGTGTCGCTGCGGTGTACACTATAACACTGGCCAACATAGCGGTTGGGTGCCGCCTCGTGCTCGTCCTGGAGGAGGACGGGAAAGAGGTAGTTGACGCGGGTGTACGTTGGATTGACCTAGTCCTTCACCAAGAGGACCTTTCGACACTGATAGATTTCCACCTGCATGAGTGCACCGGTGGGGCCGATCAATGGCACGACCTTGCTGCCCACGCGAATGACTCAAATTTTTGGCAGCCACCTGCCTGGCGACACGAGGATGTCATGTTGGGTGAACTGGAGTGCCTTTGTGATGGCGAGGCTCCCTTTTTCCAGGTGATAGAGCCAGTGACCCTCATTGTTCTGCACCATGGCATTAAAGTTGAGAGGTGGACGATGTGGAGGGAGGTGCATGGAAAAGCAGAATGGCCGACGATGTGCACCGGGAGGGGTAGATAAATGGGGATACGGGGAGGGTACGTGGGTGGGTGCGGTGGCATCGGTTTAATGTTGTCGACTCATGGGAATCGCATAGCCGTCGCGTGAGAAACCAACAGTGCACACCTAGGGAATTGGCAAGGTGGGTGGGCGGCTCTAAACAATGTTGACCAGCCTGTGCGCTAATGATTGGCTCGCGTCGGAGTCCTGGGTGACACAGTTTCGGTGTGTCCGGCACCCCCTAGCCGCCCCCAACTTTGGAGGTAGACAAGCCGCTTAGTGTAAGGCGGTTTTTGGGATGTCTGGACATACGAGGGGCGCTATTGGGGGACTTTTTCGTGTCTGAACTCCCAATTGGACAATGGGGGCCATGTGGGGCGCTCGAGTGTAACCATGTTTAGCCACTCCCCATCTCCCCTAATCGCACAGCCCGCACGCCCACCGGGTCATCTCCTACCGCCAACCCGCGATACCGTCGTTATCACTAACCCGAAAGCAAATCTAAAATAGTTCTTTAGTCAATGTGATAGAGCGACGGCATATTTGCAGCACGTGGGCACCAGCGGGCGCTTCAAAAAATGTAAACTAAACTTTTGAGTTTTAAAAAATAAAAAATTTATTCCATGAATACACATGCCCTAGACGTTCATGCGAAGTTTTGGTACCAATTGTATTGTATTTTGAGCTAAAACCACAAAATAATAATGTATATTGGTTATAGGGACAAAAAAACTCTTTTTAACAAAATGGAGACCCAAAAATATGTTTCTCGCAACAACAAAAAAAAACAAACGAGCTCACTAGTGATCTGGTGCTGCTAGCAGTTGTCGTGATAGACTTTGCTTTAGAGCTTATTGGTGGACATAAAAAAGGTAAGATGGATCCGCGAGCCACTGCTAAATTCATTGATGATGAATGGCAGCTGGTTATGAACTTTTTCAAGTTGAAAGGCCAAATGTAGTACCTGCACCTGCAAGGATGTTATGTTTGTTGTTGGCTTAAACTTTGTGAATCTGATTTGTGTGAATTGAGTATTGTTTAATGTTAATCAAACATCTATATTGCGGATATTTTTGTTTGCTACTATTGAATGTTTCTTGAGAAACTGAAACAATGTACTGCAGAAGTTTAATGTTGTTTGATCCATCATTTATACTCTGTACCATCTCAGATTTTCAGTTCTACAATACATCTCCATGAGGAATTTTCCCTGCTATGCTTGATTTCTAATGATAACAGTAACGAGAATTAATTACACAAAACTAGCACCTTGAACTAAAAATGTTAGCGGCTACAGGAGGTAAGGTCACGTGTAGATTTCAGATCTCATAGCTGTACACATTTTGAAATCTCGTGGTTGCAATGCTGCAGGATCTCTAATTTCAGATGATAAGAACACAGGCCTTATCTCTAGCCGCTGCTCAGGGGATGATAGTGTGAGAGCCGTAGTTTTGAAGGGATTCTCCTCAGAATGAACAGCACCAGAGCTGACGGAAGAATTTCGACAAGCTATGGCAAACAGGGTACAGCAAGTTAGAACTATGAAATAAGCATTAATTTGACGTTAGCAAACTGGGAAAGATAATTCCAGTTTAGAGTTCAGACTAGGAAAGACTAAAACAAGGAGGTGACTCTATGACTGTATGGGTTACACATACCAAGTAATAGAAGAAATTCAGAATTGGATGGTAAAGAACATCCAGATCAGCTTCTTTATCGAACGCATCAAAACACATCTGCAGAAAAGCAAAAGTGCATTACAAAAATTGTGTGAAATGAAGTAAATGACTATCATTCGAAAATTAGAGGACAGAAATCCTTACCATTACACATCGTGCCAAAAAGCAGCAGGAACATATAGCGGCCACTTTGCCAACCTCGCTCAACTTTTGTTGCCTCCCTTTGGACTCAATAGGGAAACGTTTCAACATGAGGAATAGTCTGCAATCAGATCAGGAACACATGAATACAACTTGTAATGTGATTTTACAGTTGTGTAATATTCTAACAGAAACTCAGAACTAATGGAGATAGTCTAAAGTACTGAACAAAATAAACTGCCTGATTAATTTAGCTGAAACATGATTTAAATGCATCATAGTTAAATATTTCTTCAAGAGTAGTCTTCTTAATCTTATACCTCCCTCCATAAAGCAGAAAGCCCAGAGCAGCAGAAAAGGACAGGCCCGCGATGAATAACTTTGAAAGGATAAGCATAGATGGATTTGGATTCAACCACAGTAATACCCACAACAAAACCTGAAGAAGTAAATTTATGTGAGTATATTGGGACATGGAAGATTGAATATACTAAGCACAGATAACCACAGGAATAAACGAAGTAGAACTCATGTAGAGCATATACATGACAGAACATATTGAATTCAAAAGAAAACAGACAACCATCAAGACTGCAAAAAAGACGAATAAAGGACTAACTGTGAAGTAGAGTTATATCCTGTGATCTTCATAGAGTATTTCTATTTTTATTTTTGAGATATGGATTAGCAATAGCATGTGTATCTCAATTCAGAAAAATAAATAAAGAGAAAACTGTGTCCTCGTTACTCCATGTTGTAGGGAGACTTCACATTTACAAACTTTAATGAAATTCACATGTCCGAAAAAAGAATAAATACAAACAATCCTAGCAGAGTGTTACACAACCTTAACAAGCAATACAGAAATATAGTGAACATGCCTTTACCTGTATTGCATAGATGACAGCATTTATAGTGTAGAAACCCGATCTAAGGCCATCAGTCTCTAGACCACGTGCTTGATAAGATATTTCAGCCCAGAAAAGTGCCAACATTGCATACGTAGTGAAGAATGCAAGACCCGGCAGATCAAGAATAACATGCTGAAAGATCTGAAACAAAATAAACATGACGAAAAAAACCCTGGTCAATCTTTTTGAAAACTTTAGTCATGTGGCAGAAAATAGCAAATGAATACAAACCTGAGGGTTCACTAGTTGCACTTGGTGACGGAAAGCAAAGATAGAACACCTTGCTGCAGATTAGCAAGAGAGTAAAGTTTAGAGTCACACGAGATATACATGAGCGTGCAAGTTGTACCCCAGTCGAGACTGAAGTATATACCTCCATTGACCACGAAATTGAGGAACTGGAAGACCTTTTGCGTTGTCCATCCATATTCAGGAACTCTGTGCTGTATTCTGGCAACTTGGAACTGCACATATGGCTCATTGTTAGTATCGCCTTCTTTTCGTCAAGTAAATTTGTTCATCAAACTGTGGACATTGACGTGTGCACATGACAAGTATAAACCTTACTAAGATATTGATTGTCTTTTTTTGCAAAGTACCAATGCATTATTTGCAGGTCACTTTTATAAATTTAAGCATAAATCAGATGCTAGACACACATTCTTATCAGGCAAGGTTTTCATGGATTAGAAATATTTAAGCATAGATATAAAGGCAAGTACATGTCCAACTATCCGGAATCAGAATTTTCGATCGATCTAAAGGTCAGTTGTATTCTATTCGTCCTCCCTCATTGTCAGCCTTCACAAGGTTCGGATGCAGAACACAGCCACAAAGCTAACAGAGCCCCTCTTTATTCCCAAGTGCAATCGCTGTTCGGGGTATCACAATTTATTCGTACACCTACCAAATAGGCAGAATAACCAACCCTTTATTCGCAAGTGCGATCCTGCCTTGCCATCAGGGCACCAACCTAGCAGTAGGAGCAGTACAGGTTTATCCCGGAGGACAGGACAGATGAATTAGATGCTTACGAAGGAGGAGGCCGCGACGAGGCCGTAGAGGACGGCGAGGGCCCAGAAGATCCCGTCCTGCCACGCAGGCGAGCCGTTCACGTGCTCCCACCATCCCGCCAGGGCCGCCGGCAGGAGCATCGGCGCCGGAGCCGCCGCTGCCGCCATCGCCGCCGGGCCTGCAAGGAGATTCCCTCGAAAAGAGACAAAAGGCCTTCCTCTCCGGGTAGAAATTTTGGGTGGCTGGTGGCGGCGGCGACGACGTGGATTTATAGGGGCGGCTCGCGTCGCTGTCGTCGCTGGAACAGGAGGGGTAGCAGCCGAGGTGTTTGGTAGAGACGCGGCCGAGCTCGGATTATATCTGCGCCCGCGTTCTTGGCCAGAATTGGACTCCGGGTCCGGGGAAACATCGGCTTTTCGTGTTGCTGTTGCAGTCCGTGACGACAGGCTGCTTTTTATTTTTATTTTAGAGCAATTATATATTTCATTAATTTAATATCAAATTATAAAAAGTAACATACGTGTGGAAATGAAAAGACAAACCGAAATAAAATGATTACCCTAAAAAGTTTGCAGATAAAATCATAAAAGATCGATAAATACAAATCGATCCCTAGGGTTTTCTGCAACCGCCGAAGCTAGCGGCCGCCGTCCAACTCCAGCGCCGCCAAGACGCACGCCTGAAGGAACGCTGAGCCTCTATCATTACCAGATCCAAGAAAGCACCATCGCCAACAAAGCTTTGTGAGTCGATGAACAGGCCCGCTGCTGCATTCAGCAAGGCACATGTCGCTATGGCAGATCGACCGGGGGACGTCCCCATGCTATCTGACGAGGGTTAACTCGGCAAATGTTCTAGATGAAGGATTTATGATCGGGGGAAGAGGGCGTCGGATGAACTCGAAGGTAAATAATCAGACAAACAAGGGGAAACTTGATGCGTGTTGAAAATAAGCTGGTAAACAATTGGCTCAATCTCAATCTGTCCCTAGCCGGCGTCTTCTGGCACCTATATATAGGTGATCAGGTCTCGAGGATCCAGTCGGGTTCGATACAAATTACAATGTTGTATACGATATGATCTCGTATATTAATTATAGCTATGCTTGGGCCTAATTTCTATTGGGCTATTACCCGAACATGCCCCAGGGGTATTAGATAACGGGCCTCGGTAGTTATACCCTTGTCAGTAGCCCCCGAGATTCTATCAGAATTGTAGATTTGGGTTCAATCTCAAATCTTCATATCTTTGACTTGTAATTTTCGGTTTGGTCAATCTTTATCTTCTTGATTTCATTGAATATTTCATATTCTTAAGTTTTCGTGCGGATTTTTGTTAACAAGTCTGGTGCTTCTGACAGATCAGGAAACCAATTAATTGTCTGAGCAAAAACTTGTTACCTACTTCAAACTCGAGTCCTCGAACTCGAATTTGGTACCTGGCGTAACCTAGTCTTTTGCCACATTTAGGACTTACAAAGGCATGGGTTCTAGTATTTCTTAGAGTACCCAGTGCGTCCACCGGGATTTTCTTTGTATCGTGGATACGGAAATTTACTAGCAGAGCGCATTCATGTGCGTATACTAGGCCATGCAGGACAGATCCTGAGGTCTTACCTTCATGATCTTTGCGACCACGACATTCAAGCATTTTGACGCGACGATGCGTGATATCCCACAAGTATAGAGGCTCGTGTGTAGCCTTTTCGATAAGTAAGAGTGTCAAACCCAACGGGGAGCTAAAAGTAGGATAAATGTTCTCTCAAGTTCTATCAACCACTGATACAATTCTACGCACACTAAATGTTTGCATTATCTAGGAAGAGCAACAATACGGGTACTAAAGATAGCTTTGCATGAAAATAAATAACAAGAAAGTAAAGTAAGTTGCTGCAACAATAAAATACACTAAACTAACAGAACCATGAGTGTGGAATAGTGGTGGTAGCTGTGGTGGTTTTGTCCAAGTTTAATTAGCGAATGAATCAGGTTCATTGTCTTCGATGCAGTTTTCTAAGTGAGAGAGGCTAAATATACATGCACTTCACTACTTAGAATTACAAGTACTATATGATTGGATTGTTAGCAAGCATCCGCAAATACTAATAATGCATTAAGGTTTCTCCAACCATAGCCTTAAGTTAATGGTCCTCTTACTCCCATACGTGCAACGTTCCGGTTCGCGTCCTCGGGTTTCTGTCACTCTGATAGAACTTCATCATTCCTCTTACACATACTACAAACTCTATAATATTTAATCCATACGCGCACAAATATAATGGACACCAAAGGACTGTACCATATCAACATACAACTCTAGTGAACCAAAGACATTCAACCAAGCAATCAAAAGACAAATAAACTACACAAACATGACATAGATCATAGGATTATAACTTATAGCATCAAACACCATGTTTACATAGGATGGTACAGAGGTGTGTGGGAGGATGAACCACTGTATACAAGGAGGAGTTGGTGATGGAGATGGCGGTGAAGACGATGAAAGGGGCAGCGAGAGGTGCAGGGCGGCGGCGCGGGGAGCTCCTTCCCTGCCGTTGACATCATGGGGGAGCACCGCTCCTTAGCCCCCTTCCTTCATGGATTATTAGGAGCCCTCTCCCATAGAGATGGGATCCATGGGGGAGGCAAAAATGTGGCTTTTGGCGGCTGCAATTCGTGGGTGGAGGAGTCCCCCACAAGTTAGGTTTCCTCACTTTATATAGCTTCTTGGATTTCCGTCACCCCATCTAGGATTGCAGTAGATCGGGCTTATCTCGGCCGTCCGGACTTGGAATCAGTTAAATTTTATGTCTAGAGCGTTCCTCGCAAAATTTCCAACAACTTTTTAGTTAGGGAATTTTCCGTTTGATGTCGTCTTCAATCCGTAACGTGACCATCTTCGAAAAAAGTTCTGGGATAGATTTCTGGAAAGTCCTGATTTGACTCCAACAAGGTTTCCTCTTGTATTCTTAGTAATTCCTACACATCAAAGTGTAAAACAAGAACATTATGTACTTTTGCAACTATTAGTAGGTTAGTATAAATAAATCATAAACTTTATATAAAAACAAGTGTCAAAAGCATAATATTAGCATAAAGTCATCAAAAATTATAGATATGCTATGGACGTATCAACATCCCTAAGCTTAGTTCCTACTCGTCCTCGAGTAGGTAAACGATAAAAACAATATAATTTTTTATGCTGAATGCTATGATCAGGTCTTTAACAAATGAACAAATGATGTATAGATAATAAAGTTTAGCAATCATGTTACCTAATGAAAAGATATCAATGAACTAAGAGTTCATAGTATAAAATTTATAAACATCAACAAGATTGTAATGACCATAATAAAGCATGGTAGAGTGGTATCTCGCTTGCCTGAATTTGTACAGCAAAACATAAATGCTCGGGCACCTTCAAAGTTCAAAGGGTGACTAGATACAATTAATTTGTGAACAAGCAATAACATAATCATGAATCAATCAATAATAAATTTTGGGACTATGCACACTATACTCAGAATGACAACTATGCTCTCTTAATTGGTGCATAAAGTTAGAGGATGAAGACTGAAAATAAAAGTAAAAAAATACCCTTCGCAGACGGAAGCAGGGATTAATCATGAATAAGTTTCATATAGCTTCCAAATGTTTACTCTTATGTTTATGTTTAGATCATTAGCTTTGAGATCTCATTGCCCCTATCATTAGCATCTTGAATGGTTAAAGTTAATGTGAGGGCAAGTATGAGTTATATGCTTGACAAATCATAAGTCGAATGCCTCACGCCCCTTGAATACGAGTACCTAAACCACATATTACTCAACTTAGGTCCCAAATAAGTTCTTGTCATTGTAAGCATACATGTATCATTGAGAACGCCAAACGGGGTATCTCCTGCCCCATGATATAGGAATTTTCCCATATCAAAATGACAAGACAAACAGACAATGAGCATCTCAGCAATTCCTTTTATTTACTATGGGCATAGTTTTTTATTGAAGATGCTTCATAGAATGCTCACTATGGTATGCTGTAAATTTCCACCATGAATGATGCATGGCTTGGGTTAGCGGCTCAGGCGTTTCTCTAACACATATACCAACTCCATGAGCTTACAAGTTTCCATCTTATTTCACACCACTAGGCATCCATAACAAAAGAACATGATATCAACTAAATAGGAATAAGTGCAATGTTGAAAACGTGCCCCATGACAACATGGTTGTGCTAACTCCCAACTCATAATTTGACAAGCATATAACCTCACAAGATAGTCACAATGGTTCAAATTTATTATGTGCAAGAAAATAAAATGTGCCATCAAGTTCGTGAGAGCTTTACTAACTAACTTTCTCATAACAAGCATTTTAATTTGGAAGCTAGATGAAGCATGAGGAATAACTTGGGATAGCAATGATGCTAATAGGTAGATATGGTGGACGCTTTTGGCAAACTTTGGGTTTTTGGGAGTTGGATGCACGAGTAGAGCTCATACTCAGTACAGGTGAAGGCTAGCAAAAGACTGGGAGTGACTAACTAAGAGAGCAATAATGGCCATAATCATGCATAGCGACAAAACATTATTAATCAAAGGATAAAGTGATATTACAACTCAAAAACTAAATGATCATAGAGGCTTGAGGTGACTGGTTTATAGTCATAACATGGTGTGAGCATGCGCTAAGTCAACCCAAATAAAGCACTAAAGGAGAATACCACAATGCCATACCATCTTATGAACAGAACAATGCATGTTAAGATCAAAATGACATAATATACACTATTAGCTAGTTGAAACTAACCATAAGAAAACATAAACTACTAAACAATATCATTTACACATCATTTTTAAGTTTACTAAACTTTGAACCACCTCTCCAAACAAGAGATAAATAAAAGATATGACGATCAACTTATTAATTAGCTTGTGTTTGATGCTAAGACAAATAAATAATAAGATACAGACGCTCCAAGTTTATTCAAGTTTCTATGTTGTTCAAAAAAACAAAGTTTAAAGGTTTGCAAACCGAGGGGTTGTTGATGAAGAGGGATGCGGAGACATCCCCAAGCTTATGACTTTGGCCATTCTTCAATATTTCTCTGTTTGGTGTTCCTTCATTCTCTGTGAAAAAACTTCAACACAAAAACTTTTCCATTCTTTTTTGTGGTTAGACATTAGTGCAATAGATAATATTTCCAAAGTGCTGCTATTAAACCAAATCAAATTTTGTTTTAGAGTTACAGAAAGGTTTCTTAAGTGACCAACTTTTAAATAAAAGGTAAGACCCAAAAAGAATCAAATGAAAACGCAAAGAGGCCACTCTTGCAACAAAAGTCAGAATCTATTCAGAAAAATAGCAGCTGGAAAACTTAATTTTTAGGTGCACTTAAACATGTCAGAATTTTTTGCCATTTTTTGTGTGTGCAGAGGATTAGATGATATGTAATTTATCTAAATTTCGTGACTTTTCGAGTTTCCAGTAAAATATGAAAAATCGTGCAGTGGGCAGTAGATGCTGAAGCCATTTTTTACATATGCATCAACTAAGCCAAATGGGTAAAACTTGGTACTTTATTTTTGATAAACTAAGAGATCAGAGGCTAAACAAGATCTAAACATGCTAGCTATAGAAAGGAAAACTCTAAATAAAAATCAAAAGTAAAAACCAAATAAAATCAAAATAGAGAACCAAACAAAGAAGCAAAATAAAAGAAACTACTATTTTTGTTGTTTTCAAATTATAAGTGAAAGTAAAGAAGCAATAAAAACGAAATAAAAAAGCCTAATAAAACTAAATAAGATAAAACCAAGACATATAAAAGCAACTATAATACAAGTTAACACAATACATATCATGTGGACGGGTAATATAGAGTATGAAGAAGACAACCTCATGTTAGTTGATGAATAGGGGGATGACTCGGGCATCCCCAAGCTTAGATGATTGATGCACCTAAACATCATCAAGCTTGAGCTCTTGCGTCTTGTTGTTTATCTCATATCACCATATTGATTAGAACTTATAAGCTACATCCACATAAAACTTCAAAAAACTCATTAGTAGGGTTAGTACTCATTAAATAAAATCCACTAATGTTCAAGCATTGACAAGTTTCATAATCTTTACTCAATATTAGCCATTGTATATACTAAGGTATTCATGATTTCCGTTGTCCATCGAAAAAGTAATGAAACTAATAACACCAAGTACAATATTGAATAAACTAAGAAATCTGTCAAAACTGAACAGTCTGTAAAGATGAGACTCAACGAGATAGTTAGGTAGCTCAAATAGAAAAACTCAAAACTAATGCAAGACAGATCATAATCTCGGGTTTATTAAAAAAAATTCAGATCAAAATACTATTGATAGCGTGTAGATGACCGCCCAGTTGGGAACCCCAAGAGAAAGGTATGATGAGCACAGCAGCAAGTCTTCCCTCGGTATGAAACCAAGGTTTATCGAACCAGTAGGAGAAAGAACCAACTTCCGAAGGTTGATGCTTGCTAGCTTCGCGACAGCTCCAGACAATTTATATATGGCGCCTTGTCTCGGGCGTAACTTTGCATCAACAGCAACGTGGAACCTGCACACAACACAACCAAGTACTTTGTCCCAACTTACAGTGAGGTTGTCAATCCCACCGGTTTGCTATAAACAAAGGATTGAGCGTATCGAGTGGTAAAAAATAGTAGTTTGCAAGAATGTAAATAAAGCGAGTAAATGGTAAACGGTAATAACAATGTAAAAGAATGGACTGGGGTCCACAGTTCACTAGTGGTGTCTCTCCATAAGATAAATAACATGCTGGGTAAACAAATTACAGTTGGGCAATTGATCGAATAAAGCAAGCATACAAATGTCATGAGGATCACTATGAGATTCACTTGGGCATTACAACATAATACATAGACCGTAATCCAACTGCATCTATGACTAATAATCCAACCTCCGGATGTCATCCGAGTAACCGTTGGGTATTAAGTTGCAAGCAACAGATTATCGCCTGAAGCAAAGTGTGTAATGTAAACAATACAAATATCCTTGAACATAAGATTGTTGTCTTCTCCCTAATAGCAACAGTGCATCTACAACCTTAGAGGTTTCTGTCACTCCCCCAGATTACTGGAGGCATGAACCCACTATCGAGCATAAATACTCCCTCTTGGAGTCACTAGCATCTACTCGGCCAAGATATCTACTAGCAACGGAGAGCATGCAAGATCATAAACAACATAGAGATGATAAATCATAAATCAACTTGACAAAGTATCAATATTCATCGGATCCCAACAAACAAAACATGTAGAATTACACAACGATGATCTTGATCATGATAGGCAGCTCACAAGATCTAAACATGAAGCACATGGAGGAGATGACAACCATCTAGATACTGCTATGGACCCGTAGTCTAAGGTAGACTACTCACACATCACTCCGGAGGCAGGCATGGTGATGAAGAAGGCCTCCGGCGATGATTCCCCTCTCCGACAGGGTACCGGGAAGAGCTTCTGGACCCTCCCGATCTTGCATTGACGACAGTGGCTGCTTACAGTATGTTTCATGGAAAATTGATCAGGTACCTAGGGTTTTCCCGTCGACGGAAATATATAGGCGGAAGGGCGGCGTCAGGAGGTGGGCCAGATGGCCCCACCACCTGGTGGCGTGGCCAGGGGCTGGCCCGCGCCACCCCATGGTGTGGCTGGCTCCTGGTCCCCCTCCGTCTCTGCTTTGGACTCCGTCTCGTGTCAGGAAAATAGGAACTTCGGCTTTTGTTTCATCCAATTCTGAGAATATTTCCTGTGTAGCTTTTCTGAAACACAAAAACAGTAGAAAACAGGGAACTGGCACTGTGGCATCTCGTTAATAGGTTAGTTCCAGAAAATGCATAAAACGCCATGAAGTGTAACTAAATAGAAAACAAATGGTGTATAAACAAGCATGGAGCATCAAAAATTATAGATATATTTGAGACGTATCAACTATTCTGAGATTTATCACGATTTTTTACAGTGAAGCACAGAAATCTGTCTAAACTAAACAGTCGATGAAGATCGAATTTTTTGAGACAGCTACGTAACTCAAATCAGAAAAAGTTAGTCTAATGAAAGAAAGATAATAAGTATTACTTTGCGCTCAAGAAATTTTAGATCAATATCACGTTCTGGTGATTTTAAACATTTTAAACGGTGAAGCACAGAAAATCTGCTTCTGGACATCAAAACAAAACTATCAACTTCCAAGTAACTAGAAACTACAATTATCACTTTACGGTATAGAGGAATATGTACAATATATACAATCTACACAATATGTACAAGTTTTTAACTGAAAAGCTTCCACGGAAAGATTTGTTTTGGTTTCATAGGCATGATCACAAGTGTTCAAGGTCAACCCCCACTTAACCATTACTCATCTTTCCAATCACTTTCCTTTTTGAAAACGTTTTTAGGTAGCAAGTACAACTATTTTTTTTGTAATTCACATTCCCTATCCATATAAGATAGAGAACAACTTAAAATTGGAAGTAAAAACTATTTAGAGATAAAGCAAACAAGTGCACATAAGAATATTCACCCACATGCTATTGCTCCCCGGCAACGGCGCTAGAAAAGGTCTTGATATCTGACAAGTATAGAGGATCGTGTGTAGCCTTTTCGATAAGTAAGAGTGTCGAACCCAATGAGAAGCTAAAATTAGGATAAATGTTCTCTCAAGTTCAATCAACCACTGATACAACTCTACGTACACTAAATGTTTGCATTATCTAGGAAATAAAACTAGAGCAACAATACGGGTACTAGAGATAGCTTTGCATGAAAATAAATAACAAAAAGTAAAGTAAGTTGCTGCGGCAACAAAATACACTAAACTAACAGAACCATGAGTGTGGAATAGTGGTGGTAATTGTTAAGGTTTTCCCAACCATAGCCTTAAGTTAATGGTCTTCTTACTCCCATACGTGCAATGTTCCGGTTCGCATCCTCAGGTTTCTGTCACTCCGGCAGAACTTCCCCCTTCCTCTTACACATACTACAAACCCTATGATGTTTAATCCATGCGCGCACAAATATAATGGACACCAAAGGACTATACCATATCAACATACAACTCTAATGAACCAAAGACATTCAACTAAGCAATCAAAAGACAAATAAACTACACAAACATGACATAGATCATAGGATTATAGCTTATAGCATCGAACACTATGTTTACATAGGACGGTACAGAGGTGTGTGGGAGGATGAACCACTGTATACAAGGAGGAGTTGGTGATGGAGATGGCGGTGAAGACGATGAAGGGGCAGCGAGAGGCGCAGGGTGGCGGCACCGGCGGTGGTGCGGGGAGCTCCTTCCCTGCCGTCGGCATCATGGGGGAGTGTAGCCCCTTAGCCCCCTTCCTTCATGGCTTCTAGAGAGCCCTCACCCATGGAGATGGGTGATACGTCTCAAACGTATCTATAATTTTTGATGCTCCATGCTTGTTTATGCACCATTTGCTTTGTGTTTTGTTACACTTCGTGGCGTTTTTTTTGCATTTTCCATAACTAACCTATTAATGAGATGCCACAGTGCTAGTTCCCTGTTTTCTGCTTTTTTGTGTTTCAGAAAAGCTACACAGGAAATATTCTCAGAATTGGACGAAACAAAAGCTGAAGTTCCTATTTTTCCCGAAGCGTGACGGAGTCCAAAGCAGAGACGGAGGGGTGCCAGGAGGCGGCCACACCACCCCATGGTGCGGGCCACCCCCAGGCCGCGTCAGGGCCTAGTGTGGGCCCCTAGTCCACCTCCCGACGCCGCCCTTTCACCTATATATTCCCCTCAACGGGAAAACCTAAAACACCCGATCAATTTCCACGAAACATACTGCAAGCCGCCGCCATCGTCGACGCGAGATCGGAGGGTCCAGAAGCTCTTCCCGGCACCCTGCCAGAGAGGGGAATCACCACCGGAGGCCTTCTTCATCACCATTCCTGCCTCCGGAGTGATGTGTGAGTAGTCTACCTTGGACTACGGGTCCATAGCAGTAGCTAGATGGTTGTCATCTCCTCCTTGTGCTTCATGTTTAGATCTTGTGAGCTGCCTATCATGATCAAGATCATCATTGTATAATTCTACATGTTGTGTTTGTTGGGATACGATGAATATTGGTACTTTGTCAAGTTGATATATTGATTTATCATCTTTATGTTATCTCTATGTTGTTTATAATCTTGCATGCTCTCTGTTGCTAGTAGATATCTTGGCCGAGTAGATGCTAGTGACTCCAAGAGGGAGTATTTATGCTCGATAGTGGGTTCATGCCTCTAGTAACTTGGGGGAGTGACAGAAACCTCTAAAGTTGTAGATGTGTTGTTGCTACTAGGGAGAAGAAAACAATCTTGTGTTCAAGGACATTTGTATTGTTTACATTACACACTTTGCTTAAGGCGATAATCTGTTGCTTGCAACTTAATACCCAACGGTTGCTCGGATGACATCCGGCGGGTAGATTATTAGTCATAGGTGCAGTTGGATTACGGTCTATGTATTATGTTAAAATGCCCAAGTGAATCTCATAGTGATCCTCATCACATTTGTACGCTTGCTTTATTCTATCAATTGCCCAACTGTAATTTGTTTACCCAGCATGTTGTTTATCTTATGGAGAGACACCACTAGTGAACTGTGGACCCCGGTCCATTCTTTTACATTGTTATTACTGTTTACCATTTACTTTCTTTATTTACATTCTTGCAAACTACTATCTTTTACCACTCGACACGCTTAATCCTTTGTTTACAGCAAACTGGTGAGATTGACAACCTCACTGTAAGTTGGGGCAAAGTACTTGGTTGTGTTGTGTGCAGGTTCCACGTTGCTACTGGTGCAAAGCTATGCCCTGGACGAGGCGCCATATATAAATTGTCCAGAGCTGTTGCGAAGCTAGCGAGCATCAACCTTCGGAAGTTGGTTCTTTCTCCTACTGGTTCGATAAACCTTGGTTTCATACTGAGGGAAGACTTGCTGATGTGCTCATCTTACCTTCCTCTTGGGGTTCCCAACTGGACGATCATGTACACGCCATCAAGCAATTTTTCTAGCGCCGTTGCCGGAGAGAAAGAGGATTTCTGCAAGGGGAGTCTCTCACTTCCAATCTTTTACTTTGTTATTGTTTTGCTTTATTTTATTTTTGCTTGTATCTTTTTATCAAAAATACAAAAAAAATAGTTCATTTATAGTTGTTATTTCTACTTGCTTGCTTTTAGTTTTGCTAGAATGGGTACTCCTGAGAACACCAAGTTGTGTGATTTTACTGGCACCAATAACAATGATTTTATCTGCACTCCTATTGCACCACCTGCTCCTGAGGCAAATTTTTATGAGATTAAACCTGCTTTGTTGAATCTTGTTATGAAAGAGCAATTTTCCGGTGCTAGTACTGATGATGTTGCAGCTCATCTCAACAATTTTGTTGAGCTATGTGAGATGCAAAAGTATAAGGATGTAGATGGTGATATTATTAAGCTTAAGTTGTTTCCTTTATCTTTAAGAGGAAGAGCTAAGGATTGGTTGCTATCTTTGCCTAGAAATAGTATTGATTCTTAGGTTAAGTGTAAGGATGCTTTTATTGGAAAATATTATCCTCCTGCTAAGATTATAGCTTTGAGAGGTGATATTATGAAGTTTAGATAGTTTGATAATGAACATGTTGCTCAAGCTTGGGAAAGAATGAAATCTATGATAAAGAATTGTCCCACTCATGGACTGACTACTTGGATGATTATCCAAACCTTTTATGCAGGACTAAATTTTTCTTCAAGAAATCTTTTGGATTCAGCTGCTGGAGGTACTTTTATGTCCATTACCTTGGGCGCCGCAACAAAGCTTCTTGATAATATGATGGTAAACTATTCTGAGTGGCACACCGAGAGAGCTCCACAAGGTAAGAAGGTAAATTCTGTGAAGAAACCTCTTCCTTGAGTGATAAGATTGATACTATTATGGCTATGCTTGTTAATGATAGATCTCATGTTGATCCTAATAATGTTCCTTTAGCCTCTTTGGTTGCTCAAGAAGAGCATGTTGATGTGAACTTCATTAGAAATAATAATTTCAACAACAGTGCTTATAGGAACAATTTTGCTAGCAACAATTATAGGTCATATCCTTCTACCAATGGTAATGGTTATGGCAACTCTTATGGTAATTCCTCCAGCAACACTAGGGGCGCGTCCTCTGAGCTTGAAGTCATGCTCAAGGACTTCATTAGTAAACAAACTGCTTTTAATAAGTCTGTTGAGGAAAAGTTGGGTAAAATTGATGTTCTTGCTTCTAAAGTTGATAGCCCTGCTCTTGATATTGAACTTCTGAAACTAAAGGTTTTGCCTCATGATGTGAAAGAAAGCAAGACTTTGAATGCCAACCAGGTTAGAATTGATGAAAATGTTAGGATGTTAGCAGAATTGCATGCTAGGTGAGAAAGAGAAGACAAGATGGCTAGAAATATGAAGGTTTGTACTATTATCACCTCTAGTAATGTTGTTTCAAATGTTAGCAATCCTCTTACTATGATTGGTGTAGAGAAAACTCTCACTCATTGTGCGAAAAAGCCTAAAACTGCAAAAACTTTTTCTACAAAAAGTGCTGAAATTTTTTGGAGGATGGAAGACAATAGCTCTATTTCCTTTAATGATTTTGATGTTGATGGTTGCAATATATCTGAAGTTATTTTGTTCTTGCAAAATCTTGCTTTAAGTCCTAATTCTAGTTCTATGAATGTTGCTTTTACAAAGCATATTACGAATGCTCTGATGAAAAATAGGGAAGAAAACTTTAAACAAAAGGTTTCTATTCCCAAGAAGTTAGAAGATGGTTGGGAGCCCATCATTGATATGAATGTGAATGATTTTGATTTTCATGCTTTATGTGATTTTGGTGCAAGCATTTCTATTATGCCTAGAAAGATTTATGATATGCTTGGTTTACCACCGCTTGAAAATTGTTATTTTGATATTCCTCTTGCTGATGTTGCTAAGAAGAAACCTTTGGGAAGAATTAATGATGTTCTTATTATGGTTAACAATAACCTTGTTCCCGTTGATTTCCTTATTTTGGATGTTGAATGCAATGCTTCATGTCCTATTATTTTGGGAAGACCTTTTCTTAGAACTATTAGTGCCATTATTGATATGAAGGAAGGCTCTATTAAATATCAATTTCCAGTCAAGAATGGTATTGATGAGGGTTAAACTCGACAAATGTCCTAGATGAGGAACTTGTCTTTATTATACTTATAAGATACATGGGGTGACCCAAGAGATCTAGCCTGTGACCTGTGTTCTGGATCTAGAGGGCATTGCCCTAGGATAGCTTGTGGCTTTTATAGCCTTTTTCTTCTACCCTACTTTGGTGCTCTCGACACTTATGCCCCCGTGGCCTTCTCTTCTTCCCTTGTAGTTTTGTCTTCTCCTGATGCTTCTACTCATGCCTTCTTCATCTCTGGTTCCGCGGGACGTCCTTCGGGTAACTTGTTGACTTCTGTAGTCACGCTTTTCGCTTTCTCTTTGGGTTCTCCATAGTTGGCTATCATGCCAAAGTTTTGTGCCATCTTGTGGAACTCCTTGTCGCATAGGTCTGATACCTCGAAGCTTCCTTTTACTGTGATAATTCCTTTGGGTCCTGGCATTTTTAGTACCAGGTAGGTGTAGTGAGGTACTGCCATGAATCGTGAAAACGCGGGTCTCCCGAGGATCGCGTGATATTGTGATGGCCAGTCCATGACTTCGAAGTCAAGTTTTTCCCTTCTGTAGTTTTGCCGATTTCCAAAGCAAATGTTGAGTGCTATTCGACCAAGTGGATAGTTAGCACTCCCTGGGACTATTCCGTGAAAGGAGCAGTCAGTTGGCTTCAGGAACTCTAATGAAATGTGCATTGCTCGTAGGGTTTTTGCGTAGATCAGGTTTATTCCGCTTCCTGCGTCCATGAATATTCTGTCGACATCGTACGTCCCTATTTGTGCTTTGAGTACCAAGGGCGCGTTTCCTAGCCGAGGTACTGTTATTGGGTGATCATCCCTTCTGAATTCTATGGGTTGCTCTGACCAATGTAGATATTCTGTTGTTGCTGGCGGTGAAGTTATTGCTAGGTTAACTTGTCGAGTTATGCTTTTCTCCTCTTTGTTCGACTTAGGTACTGGTTGTATCATTGCTGCAATGTGCCCTTTAGATGAAATATATCCTTCATCGTCGTCGCGTCCCTGGTTTGATTGATCTTGGCCCTTGGGAGCTCCATTATTTCCTTGTTGGGTTGTAGGTGCGTTGATTGCGTTTCCTTCGTATCCTTGCCGTTTTGTTTCGGCTTGCTTGTTGAGTGCTGCTTCCTGCAGTTTCAAGAACGTGGTGCAATCTTTCATTGCGTGTCTGGATACACGTTTCCCATCGAATAACGCAGAGTGGATATGGCATGGTCCGTTGAGCATATCTTCTGGTGATGGGTTATACTCTCTGGATTCCCATGGTTGAAACTTTCTGTAATCTTCTTTACCGTAGCTATGGTATCCCGAGTTTTTTCGGTCGTTGCTTTGGTAGCTGTTATCTTTGTATCCTGCGGCTACTTGGTTGTGAGAGCCATAGTTGTCGTAGTTGCGGGATCTTCTGCGTTGCTCTCCATACCTGTTTCCTCTATCATCCTCTGGTGATCGTGTGTGTTTATTGTTGCACGCATCCTCTCCATCTGCAAATCTATTTGCTACGTCCATTAGATCTGATACTGTTTTCGGCTTGATCCTTCCCATCTCTTCAACTAGGTCTCCTCGTCGCAATCTAACTATGAATGCATCTATTGCTCTTTCATCTGAGACTTTGACTGCCGAGTTTTTAATTATACTCCACCTTTGGATGTATGCCCTTAATATTTCCCCTCGTTACTGTATGCAGGCTTTGACTTCTTCTATAGATGCTGGCCACTTGTACGTTGATTTGAAGTTACTCATGAATTACTTTGTGAGTTCTTCCCAGCTTCCAATTGTTTCTTCTCCTAGTGTGCTTAACCATGACCTTGCTGCACCGGTGAGGTGTAACTGTAAACTTTGCATTGTTGTTTCCCTGGTTCCTCCTAATATTTTTACTGCTTGCAGGTAGTCTGAAAGCCATGACTGTGGCTCCTGAGATCCGTCGTACTTTTGCTGGTCATGAGGTAATTTGAAACCTTTGGGTACTGGCGTGATGCGAACCCTGCGGGTAAAGCATGGCGCCCCCATCTCCTTTTCGTTATTTTCATAGTCGCGTATTTTACTAGGAGTTCTGGATCGCCGGGTTCCTTTGTTCTTTGGATTGTCGTGTCGTTCTGGTGACAGCGTCCTAGATCGTCGACTTCCACTTCTATGCCGAGGACTGTTGTGACGGCGTGGTGACCTTGGTTTGTGGGTTCTTTTGCTGCGATACGCTTCTTCCTCTTTTGCTGAGAATTTGTTGCCTACCATCTTCAATCCATTTAGTGCTGCTCGGTGCATATGTTCCCTCGGGTCTCCTAGATTTGGTTGTGTCGTATGCAGATACGCTTGAGCTGCCACTAATGCTGCTTCCGGAGTTTTTGGGATAATATTTCCTTGCTTGTCGACCGATAGGAAGGACGAGTCAAGGTCTTTCGAGATGCTTTGCCTTTCTGAGTACTCTAGATTCTCATACCTTGAACCATGTCGATGATGCCTTCTGTTTGTGTATGATGCATCGCTACGTGCTCTGCGAGCAGCATCGCTTGCTGCAATGGTGAGTCCTTCCTTTTCTGTATTTCAATCCTCTCTTTTGCTAATTGCTTCGCCTGTTGCCTTAGGGCGTAATGATACCCCAAGAGCATGTTTTGGCTAGAGTTTGTTGGTATTGGCGTGCCGTGCTCCACGGCTGTATTGATTGTTCTCCACTCTTCTTCTGATAGTCGAACTTTTACCCTTGTTGCGAGGGAGTCAACGGTTTCTCCCTCTGCTAAATGATTCGCTCCTCTGTTTATATTTGCTGGAGTAAGTACTAGGTTGTTGTTGTCGTCGAGTTCTTCTGAGTTATCTTCTGCGATGGCGAGTATCTGACACCGATTGTCAAATTTGCTGTTGTGACTTAAGAAGATCGAATTGTCGTCTTCAGAAAGTTCTAGTCCCGTTTTCCAGGAGTCTATTGATTGATCTGAGTTGTCATCGTGGTGGATTGTGAGATCTTCGAGTTGCACTACTAAGTCAAAATTCTCCATGGTTTCGTCGCCTCCTACGATTTTTCCTTCTTTTGCTTCTGGTAAGCTGACCGGCGAGTTTACCTCGCTAGAAGAGCTTTCTGTTGATTTCGACATTGCTACTGTTCGGGTTCGCTTGCCGACGGACCCGTTTTCATCGGATCTGAAAGGCGAATCGAACCTAGTGATCCGACGTGAAAATTTAAGCTTCCGATCATCAAATTCATATCTTGATCCATACTCTCGAATACTTGTGTGAAACTTGACTGGTGAGGTTGAAAATCGACGATTCCGAAGGATATCTGAATTTTGTTGACTTGCGAGTTGTTATTGGCTGAAAGCGAAAAAGCCATCGAATTCATGATTCCAACACCCAGAGTCCCCACGGTCGGCGCCAATTGATGAGGGTTAAACTCGACAAATGTCCTAGATGAAGGACTTAGGATCAGGGAGATAGGGCGTCGGATGAACTCGAAGGTAAACTCAGTCAAACAAGGTGGCTATGAAAGTAAACATGGGTGTAGAACTTGGATTGCTTTCAATCTGGCCTACACCGTCCCCTCCTGGCCCCTATATATAGGTGGCCAGGTCTCGAGGATCAGGTAGGGTCCGATACAGATTACAATATCGATATACGGCAAGAACTCGTATTTCGACTAGTATTACAATTGGGCCTAGCTTAACGGGCCTCAGGGGTACTCAACTGACAGGCTCTATTATCTATACCCTTATCAGGTATGGAACACTTCACTAGAAAGAGGAAGAAATTACTTTTTGACTCTATTCTTAGAGCAAATTATAAACTTGATGCTTCATTGCTTGATATATTACTTGATTTCCACTCTCTGCGCCTAGCTCAAAGGCGTTAAAGAAAAGCACTCTTGGGAGATAACCCAATGTTTTCTTTTCAGTACTTTTTATTTTTGTTGAGTCTTGAAAGTTATTACTACTGTAATGAACTCTCCTTATCATTTTTATTTCGTTTTTGTGCCAAGAAGAACCTCTAATTTGAGGAAGGTAAAATTTAAGGAAGTTGCTGTCCTGAAACAGATTTCTGCGCTGCACCGTAAAAAATCATGAAAATTCTCAGAATATCTTTTTGATCTACGATTTCTTGTGCGCATGCCCCAGGTTATTTCCAAATTTTTATTAGTTTTGCACTTTTTGATTTTTGCAACAGAAGGTCCTCGAAAAAATCGATCTTTGTCAGCTGTTCTATTTTGACAGATTTCTGCCACTATTTGTGTTTGCCTCTCGATTGCTTTCTTTTTTAGTTCTTTTGATCATGGAACTTATGAGGAAGTTGCTACCGTAGCTTATGCTTTAATGGATGGTATATTTGAGTTTGAAACTGAACCAAACGAGTAGATTTACTATCATGCTTACACTAATGTTGCTAATAGAATTGTGTGAAGTTTTGTATGAAGGAAGTTTTCAAGTGTAGGGAAAGGAGAGTGATGAGATGAGATGAAGTATGAACAAAAGCTCAAGCTTGGGGATGCCCATGTCACCCCAAGAAATATCCAAGAGGTACAAGCGTCAAAGCTTGGGGATGCCCTCGAGGCACCCCTTCTTCATTGACATAAATCAGGTCACCTTTAAAGACACTATATTTTTATTGCTTCGTATACTATGCATTTTTCTTGGAGCGTCTTTACTTTCGCTTTCAGTTTCCTTTTGTTTTGTTTGCTGCAATAAATGGTTGGACCCCAACAAATTTCTTTTGGAGAAGACACACTCCGTTTTTCATTGCCAAGAACACTCTAGTTTTCACTTTTATCGTTCAACGAGTGTTCTCTTTTTCAAGTACTGCATTTAGCTTTCGTTTTTTGCCTTGATTTTTGTTCAGATCTTGTTATATCTTTGTATCAAGGTGCATTTATACTACTGGTCTATGTTGTTTTTCATCTCAAAAGAGTGGTTATAAAAAGGTTGAATGGTGTTGGAAAAGAGAAAAAGTTTCATTCCTATAGTGGTACAAATGGGAACTTGTTTAGACTGTGGCTTAGACTTTTGCATGTCATGCTTGATGTTATTTTGATAGTATGCTTAGTAGTTTTTTCTGTAGCATGACTTGTCTCAAATGACTGAGATTGCTTAATGTGCCTTTGAAAGAATCATGCGTTGTTTTTGTTATATGGGAGCATATTATTGTGGTTTTCTCCTTTGATGCTTTTTTGGGTTGACTTGGTGCATGCTTACAACATGTTTGACTTTAACAAGTCACCATAAGCCTCTATGGTCATTTGGTTTTTGACTTGTGATACCACTTTATGCTTCGGTTAATGATGTTTTGTCGCTATGCATGATTATGGCCGTTATTGCTCTCTTAGTTGGTCGCTCCCAGTCTTTTGCTAGCCTTCATTTTGTACTGAGAGGGAATACTTATTGACGAGGGAATGCCCTTCGGGTACTCGCAGATTAGTATACCGGGTCCGGCCCATGATGGAGATGGATCAGAATAAGGACTCGAAGATGACTTGGAGTAGAAGAAGGAAGGCTCTAATCCGTATTCGACTAGGACACTTGTAATCTCTTGCCCGGTTGCATATATAAAGCCAGGCAAGGGCGCCCCTAGAGAGAGATATCTAAGACAAGTCACAATCCCATAGACATCGAATATCATAGACAAGCAATATTAGAGATACAAGATAGATTAGACATAGACTAGATACAATATTCCGCCTACGGCGGCTCCATGTAAACACCATTATGATCATATACTAGATTGCTAGCAGGATGTAGCGATCCTCCACCGCGGGGACGTGAACCTGGGTACATCGTGTGCCAATCTCGATCCCGGAGTCTCTAGTCGTTGCTCTTCCCCCGATCCTAAGTCCTTCATCTAGGACATTTGTCGAGTTAACCCTCGTCACTTATCGTGCATCCAACTACCAAAAACCATGTTTATTCCAATGTGTCCACCATATCTACCTATTAGCAATTTGCTATTCCAAGCACATTCGTCTTGCTTTTATCTATCCTTCAAATTAAACTTTTTGTGTTATGTGAAAATTAGTCAGTAAAGCTTTCACGAACCTGACGGCACACTTTACTTTTCTTGCTTTTAATAAATTTGACATTGTGGCTCTCTTATGTTGACGTTATGCTTGCAAGTTATAAGTTGGAGGTTAGCCCAGCCATGCCGTCATGAGGCAAGCTTTCAACATTGCACTTTCTCTCATTCAGTTGATATCGTGATATTTTGTTTATGGATACATGCGATGTGAAATAAGTTGGAAACTTGTGAGCTCATGGAGTTTGTATATGTGTTAGAGAAATGCTTGGGCCGCTAATCGAAGCCATGCATCATTCATGGTGGAAATTTACAGCATGCCCAGAGTGGACATTTGACGACGCATCTCACAATAAAAAGCTATACCAATGGTAAATAAAAGAGATGCCGATGTGTTCATTGTCTGTTTGTCTTGTCATTTTGATGTGGGCTTGTTCCATGTCATCGGGCAAGAGGTACCCCGTTGGCATTCTCGATGATACATGTATGCTTACAATAACAAGAACTTGCTTGGGACCTAAGTCGAGTAGCATGAGGTTTGGGTATTCGTACTTCACGGGACACGAGATTTTCAACTTATGATTTGTTAAGCATATGCTTCATAATTGTACTTGCATTAACCTTAACCATTCAAGATGCCTATGATGGGGGCAATGAGAGCTCAAAGCTAGTAAGTATCATAATTTTTGGAGGTTTATAAAACTTGCAATCACTGCTTCCCTCTGCGAAGGGCCTTTCTTTTACTTTTATGTTGAGTCTCCACCTTCTACCTTTATGCACCGTCTAAGAGAGCATAGTTGTCATTCTGAGTTTAATGTGCATAGTCCCAAAATTTATTATTGATTGATTCATGCTTATGGTTTTGCTTGTTCTTAAATTATTTGTATCTAGTCGCCCTCTTAAACTTGAAGGTGTCCTATGCATTTATGTTTTGCTATTCCATGAAGGACAAGCTGAAAACCACTTTGCTATGTTTTCCTATATGGTTGAAACACACACTTGACTTTTAATGCATCATTACTCATGATCTTTTGTTTGTGTTACTTTTCATGTTATAACATGGTTGCTAAGTTTTATTTACAAGATCATGCCTTTTATGCCCATGTTTAGAGTACTTTGATCTCAGCACTCCATGCTTTACATTGTTTGATCAAGATTGTGATGGTGCATGCCACCTCAAAAATTATTGTTTTGTTATCACTTACCTACACAAGGACAAACAGGAGTTAAGCTTGGGGATGCTTGATACGTCTCAAAAGTATCGATAATTTTTGATGCTCCATGCTTGTTTATGCACCATTTGCTTTGTGTTTTGTTACACTTCGTGGAATTTTTATGCATTTTCCAGAACTAACCTATTAACGAGATGCCACAATGCTAGTTCCCTGTTTTTCTACTGTTTTTGTGTTTCAGAAAAGCTAAACAGGAAATATTCTTGGAATTAGATGAAACAAAAGCCGAAGTTCCTATTTTTCCCGAAGCGTGACGGAGTCCCAAGCAGAGACGGAGGGGAGCCAGGAGGCGGCCACGCCACCCCATGGCGCGGTCCACCCCCAGGCCGTGCCGGGGCCTGGTGTGGGCCCCTGGTCCACCTCCTGATGCTGCCCTTCCGCCTATATATTCCCCTCGATGGGAAAACCTAAAACACCCGATCAATTTTCCACGAAACATACTACAAGCCACCGCCATCATCGACGCGAGATCGAGAGGGTCCAGAAGCTCTTCCTGGCACCCTGCTGGAGAGGGGAATCACCACCAGAGGCCTTCTTCATCACCATGCCTGCCTCCGGAGTGATGTGTGAGTAGTCTACCTTGGACTACGGGTCCATAGCAGTAGCTAGATGGTTGTCATCTCCTCCATGTGCTTCATGTTTAGATCTTGTGAGCTGCCTATCATGATCAAGATTATCGTTGTGTAATTCTACATGTTGTGTTTGTTGGGATTCGATGAATATTGGTACTTTGTCAAGTTGATCTATTGATTTATCATCTTTATGTTATTTCTATGTTGTTTAT
The DNA here is from genome assembly GCA_007115705.1 of Dactylis glomerata. Classification (NCBI taxonomy): domain Eukaryota; kingdom Viridiplantae; phylum Streptophyta; class Magnoliopsida; order Poales; family Poaceae; genus Dactylis; species Dactylis glomerata. The sequence goes on from QXEO01001357.1 coordinate 919,914, forward strand.
GATCTTGCATGCTCTCCGTTGCTAGTAGATATCTTGGCCGAGTAGATGCTAGTGACTCCAAGAGGGAGTATTTATGCTCGATAGTGGGTTCATGCCTCTAGTAACTTGGGGGAGTGACAGAAACCTCTAAAGTTGTAGATGTGCTATTGCTACTAGGGAGAAAACAAAAATCTTGTGTTCAAGGACATTTGTATTGTTTACATTACACACTTTGCTTAAGGCGATAATCTGTTGCCTGCAACTTAATACCCAACGGTTGCTCGGATGACATCCGACGGGTGGATTATTAGTCATAGATGCAGTTGGATTACGATCTATGTATTATGTTGTAATGCCCAAGTGAATCTCATAGTGATCCTCATGACATTTGTACGCTTGCTTTATTCTATCAATTGCCCAAGTGTAATTTGTTTACCCAGCATGTTGTTTATCTTATGGAGAGACACCACTAGTAAACTGTGGACCCCGGTCCATTCTTTTACATTGTTATTACCGTTTACCATTTACTTGCTTTATTTACATTCTTGCAAACTACTATCTTTTACCACTCCATACGCTTAATCCTATGTTTACAACAAACCGTGAGATTGACAACCTCACTGTAAGTTGGGGCAAAGTACTTGGTTGTGTTGTTGCTGTGGCGGTGTGTGATAGTGTAAATCACCGTCCAGTTGGGAACCCCAAGAGGAAGGTTTGATGAGTACACAGCGAGTTTTCTCTCAGTAAGAAACCAAGGTTTAATTGTATCCAGGAAAAAGCCAAACTCAAGAAGGTGATGCCCGCTAGCTTCATGACAGCTCCGGACAATTTATATGGCGCCTCGTCCAAGTTTTGCTTTGCGAGCGGCAACGTGGAACCTGCACACAACACAACCAAATACTTTGCTCCCAACTTACGATGAGGTTGTCAATCTCACCGGTTTGCTGTAAACAAAGGTATGAGCGTATCGAGTGGAAAGCAATAGTAGTATGCGAGAAACTAAACAGTGCGAGTAAAGTAAACATGTGATAGCAATATAAAGGAAATAGGACCGGGGTCCACAGTTCACTAGTGGTGTCTCTCCATAAGATAAAATAACACATGCTGGGTAAACAAATTACAGTTGGGCAATTGATAGAATAAAGATAACGTGCATATGTCGAGAGGATCACTATGAGATTTACTCTGGGCATTACAACAACATACATAGACCGCCATCCAACTACATCTATGACTAATAATCCACTTGTGGCGAATCAATCCGAGAACTCCACAAGTATTAAGTTGCGAACAACAGATAACTGCATTAAGCAAAGTGTGTAATGTAAACAAAGCATATGCCCTTGGGCAAAAGAATGTTGTTTTCTCCCTAGTGGCAACATCACATCTACAACCTTAGAGGTTTCTGTCACTCCCCCAGATTAAATAGAGGCATGAACCCAACTATCGAGCATAAATACCCCCTCTTGGAGTCACTAGTATCTACTTGGCCAAGATAGCTACTAACAATGGAGAGCATGCAAGATCATAAACAACATAGAGATAACATAAGATAATATTCAGCACATCAACTCAATCATAACACCAATATTCATCGGATCCCAACAAACACAATATGTAGAATTACATAAAGGTAGTCTCGATCATGTAAAGCAGCTTACGAGATCTAAACATGAAGCACATGGTGGAGAAGACAACCAACTAGCTACTGCTATGGACCCATAGTCCAAGGTAGACTACTCACTCATCGCGCTGGAGGCAAGCATGGCGATGAAGAAGACCTTCGGTGGCGATTCCCCTCTCCGGCAGGGTGCCGGGAAGAGCTTCTGGACCCTCCCGATCTCGGGTCGACGATGGCAGCGGATCGCGATGTATTCTGGAAAATTGATCAGGTATTTAGGTTTTTCCCGTCGGGGGTCTTTATAGGCGAAGGGGCAGCGTCAGAAGTGGGCCAGGTGGCCCTCACCATAGGGCAGCGCGGCTAGGCCCTGGGCCGCGCCCCCTGGTGGTGAGACCACCCCTGGCTCCGTTTTGTCTCCTCTTCATATCTCTGGAAGCTTCGGTAAATTTCTGGATGTTCGGCTTTTGTTTCGTCCAATTCCAAGAATATTCCCTATGTAACTTTTTTGAAACACAAAAACAGCAGAAAATAGGGAACTGGCACTGTGGCATCTCGTTAATAAGTTAGTTCCGGAAAATGCATAAAAATGCCACGAAGTGTAACGAAACACTAAGCAAATGGTGTAAAAACAAGCATGGAGCATCAAAATTATAGATACATTTGAGACGTATCAGCATCCCCAAGCTTAACTCCTGCTCGTCCTCGAGTAGGTAAGTGATAACAAAAGAAATAATTTTTGAGGTAACATGCACCTACACAATCTTGATCATCTATGTAAGCGTTGTGCGCTGGGATCAAAAGAACTTAAAACATGGGCATGAAAGATATAATCTTGATAGAAGCAACTTAGCAACCATGTTATAACATGAAAAAGAACACAAATGAAAGATCATGAAAATGAAACAATGAAAGTCAAACGTGTGTTCAAATCATATGGAAAAACATACAAATGGTTTTCAGCTTGTCCTTCATGAGAGAACAAAACATAAATGCATAGGACACCTTCAAGTTTAAGAGGGCGACTAGATACAAATAATTTAAGAACAAGTAAAACCAACATCATGAATCAATCAATAAAAACTTTGGGACAATGCACATTATACTCAGAATGACAACTATGCTTTCTTAGACGGTGCATAAAGATAGAAGGTGGAGACTGATGTCTACGCACTTCTATTCTTGTAGACACTTGTTGGGCCTCCAAGTGCAGAGGTTTGTAGAACAGCAGCAAGTTTCCCTTAAGTGGATCACCCAAGGTTTATCGAACACAGGGAGGTTAGAGGTCAAAGCTATCCCTCTCAAGCAACCCTGCAATTACGATACAGAAAGTCTCTTGTGTCCCCAACACACCCAATACACTTGTCAGATGTATAGGTGCACTAGTTCGGCGAAGAGATAGTGAAATACAAGTGGTAGTGATGATTATAAGTAGTAACTGTGGTATAAAATAAATATCGCTGCGAGCAAACATGTAACAAAATAGCAAGTAAACGGTGTGCAATGCTTGGAAACAAGGCCTAGGGATCATACTTTCACTAGTGGACACACTCCCAACAATATAACATGATTGAACAAGTAAACAACTTCTCTCCACTATGGTACTCTGAATTACTCTCCTATTGAATAACACTAATCATTGTGTAGTGGCTAGAGAAGCACCCCTTAAAGTTCATCAAATACTTGACAAACACCACTCATAGAGATACCCAAATCAAAGCACAACTCAAGATAGATATCATTGCAACTTAGACCAAGTACTAACACGGTGCACACACTGTCACCATTACACCATGAAAGGAGGAATAGATCACTCAAACTATCATAGCAATAATTATTCTCATAATCCACAAGAGATCACAATCATAGCCTAAACCAAGTACCACCATGATGCACGCACTGTCACCGTTACACCAAGGCAGGAGGAATAGATTACTTTAACAATCACCACTAGAGTACACATAACATCTACTTGTTCAACATGATACAAAGCTCACGATCACATAAAGATCACATCATGGGAGAGAGAGGTGAACCACATAGCTACCGGTAGAGCCCTTAGCCCCGGGGATGAACTACTCCCTCCTCATCATAGGAGACAGCAAGGTTGATGGAGATGGCGGTGAGGTCGATGGAGACGGCGGAGATGGCGATGGAGATCGATGGAGATGGCTCCGGGGGCACTTCCCCGTCCCGGCAGGGTGCCGGAACAGAGACTTCTATCCCCCGAAATTCGTCGGCGGCGGTGGCGGAACTGCGGAACTCTTTCTGGAAAATTGCCGACTCCCTTAGGGGTTTCCGTCCCGAGGCTTTATATAGGCGAAGTGGCGTCGTCAGGGGAGGAGCTAGGCGCCCTCACGCGGGGCCCGCGCGGCCAGGGGCCTGGCCGTGCCACCCCTGCGTGTGGGGCCCTGGTGGCCCCCCCTCCGACTCTCCTTCGGATCTCTGGAAGCTTCCGGGTAAAATAAGACTTCAGGAACTTGTTTCGTCCAATTCCGAGAATATTTCCTGTGTATCACTTCTGAAACACAAAAACAGCAGAAAACAGGAAACTGGCACTGTGGCAACTCGTTAATAGGTTAGTTCCGGATAATGCATAAAAGTGCCACTAAGTGTAACGAAACAATAGGCAAATGGTGTAAAAACAAGCATGGAGCATCAAAAATTATAGATACGTTTGAGACGTATCAGCATCCCGAAGCTTAACTCCTGCTCGTCCTCGAGTAGGTAAGTGATAACAAAAGAATAATTTTTGAGGTGACATGCACCTACACAATCTTGATCATATATGTGAGCATTTGTGAGCTGGGATCATAAGAACTTAAAACATGGGCATGAAGATATAATCATGACAATAAGAACTTAGCAACCATGTTGTAAACATGCAAATGAACACAAACAAAAGATCATGATAATGAAACAATGAAAGTCAAACGTGTGTTCAAATCATAAGGAAAAAACATACAAATGGTTTTCAGCTTGTCCTTCAAAGAGAGCAAAACATAAATGCATAGGACACCTTCAAGTTTAAGAGGGCGACTAGATACAAATAATTTAAGAACAAGTGAAACCATAGTCATGAATCAATCAATGAAAACTTTGGGACAATGCACATTATACTCAAAATGACAACTATGCTCTCTTAATGGTGCATAAAGGTAGAAGGCGGTGACTCAACATAAAAGTAAAAGAAAGGCCCTTCGCGGAGGGAAGCAGTGATTAAACATGTGCTAGAGCTTTTCATTTATAAAACAGAGAGATAAAAATTGGTTTTGAGAGGTGGTTGTCTTTGTCAACGACTGGCAATGGGGTTCTTACTATCTTCCATACAAAAATAAAGCAAGTTTTTGAGAGAGATTGGCACTTTTGTGCTCTTTTATAAAGCGTGGCACTCCTCCCCACCTTTTTTCCTTTCACAAACCATGGCTAACCGATTCCATCGGGTGCCCACCAACATTCACATTCCATGGAGGAGTGCCTTTTTTTCTTTCTTTTTTTCTTTTTTTTTCTTTTTGGAATAAGCAATATGGAAGATAGCAAATCCGACCACTACGTCCCCATGAGCTGAAAACAGTGGCACAAAACGAGAAGTAGTTGAAAGTTTTTGAAAGGTAGCACATGAAAATTTTACTTTGGAATGGCTTACAAATACCATGCATAGGAATTTATAGTGGACACAATGGCAAACTTGGTTTTTGGGAGTTGGATGCACGAGTAGAGCTCATACTCAGTACAAGGCGAGGGCTAGCAAAAGACTGGGAGCGACCAACTAAGAGAGCAATAACGGCCATAATCATGCAAAGCGACAAAGCGACATTAAAAGAAGCATAAGATGGCATCAAAAGTCAAAAACTAAATGATCATAGAGGCTATTGGCGACTTTGTAAGAGTCTAACATGTGTGAGCATGCGCCAAGTCAACCCAAATAAAGCATCAAGGAGAAAACCAAAATAATGCTTCCAAACGATAAAAACAACGCATGATTTTTTTCAAAGGCTCATTAAGCAATCTCAGTTATTTGAGACAAGTCATGCTACAGCAAAACCACTAAGCATACTATCAAAAAGACATCAAGCATGACATGAAAAAGCCTAAGCCGCAGTCTACACAAGCTCCTTTTTGTACCACTATTTTGCACAAAGCTTTTTCTCTTTTCCAACACCATTCAAACCTTTTTGAGGAAACTCTTTTGAGGAAAACCAACATATACCAGAGGTCCAAATACACCTTGATGCAAAGATAAAACAAGATCTGAACAAAAATCAAGGCGAAAAATGCAAGCTAAACGCAGTAGCAGAAAAAGAGAACACTCGTTGAAATGATAAGAGTGAAAACTAGAGTGTTCTTGGCAAATGAAAAGCGAGTTCATCTCCTCCAAAAGAAAAATGATGTGATCTAACCATTGATTGCAGCAAACTAAACTAAACTAATAATGAAAAACAAAAACAACTGACGCTCCAAGAAAAATGCATAGTGCATGAAGCAATAAAAATATAGTGTCTTGAAAGGTGACCTGATTTTTGCCGATGAAGAAGGGGTGCCTCGGGGGCATCCCCAAGCTTTGACGCTTGTACTTCTTGGATATTTCTTGGGGTGATGCATGAGCATCCCCAAGCTTGAGCTTTTGTCCATTCTTCAACTCATCTCATCATTCTCCAATCCCTACACTTGAAAACTTCCTTCATACAAAACTAAACACAAATCTATTAGCAACATTAGTGTAGCATAACATATAATCAACCTCTTTTTGCTTCAGGTTTCAACCCAAAACCACCACATATATAGCAAATACTACTGTAGCAACTTCCCCAAAAGTTCCATGATCAAAAGAACTCAAAAGAAAGCGATAAAGTGGCAAACACAAATAGTGGCAGAAATCTGTCAAAACAGAACAGCTGATAAAGATCGAATTTTTAGAGGGTTTTCTGCTGCTCAAATCAAAAAGTGTTCAACTAATGAAAGTTTGGATATAACCTGGGCCATATGCACAAGAAATCACAGGTCCAAAAGATAAATAGAGAATTTTCACGAATTTTTATGGTGCAGCACCGAAAACAGTTTCAGGACAGCAACATCCCCAAATCTTTACCTCACTCAAATTAGAGGCTTCTCTTGGCACAAAAACGAAATAAACAAGATAAGGAGCGGTCATTACAGTAGTAATAACTTCCAAGACTCAAATAAAAGAAAAAGTACTGAAAATAAACAATGGGTTATCTCCCAAGAGTGCTTTTCTTTAACGCCTTTGAGCTAGGCGCAGTAATTTGCAAAGATGCTCATGTGGGCGCCATATAAGAGCTTGAAGCAAAGGCGCCATATAGGAACTTAAAGCAATAGAGAGCATCAAAAAGCAAGTATGGAACACATTTAAATCTAAACCACTTCCTATGAAAGTTAGTCTTGTAAAGAGACAAGTCATAAAAGCGCAAAGCAAAAAGCATAGGAAGGCAAAACAAGTAAAACTTCAAGAATTGCAACATAAAGAGGGGAAACTCAATATTGTTGAGATCCATCAAACCATGTTTCCCTCTCTCATAGTAACTTTCAGTAGCATCATTAATAGAACTAACAATATAACTATCACATAAAGCATCCCTATCATGAGCCACATGCATAAAAGAATTAATACTCACCACAGGAACAATAGTAGTAGGAGCAGATTTAATAGAATAATTATTCTCATCACCATAATCATCATAAATAGGAGGCATATTGTAATCATAACTAATTTTATCCTCAATAGTAGGTGAACTGAAAATATTATACTCATCATCATAGCCATCATAAACTAGAGGTTTAGTATCATCACAAGCTAAAGAACAGCTATTTCGCAAAGCATATTCATCAAACATATCATCATAAGAAGGAACATCACATATGGGAGATAAAATATTATCAGAGCAAACTTTCTCCACTAAAGCTGGGGAACTAAAAATATCATGCTTAACAAAACCAGCTTCCCCAAGCTTAGACTTTTCTATAGCATTAGCAACAATGGTGTTCAAAGCAATCATACTAACATCACTATTAGCATGCAAATTAAGCTCCAAAGGTTTTTCAATTTTCTCTTCAAACACTTCATATCTAAACTCAGGAAAAAGACTAACGAACTCTTTGTTTTCCATTAAGCCTAACTAGTGAAAATAAAAACAAGAAACAAAAAGATGTAATTGCAGAATCTAAAGGAAATAACTTCGAGCACTCACACAGGAGGATGCGAGTACCTTTTACCTTACCTCCCCGGCAACGACGCTAGAAAAGAGCTTGATGTCTACGCACTTCTATTCTTGTAGACACTTGTTGGGCCTCCAAGTGCAGAGGTTTGTAGAACAGCAGCAAGTTTCCCATAAGTGGATCACCCAAGGTTTATCGAACTCAGGGAGGTTAGAGGTCAAAGCTATCCCTCTCAAGCAACCCTGCAATTACGATATAGAAAGTCTCTTGTGTCCCCAACACACCCAATACACTTGTCAGATGTATAGGTGCACTAGTTCGGCGAAGAGATAGTGAAATACAAGTGGTAGTGATGATTATAAGTAGTAACTGTGGTATAAAATAAATATCGCTGCGAGCAAACATGTAACAAAATAGCAAGTAAACGGTGTGCAATGCTTGGAAACAAGGCCTAGGGATCATACTTTCACTAGTGGACACACTCCCAACAATATAACATGATTGAACAAGTAAACAACTTCTCTCCACTATGGTACTCTGAATTACTCTCCTATTGAATAACACTAATCATTGTGTAGTGGCTAGAGAAGCACCCCTTAAAGTTCATCAAATACTTGACAAACACCACTCATAGAGATACCCAAATCAAAGCACAACTCAAGATAGATATCATTGCAACTTAGACCAAGTACTAACACGGTGCACACACTGTCACCATTACACCATGAAAGGAGGAATAGATCACTCAAACTATCATAGCAATAATTATTCTCATAATCCACAAGAGATCACAATCATAGCCTAAACCAAGTACCACCATGATGCACGCACTGTCACCGTTACACCAAGGCAGGAGGAATAGATTACTTTAACAATCACCACTAGAGTACACATAACATCTGAATAATAACATCTACTTGTTCAACATGATACAAAGCTCACGATCACATAAAGATCACATCATGGGAGAGAGAGGTGAACCACATAGCTACCGGTAGAGCCCTTAGCCCCGGGGATGAACTACTCCCTCCTCATCATAGGAGACAGCAAGGTTGATGGAGATGGCGGTGAGGTCGATGGAGACGGCGGAGATGGCGATGGAGATCGATGGAGATGGCTCCGGGGGCACTTCCCCGTCCCGGCAGGGTGCCGGAACAGAGACTTCTGTCCCCCGAAATTCGTCGGCGGCGGTGGCGGAACTGCGGAACTCTTTCTGGAAAATTGCCGACTCCCTTAGGGTTTTCTGTCCCGAGGCTTTATATAGGCGAAGGGGCGTCGTCAGGGGAGGAGCCAAGCGCCCTCACGCGGGGCCCGCGCAGCCAGGGGCCTGGCCGCGCCACCCCTGCGTGTGGGGCCCTGGTGGCCCCCCTCCGACTCTCCTTCGGATCTCTGGAAGCTTCCGGGTAAAATAAGACTTTAGGAACTTGTTTCGTCCTATTCCGAGAATATTTCCCGTGTATCACTTCTGAAACACAAAAATAGCAGAAAACAGGAAACTGGCACTGTGGCAACTCGTTAATAGGTTAGTTCCGGATAATGCATAAAAGTGCCACTAAGTGTAACGAAACAATAGGCAAATGGTGTAAAAACAAGCATGGAGCATCAAAAATTATAGATACGTTTGAGACGTATCAGAGACTCAACATAAAAAGTAAAAGAAAGGCCCTTCGCGGAGGGAAGTAGTGATTAAACATGTGCTAGAGCTTTTCATTTGTAAAACAGAGATAAAAATTGGGTTTTGAGAGGTGGTTGTTTAATGTCAACGACTAGCAATGGGGACTTACTATCTTCCATAATAAACAAGTGAGAGCGGTTCCGAGTTCTTTGAAAATTTGGCACATTGGTGCTCTTTTATAAAGCTTTGGCACTCCTCCCCACCTTTTTTCCCTTCTCAAACCATGGCTAACCGATTCCATCGGGTGCCCACCAACATTCACATACCACGGAGGAGTGCCTTTTTTTCTTTTTTAGAATTAGATTGCAATGGTCTGACCAGCTCCCTTGCAAAATTAATGACGAGCAGATGAAGCTGCCTAGTCGAAGAGTACTTAATTTAATATAGAAGATAGCAATTCCGACTACTACGTCCCCATGAGCTAAAAACAGTGGCACAACATGAGAAGTAGTTGAAAGTTTTGAAAGGTAGCACATGAAAATTTACTTGGAATGGCTTACAAATACCATGCATAGGAATTTATAGTGGACACAGTGGCAAATTTGGTTTTTAGGAGTTGGATGCACGAGTAGATCTCATACTCAGTACAAAATGAGGGCTAACAAAAGACTGGGAGCGACCAACTAAGAGAGCAATAACGGCCATAATCATGCAAAGCGACAAAGCGACATTAAAAGAAGCATAAGATGGCATCAAAAGTCAAAAACTAAATGATCATAGAGGCTTATGGCGACTTTGTATGAGTCAAACATGTGTGAGCATGCGCCAAGTCAACCCAAATAAAGCATCAAAGGAGAAAACCAAAATAATGCTTCCAAATAATTAAAACAACGCATGATTTTTTCAAAGGCTCATTAAGCAATCTCAGTCATTTGAGACAAGTCATGCTACAGAAAAACCACTAAGAATACTATCAAAACAACATCAAGCATGACATGCAAAAGCCTAGGCCGCAGTCTACACAAGCTCCTCTTTGTACCACTTTTTTGCATAAAGCTTTTTCTCTTTTCCAACACCATTCGAACTTTTTTGAAACAACTCTTTTGAGGAAAACCAACATGGACCAGAGGTCAAAATACACCTTGATGAAAATATATAACAAGATCTGAACAAAAATCAAGGTGAAAAACGAAAGCTAAACGCGGTTCTAGAAAAAGAGAACACTCGTTGAAACGATAAGAGTGAAAAACGGAGTGTTCTTGGCAAATGAAAAGCAAGGCAACTTCTCCAAAAGGAATTTTTTGGGGTCCAACCATTTATTACAGCAAACAAAACTAAACAAAACTGAAAACTAAAAACAACTGATGCTCTAAGAAAAACGCATAATGCATGAAGCAATAAAAATATAGTGTGTTGAAAGGTGACCTGATTTTTGCCGATGAAGAAGGGGTGCCTCGGGGGCATCCCCAAGCTTTGACGCTTCTACTTCTTGGATATTTCTTAGGGTGCATGGGAATCCCCAAACTTGAGCTTTTGTCCATTCTTCAACTCATCTCATCATTCTCCAATCCCTACACTTGAAAACTTCCTTCATACAAAACTAAACACAATTCTATTAGCAACATTAGTGTAAGCATAACATTGAATCAACCCTTTTTGCTTCAGGTTTCAACTCAAAACCACCACATATAAAGCATATACTACTGTAGCAACTTCCCCAAAAGTTTCGTGATCAAAAGAACTAAAAAAGAAAGCGATTGAGCGGCAAACACAAATAATGGCAGAAATCTGTCAAAACAGAACCGCTGACAAAGGTTAAATTTTTAGAGGGTTTTATGTTGCTCAAATCAAAAAGTGTATAACTAATGAAAGTTTGGATATAACTTGGGTCATATTCACAAGAAATGGCAGGTCCAAAAGATATTCTGAGAATTTTCACGAATTTTTACGGTGCAGCACCGAAATCTGTTTCAGGACAGCGACATCCTCAAATCTCACCTCACTCAAATTAGAGGCTTCTCTTGGCACAAAAACGAAATAAAAAGGATAAAGAGTGGTTATTACAGTAGTAATAACTTTCAAGACTCAAATAAAATAAAAAGAACTGAAAGTAAAACATTGGGTTATCTCCCAAGAGTGCTTTTCTTTAACGCCTTTGAGCTAGGCGCAGAAAGGTGTGAATCAAGTAATATCAAGTGATGAAGCATTAAGATCAAATGTAGAAGCCTTTTCAATAAGGCATTGTATTTCATCCACATAAGTTTTTGAAGACCCCTTGTTATCACGCTTTGGTTCACTCAAATCACTAAAAATATTTTTAGGACAGATCCAATCAAAATTATTTTCAAAAGCCTCATGCAATCCCAAGAGTTTGCTAGGTATTGGTATTTCAGTTCCTTCATTGTTTGTACTAACAACCTTTATATGTGAGCCAAGCTTATTAAAATGCTTAAGAACTTTCCTAGCTTTAATGGCAACATCTCTAAATTCTATGCGCAAAGTTTCCAAGATAAAAGCTTTCTTTTCGGGATCTTCAATATCATGAAGCTTAAGAAACATGTGTTGCATAAAAGGATTAAGACTAGCAAACCTAGCTTCTAATATGTGAACTAAATAAGCAAAAGCAACTTCATAACTAGGAGCAAGCTCAGCCAAAGACTTTTCCTCAACATCTTTATGCGTACTAATATGATTAAAGAACTCCTCAATGTTACTTTTCCCAATAATAGAACCACTACCTACTGAGAGGTCCTCCAAAACGTACTTAGGGAACAACATAATGAACTAGAAGTAATAAAGTAACAACTATAAAGGATACTAATTTTTTTGTATTTTTGATAAAATGAAGCAAGTAAAAAAACTAAAGTAAAGCAAAACAATAAACAAAGTAAAGGATGTGCGTGCGAAACTCCCCTTGCAGAAGTCTTCTTTTTCCCCGGCAACGGCGCCAGAAAAATCTTTGCTGTGGCGGTGTGTGATAGTGTAAATCACCGTCCAGTTGGGAACCCCAAGAGGAAGGTTTGATGAGTACAGTAGCGAGTTTTCCCTCAGTAAGAAACCAAGGTTTAATCGTATCCAGGAAAAAGCCAAACTCAAGAAGGTGATGCCCGCTAGCTTCGCGACAGCTCCAGACAATTTATATGGCGCCTCGTCCAAGCTTTGCTTTGCGAGCGGCAACGTGGAACCTGCACACAACACAACCAAATACTTTGCTCCCAACTTACGATGAGGTTGTCAATCTCACCGGTTTGCTGTAAACAAAGGTATGAGCGTATCGAGTGGAAAGTAATAGTAGTATGCGAGAAAGTAAACAGTGCGAGTAAAGTAAACAGGTGATAGCAATATAAATAAAATAGGACCGGGGTCCACAGTTCACTAGTAGTGTCTCTCCGTAAGATAAAATGACACATGCTGGGTAAACAAATTACAGTTGGGCAATTGATAGAATAAAGATAGCGTGCATATGTCGAGAGGATCACTATGAGATTTACTCTGGGCATTACAACAAGATACATAGACCGCCATCCAACTGCATCCATGACTAATAATCCACTTGTGGCGAATCAATCCGAGAACTTCACAAGTATTAAGTTGCGAACAACAGATAACTGCATTAAGCAAAGTGTGTAATGTAAACAAAGCATATGCCCTTGGGCATAAGAATGTTGTTTTCTCCCTAGTGGCAACAGCACATCTACAACCTTATAGGTTTCTGTCACTCCCCCAGATTAAATAGAGGCATGAACCCAACTATCGAGCATAAATACCCCCTCTTGGAGTCACTAGTATCTACTTGGCCAAGATAGCTACTAACAACGGAGAGCATGCAAGATCATAAACAACATAGAGATAACATAAGATAATATTCAGCACATCAACTTAATCATAACACCAATATTCATCAGATCCCAACAAACACAACATGTAGAATTACATAAAGGTAGTCTTGATCATGTAAAGCAGCTCACGAGATCTAAACATGAAGCACATGGTGGAGAAGACAACCAACTAGCTACTGCTACGGACCAATAGTCCAAGGTAGACTACTCACTCATCGCACCGGAGGCAAGCATGGCGATGAAGAAGACCTCCGGTGGCGATTCCCCTCTCCGACAGGGTGCCAGGAAGAGCTTCTGGACTCCCCCGATCTCGGGTCGACGACAGCGGCGGATCGTGATGTTTTCTGGGAAAGTGATCGGGTATTTAGGTTTTTCCCATCGGGGGGTCTTTATAGGCGAAGGGGCAGCGTCAGAAGTGGGCCAGGTGGCCCTCACCATAGGGCGGCGCGGCCAGGCCCTGGGCCACGCCCCCTGGTGGTGAGACCACCCCTGGCTCCGTTCTATCTCCTCTTCGGTTCTCTGGAAGCTTCGGTAAATTTCTGGATGTTCGGCTTTTGTTTCGTCCAATTCCGAGAATATTTCCTATGTAACTTTTCTGAAACACAAAAATAGCAGAAAACAGGGAACTGGCACTGTGGCATCTCATTAATAAGTTAGTTCTGGAAAATGCATAAAAATACCATGAAGTGTAACAAAACACTAAGCAAATGGTGTAAAAACAAGCATGGAGCATAAAAAATTATAGATATGTTTGAGACGTATCAGTTGTGTGCAGGTTCCATGTTACTGCTGGTGCAAAGCTACGCCCTGGACGAGGCGCCATATATAAATTGTCCAGAGCTGTCGCGAAGCTAGGGAGCATCAATCTTCGGAAGCTGGTTCTTTCTCCTACTGGTTCAATAAACCTTTGTTTCATACTGAGGGAAGATTTGCTGCTATGCTCATCATACCTTCCTCTTGGGTTCCCAACTGGGCGGTCATCTACACGCCATCAATGGGATCCATGGGGGAGGCAATTCGTGGGTGGAGGAGTCCCCCACGAGTTAGGTTTCCTCCCTTTATATAGCTTCTTGGATTTCTGTCACCCCATCTAGGGTTGCAGTAGATCGGGCTTATCTCGGCCGTCCATACTCGGAATCAACAACAACTTTGTAGTTGGGGAGTTTTCCGTTTGACGCCGTCTTCGACCCGTAATGTGACCATCTTCGAAAAAAGTTCTGGGACAGATTTCTGGAAAGTTCCGATTTGACTCCAACAAGGTTTCCTCTTGTATTCTTGGTAATTCCTACACATCAAAGTGTAAAACAAGAACATTGTGCACTTTTGCAACTATTAGTAGGTTAGTCCAAATAAATCATAAACTTTATATAAAAACTAGTGTCAAAAGCATAATATTAGCATAAAGCCATAAAAAATTATATATACGTTTGGACGTATCAACGCGGCTTGAGAATCAAAATTTTATCGTGAGCTTTGTTTGGCTGTTTCAATGCCCGAAATCTTTGAGTTGTCTTCTTCAACTAGTCGCAAATCTCTCCCGTTGGGAGTGAATTAGCGAATTTATTATCCGGTGTTAATCACTGATGATGAAGTCGATAATTTACACCTACTGTGAAGCCAATATTTCCATCTTCATCGGGTGCGCGACCAGCGCTCCTGATGGGAGTAGCCCCCAAAGGTATTATCAATTTTTTTCAAATATAGGCTCAAAAGTTTATTATTATTCTTCTTTCGATATGACCTGCATAAAAACAATTCTTAACTCATTTCCTTCTCGAAATTTATGTCTCATCCGGTGCGCGACCAGCGCTCTCGATGGGAGTAGCCCCCGAGCCTATGGTCGGGTACTTGTAGTCAATCATAGGCTCAAAAAATTCTTCGACTTGCATCTCTTCAATTTGGCTTGTATGGATAGACCTTTGTATACCAAAGGTACGACATCATTGACATGATGACTTGCTGCAATGATTTGACCAAAGGCTAACCATTGCACATGGGTAGCGTTGTAATTTCCTGAAATTTCCGCCCATTAGTGGGCTTGCCGCTTCTGCTTTTCATGCCATGTCGCAGCCCACGTTCCTTCCAGCATAATCTATTTAGGATAAATCCTTTTTACTTTTACTGTTACGAGGTCTCTTCTTTCTTGCGCTGCCACTACTTCCTCTTCTTCCTTGTGCTCGTTCCTTCTTGCAACTCCCAACTCCGCGCCATTGCATGCCCATTAAGCGCTTCGCTCTTCAGAAAAGAATGGCGAAGAAGGGCGCAAAGAAACAAGCTATGGGCTGGACCGCTTCCGCTTTCGTGGAAATCTGAAGAACATGAAGAAGCAAGGGTTTCTAGCGGAATCCGTCGAGGTCATCTTCCCCGGCACCGAGGTCATCCCTGCACCGCCGCCGGGATTCAGGGTGATGTTTCTGGCTTTCCTCCTTCGCGGTTTCTCTCTCTCGGCCCACGAATTTCTGTGTGGGCTGTTGTTCATTTATGGCGTGCAGCTGCATCAGCTCACGCTAAATTCCCTTTTGCACATTGCCTGCTTCATCACTCCGTGTGAGGCTTTTTTGGGCATCAATCCCCACTGGGGTCTATGGAAGCATCTATTTCGTCTGCGTCCCAATGCGACCAAAGATGAAATTCATGATCTCGGTGGAGCCATTGTGTCTGTGCGATCTGAATCGCAATATCTTGATTTTGAGATGGCTGAATTGGTTCAAGGTTGGAGGCAGAAGTGGTTCTATATTAAGGACCAAAAATCTTCAGAAGCCGATGAATATGGACTTGCTCCTTTTGACGCTGACAAAGGCCTGCCAAAGCTTACTTCCTGGGATGCTCTGCCATCAGATGTGAAGGAATTAGGCCCTAGAGGAAAATAATATTGGACTTACTTGCATATTTCATCAAGTTCATAATAAGTTTAATGCTATGCTAGAACTATGTCAATCGGAAACATTGACATAGGTGTAGTATTAAATGACTAGGAGTCCCCGGTAAAATCCCAGTTTACTGGTTCATTGATCAACTGATGATCGAGGTTTCCCGATCATGGTTTATTACGCCAATTGACGATGAGATCATCACTAGAAGAAAAGTGTCCATCTACCATGGTCGAAAATCATGGTTAAAGGGTCGTTTTTCATGGTTAATGACTCTTTAACCTCAGCCTACCGTGGTCTATCGACCGTTACGGATCTTTCTGCCATGGTTTTTCGAGGACTGTGGTAGATGCGAGTCTTTAGCCACGAAAATCGGTTTCGTGGTAGATGGGTTTCACCGGGCCACCAAAATGCTGACGTCATCCTAATCACCATGTGGCAGTCGTGGTAGATGGCAGGCTCACTCAAGGCCTGCTACATATTAAGCGGGTCGGCTCACCTAAGGTTGGCAAAACCTAAAGGCTCGGCCCATCTACGACTTGCTACTGCTGGTGGTCCGGCCCATGTCACATTGGAAAGACAGATGGTGTCCCTGATGAAGAGATGCTAGAGCAACAGAGAGGCTTGGATGGTGTCCCTGATGAAGAGATGCTAGAGCAACAGAGAGGCTTGGATGGTGTCCCCGATGGTGAACATCCAAGAAAGGAGCTGACAAATGAGGAAAGATATGGCACATATTTTGCGTTGGAAGTGATCAAAAGAAGAGATGGAGGGTTTCAAACAAAGGATAAGCTACTCATAGCAAGCATGCTGAACACAAGTGTACAGACAATTGAAAGGATTTGGAAAACATCTCAAGACCAGATTGAAAAAGGGCAACAAGTTGATGTGTCGAACCAAAGGAAGGGACATGTTGGCCGTAAGAGAAAAGATTTGGAACTCTCGAGGGTAAAAACAATCCCACTGAATAAAACAAGAACAATTCGATCTCTAGCAAAGTCTTTGGGTGTTAGGCGCTCAACCTTACACTTAAGGTTTAAGTGGGGTGAGTTGAAGCGCCACACTAGCACCCTGAAGCCGTTGCTAATAGAAGCAAACAAGATCAAAAGACTAAAATTCTTCCTCTCTATGCTCAACAAGAACTCCTTGTCATCTCCTCGGCCAACATTCAAGGATATGGACGACATGGTCCACATAGATGAGAAATGGTTCATCATGACTAGGGAGAGGAACACGCACTATCTACACCCTCAAGAACCTAAACCCTTGAGCACCATGAAGAATAAGAATAGAATTGGAAAAGTGATGTTCTTAACCGCGGTTGCCAAGCCAGGGTAAAGTCAAGATGGAAAAATCGCATTTGATGGCAAGATTGGCACGTGGGCCTTTGTTAAGGAAACTCCAGTGGTTAATAAGAGTAAAAACAGAGAAAAAAGGACACTTGAGGTAAAACCAGTGAAAGTTACCCAAGATGTCATGATGAACTACCTCTGCGACCTAGTGATTCCAGCCATCCAGGACAAGTATCCTGATGAGGACATAGGAAGAACAATCTTCATCCAACAGGACAATGCCAAACCTCATGTCCTCCCTGAGTATGATGGTTTTTGACATGCCGTAAAATAGTCTGATCTAGACATTAAATTGCCGCAACAACCGCCCAATAGTCCAGACATGAATGTGCTTGATTTATGTTTCTTCAGGTCTCTACAGTCCCTCACTGATACCAGAGCACCAAACAATATCAGGGAGTTGATATATGGTGTGGAGGAAGAATACAATGACTACGAGATCGACAAACTGTCTCGAAGCTTCTTGACCCTCCAATCATGCATGATTGAGGTAGTGAAGGAAGGAGGAGGGATAGGCTATGATATCCCCCACATGAATAAAGACCAACTCCTAGCAAAAGGAAATCTTGGATTTGCTCTAACTAACTCGGCAAATCTACTTGTAATAACCAGAGACCTTGTACGAGTGATACGTCTCAAACGTATCTATAATTTTTGATGCTCCATGCTTGTTTTTGCACCATTTGCCTTGTGTTTCGTTACACTTCGTGGCGTTTTTATGCGATTTCCGGAACTAACCTATTGACAAGATGCCACAGTGCCAGTTCCCCGTTTTCTGCTGTTTTTGTGTTTCAGAAATGCTACACAGGAAATATTCTCGGAATTGGACGAAACAAGTTCCAGAACTCCTATTTTTCCCAGACGAAGGACGAGGACCGAAAGAGAGCCGGAGGGGGGCCAGGCGCTAGCCTCACACCAGGGTGGTGCGGCCCAGGCCCTGGCCACGCCCCTTATGTGGGAGGAGGCCCTGGCAGCCCCCTGACGACGCCCCTTCGCCTATATAAAGCCTCGGGACGGAAAACCATAGGGGAGTCGGCAATTTTTCAGAAAGAGTTCCGCAGCTCCGCTGCCGCCATCGACAAATTTCGGGGGACAGAAGTCTCTGTTCCGGCACCCTGCCGGGACGGGGAAGTGCCTCCGTAACCATCTCCATCAGTCTCCATCACCGCCATCTCCATCGACCTCACCGCCATCTCCATCAACCTTGCTGTCTCCTATGATGAGGAGGGAGTAGTTCTCCCCCGGGGCTGAGGGCTCTACCGGTAGCTATGTGGTTCACCTCTCTCTCCCATGATGTGATCTTTATGTGATTGTGAGCTTTGTATCATGTTGAATAAGTAGATGCTACTCTTCATCATTATGTGTACTCTAGTTGTGTTATTAAAGTAATCTATTCCTCCTGCCATGGTGTAATGGTGACAGTGTGTGTGCATCATGGTGGTACTTGGTCTAGGCTACGATTGTGATCTCTTATGGATTATGAGAATAATTATCACTATGATAGTATTGAAGTGATCTATTCCTCCTTTCATGGTGTAATGTTGACAGTGTGTGCACCGTGTTAGTACTTGGTCTAAGTTGCAATAATATTTATCTTGAGTTGAGATTTGATTTGGATATCTCTATGAGCGGTGTTTGTCAAGTACTTGATGAACTTTAAGGGGTGCTTCTGTAGCCACTACGCAATGATTAGTGTTATTCAATAGGAGAGTAATTCAGAGTAGCATAGTGAAGAGAAGTTATTTATTTGTTCAATTATGTTATATTTGTTGGGAGTGTGTCCACTAGTGAAAGTATGATCCCTAGGCCTTGTTTCCAAGCTTTGCACACCGTTTACTTGCTGTTTTGTTACTTGTTTGCTTGCTGCCATTTTTATTCCAGATTGCATTTACTACTTATAATCATCTATACCACTTGTATTTCACTATCTCTTTGCCGAACTAGTGCACCTATACATCTGACAAGTGTATTGGGTGTGTTGGGGACACACGAGACTTTCTGTATCGTAATTGCAGGGTTGTTTGAGAGGGATAGCTTTGACCTCTTCCTCCCTGAGTTCGATAAACCTTGGGTGATCCACTTAAGGGAAACTTGCTGCTGCTCTACAAACCTCTGCACTTGGAGGCCCAACACTGTCTACAAGAACGGAAGCGTGTGTAGACATCAAGCTCTTTTCTGGCGCCGTTGCCGGGGAGGTAAGGTAAAAGGTACTCGCATCCTCCTGTGTGAGTGCTCGGAGTTATTTCCTTTAGATTCTGCAATTATATCTTTTTGTTCCTTATTTTTATTTTCACTAGTTAGGCTTAATGGAAAATATAGAGTTCTTTAGTCTTTTTCCTGAGTTTAGATTTGAAGAGAAAATTGAAAAACCTTTGGATCTTATTTCGCATAGTAATGTTATTAGTACGAATGCTTTGAATCCCGTTATTGCTAATGCTATGGAAAAGTCTAAGCTTGGGGAAGCTGGTTTTGTTAAGCATGATATCTTTAGTTCCCCAGCTTTAGTGGAGAAAGTTTGTTCTGATAATATTTTATCTCCCATGTGTGATGTTTCTAATGATGCTTGTGTTCCTCATCCTTTTGAAATACCTACGAAGATTGTTGCACATGTTATGGATAACTGCTATTTAGGAGATGGAACTATCCATCCTAGTGATCATTTGCTTTTTATACATGAATTATGCGGGTTGTTCCAGTGTGCAGGTATTTCAATGAACCAAGTTAAGAAGAAGCTATTCTTTTTATCACTGAAAGGCAGAGCTGAGGAATGGTATCGGCTGCTTAAAGATGGTCCATCTATTGCATGGGAGGAAATTGTGCCTCTCTTTTATTCCAAGTTTTATCCTCCAAGTGAAATTCATAAAGATCGTAATCGGATATATAACTTTTGGCCTCATGAGGGAGAAAGCATTGCCCAAGCATGGGGAAGATTGAAGTTACTAATGCACAAATGTCCTATTCATGATCTTCCCCGTAATATTGTTATTAATAATTTTTATGCAAGGCTTTCAGGATATTACAAGGACTATCTAGATGCATGCTTTGATGGGTCTTTCACAAGCAAGGATGTCAACACCAAGTGGGGTCTGCTTGATACAATTCAAAACAATATTGAAGGTTGGGATAGCGACAAAGGTAAAGGATCAGGTATGAATTACGAGTTTGATTGCATTAAGTCTTTCGCTAAAACTGCTAATTTTCAAGAGCTTAGTGCTAAGTATGGTCTTGATCCTCAAATTATGGTTGATTGCTTTAAAGCCTTTGTTTCCCATATGAATGTTCCTAAAGGAAACGGGGACGTGTATCATGAACCTTTTAAGGACACTCGCGTAGAAAATGATATTGTTGTTGATGATTCCAATAAACATGCTAGAACCTCTGAAAGTCCTATTTCTTATAAGCATGTTAATTTTTGTGGAATACATAGACCTTGTGAACAGAGTTACAACAAGGAAGATTATTGCATCACCCACGCCAATGAAGAAACCAGTATGTGGCTCAAGGATCTAGATGTGCTTGGTGAAAGGGTTTGTGAGCTTTATCCTTTTCTTTGTGAACTTTGCGGTAAAAAGGGTCACTTTAATTTTCAATGCCCAATTAATCGAACGAGTACCGCAGATTTGTATTGTGATGATAAGATTACTTTCAATCAGTACGATGAGCTTACTTTGTTTTTTAATTGTGAAGAGATATCTAGAAAGATTTCTTTGGTTGATATGAGAGATGTTGATATTAATAGCATCCTTCGTGGTTGTCGTCTCTATTGTGCTAAAGATTGCCTCGCAAATACTTACTTACAAGATCTTATAAAACATGATGTTTTGCCAAGCTATGACAGGACTACTAGATGTTTCGATCTTATTAATAGAGAGGAGGAATCCTCCAAAGTTTCTTCTGTTGTTTCTGTCAGCAAACCAGATTATGTGGAGAAGATGCCTTTTCCTCCTAAAGAATATGTGGAGAAGATGTCCTTCAAGTCTCTCCCTCCTAAAGGAGAGAGTAAGAAGAGTATGAAGAAGAAGAAGAGGAGTAAGAGGCGAGAGGACACGGTATCTTCCCCTAAGCGCTATGATCGTGCTATAGATTATGATAATTCTGATTGGGATGATATTCCTATGCCTATTACTTATGTTAGTGATCATGATTGGGAAAAGCACTCTACTTTTGACATTGAAAATCTTTTTGGTACCAATTCTAAGGTTAATAATTGTTGTACCATTAGTGCTATCCATGTTCCTTCTTATGATGATATGTTTGATGAATATGCTTTGCGACATAGTAGTTCTCTAGCTTGTGATGATACTGAACCTCTAGTTTATGATGGTTATGATGATGAGTATAATATTTTCAGTTCACCTACTTTTGAGGAGAAAATTAGTTATGATTACAATATGCCTCCTGTTTTTGATGATTATGGCGATGAGAATAATTATTCTGTTGAATCTACTCCTACTACTATTGTTCATGTGGGGAGCATTAATTCTTTTATGCATGTGGCTCATGATAGGGAAGCTTTACGTGATAGTTATATTGTTAATTCTATTCATGATGCTACTGGAAGTTATTATGAGAGAGGGAAACATGGTTTGATGGATCTCAACAATATTGAGTTTCCCCTCTTTGTGTTGCAATTCTTGAAGTTATACTTGTTTTGCCTTCCTATGCTTTTTGCTTTGCGCTTTCATGACTTGTCTCTTTACAAGACTATTTTTCATAGGAAGTTGTTTAGATTTAAATGTGTTTCATATTTGCTTTTTGATGCTCTCTTTTGCTTCAAGTTCCTTTATAGCGCCTTTGCTTCAAGCTCTTATATGGCACCCACATGAGCATCTTTGCAAATTACTGCGCCTAGCTCAAAGGAGTTAAAAAAAGCACTCTTGGGAGATAACCCATTGTTTATTTTTCAGTAATTTTTCTTTTATTTGAGTTTTGGAAGTTATTACTACTGTAATAACCGCTCCTTATCCTTTTTATTTTTGTTGTTGTGCCAAGAGAAGCCTCTAATTTGAGTGAGGTAAGATTTGGGGATGTTGCTGTCCTGAAACAGTTTTCGGTGCTGGACCATAAAAATTTGTGAAAATTATCTGTATATCTTTTGGACCTGCGATTTCTTGTGCATATGCCCCAGGTTATATCCAAACTTTCATTAGTTGAACACTTGTTGATTTGAGCAACAGAAAACCCCTAAAAAATTCGACCTTTGTCAGCTGTTCTGTTTTGATAGATTTATGCCACTATTCGTTGTTGCCTCTTGAACGCTTTCT
This sequence comes from Dactylis glomerata, assembly GCA_007115705.1. Taxonomy (NCBI): domain Eukaryota; kingdom Viridiplantae; phylum Streptophyta; class Magnoliopsida; order Poales; family Poaceae; genus Dactylis; species Dactylis glomerata. Next base: position 942,625 of record QXEO01001357.1, read on the forward strand.
TTTTGAGTTCTTTCGATCACGGAACTTTTGGGGAAGTTTCTACAGGTGTATATGATTTATATGTGGTGGTTTTAGGTTGAAACCTGAAGCAAAAAGGGTTGATTCTATGTTATGCTTACACTAATGTTGCTAATAGAATTGTGTTTAGTTTTATATGAAGGAAGTTTTCAAGTGTAGGGATTGGAGAATGATGAGATGAGATGAAGAATGGTCAAAAGCTCAAGCTTGGGGATGCCCAGCACCCCAAGAAATATCCAATAAGTACAAGCGTCAAAGCTTGGGGATGCCCCGAGGCACCCCCTTCATCATCGGCAAAAATCAGGTCACCTTTCAACACACTATATTTTTATTGCTTCATGCAATATGCATTTTTCTTGGAGCGTCAGTTGCTTTTGTTTTCAGTTTCTTTTGCTTTATTTGCTGCAATAAATGGTTAGATCACATCATGTTTCTTTTGGAGGAGATGAACTCGCTTTTCATTTGCCAAGAACACTCTAGTTTTCACTCTTATCGTTCAACGAGTGTTCTCTTTTTCTGCTACTGCGTTTAGCTTTCATTTTTCACCTTGATTTTTGTTCAGATCTTGTTTTATCTTTCCATCAAGGTGTATTTTGACCTCTGGTCCATGTTGGTTTTCCTCAAAAGAGTTTCCTCAAAAAAAGTTCGAATGGTACGTGTTGGAAAAGAGAAAAAGCTTTATGCAAAAAGTGGTACAAAAAGGAGCTTGTGTAGACTGCGGCCTAGGCTTTTGCATGTCGTGCTTGATGTCTTTTTGATAGTACGCTTAGTGGTTTTTCTGTAGCATGACTTGTCTCAAATAATTGAGATTGCTTAATGAGCCTTTAAAAAAATCATGCATTGTTTTAATTATTTGGAAGCATTATTTTGATTTTCTCCTTGATGCTTTATTTGGGTTGACTTGGCGCATGCTCACACATGTTAGACTCTTACAAAGTCGCCAATAGCCTCTATGATCATTTAGTTTTTGACTTTTGATGCCATCTTATGCTTCTTTTAATGTTGCTTTGTCGCCTTGCATGATTATGGCCGTTATTGCTCTCTTAGTTGGTCGCTCCCAGTCTTTTGCTAGCCCTCGCCTTGTACTGAGTATGGGCTCTACTCGTGCATCCAACTCCTAAAAACCAAGTTTGCCATTGTGTCCACTATAAACTCCTATGCATGGAATTTGTAAGCCATTCCAAAGTAAATTTTGATGTGCTACCTTTCAAAACTTTAAACTACTTCTCGTTTTGTGCCACTGTTTTTAGCTCATGGGAACGTAGTGGTCGGATTTGCTATCTTCCATATTGCTTATTCCAAAAAGAAAAAAAAGAGAAAAAAGAAAGAAAAAAGGCACTCCTCCATGGTATGTGAATGTTGGTGGGCACCCGATGGAATCGGTTAGCCATGGTTTGAGAAAGGAAAAAAGGTGGGGAGGAGTGCCAAGCTTTATTAAAAGAGCACAAAAGTGCCAATCTCTCTCTCAAAAACTTGCTTCATTTTTGTATGGAAGATAGTAAGAACCCCATTGCCAGTCGTTGACAAAGACAACCACCACTCAAAATCCAATTTTTATCTCTCTGTTTTACAAATGAAAAGCTCTAGCACATGTTTAATCACTGCTTCCCTCTACGAAGGGCCTTTATTTTACTTTTATGTTGAGTCACCACCTTCTATCTTTATGCAAGATTAAGAGAGCATAGTTGTCATTCTTAGTATAATGTGCATTGTCCCAAAGTTTTCATTGATTGATTCATATTGTTGGTTTCACTTGTTCTTAAATTATTTGTATCTAGTTGCCCTCTTAAACTTGAAGGTGTTCTATGCATTTATGTTTTGCTCTCCATGAAGGACAAGCTGAAAACCATTTGTATGTTTTTCCTTATGATTTGAACACACGTTTGACTTTCATTGTTTCATTTTCATGATCTTTTGTTTGTGTTCATTTTCATGTTATAACATGGTTGCTAAGTTCTTATTATCAAGATTATGTCTTTCATGCCCATGTTTTAAGTTCTTATGATCCCAGCACTCAATGCTTTCATTGAAGATCAAGATTGTGTAGGTGCATGTCATCTCAAAAATTATTTCTTTTGTTATCACTTACCTACTCGAGGACGAGCAGGAGTTAAGCTTGGGGATGCTGATACATCTCAAACATATCTATAATTTTTGATGCTCCATGCTTGTTTTTGCACCATTTGCCTTGTGTTTCGTTACACTTCGTGGCGTTTTATGCGATTTCCGGAACTAACCTATTGACAAGATGCCATAGTGCCAGTTCCCTGTTTTCTGCTGTTTTTGTGTTTCAGAAATGCTACACAGGAAATATTCTCGGAATTGGACGAAACAAGTTCCAGAACTCCTATTTTTCCCAGACGAAGGACGAGGACCGAAAGAGAGCCGGAGGGGGGCCAGGGGCCAGCCTCACACCAGGGTGGTGCGGCCCAGGCCCTGGCAGCGCCTCCTATGTGGGAGGAGGCCCTGGCAGCCCCCTGACGACGCCCCTTCGCCTATATAAAGCCTCGGGACGGAAAACCCTAGGGGAGTCGGCAATTTTTCAGAAAGAGTTCCGCAGCTCCGCCGCCGCTGTCGACAAATTTCGGGGGACAGAAGTCTCTGTTCCGGCACCCTGCCGGGACGGGGAAGTGCCTCCGGAGCCATCTCCATCAGTCTCCATCACCGCCGTCTCCATCGACCTCACCGCCATCTCCATCAACCTTGCTGTCTCCTATGATGAGGAGGGAGTAGTTCTCCCCCGGGGCTGAGGGCTCTACCGGTAGCTATGTGGTTCACCTCTCTCTCCCATGATGTGATCTTTATGTGATTGTGAGCTTTGTATCATGTTGAATAAGTAGATGCTACTCTTCATCATTATGTGTACTCTAGTTGTGTTATTAAAGTAATCTATTCCTCCTACCATGGTGTAATGGTGACAGTGTGCATCATGGTGGTACTTGGTCTAGGCTACGATTGTGATCTCTTATGGATTATGAGAATAATTATCACTATGATAGTATTGAAGTGATCTATTCCTCCTTTCATGGTGTAATGTTGACAGTGTGTGCACCGTGTTAGTACTTGGTCTAAGTTGCAATAATATTTATCTTGAGTTGAGATTTGATTTGGATATCTCTATGAGCGGTGTTTGTCAAGTACTTGATGAACTTTAAGGGGTGCTTCTGTAGCCACTACGCAATGATTAGTGTTATTCAATAGGAGAGTAATTCAGAGTAGCATAGTGAAGAGAAGTTATTTATTTGTTCAATTATGTTATATTTGTTGGGAGTGTGTCCACTAGTGAAAGTATGATCCCTAGGCCTTGTTTCCAAGCTTTGCACACCGTTTACTTGCTGTTTTGTTACTTGTTTGCTTGCTGCCATTTTTATTCCAGATTGCATTTACTACTTATAATCATCTATACCACTTGTATTTCACTATCTCTTCGCCGAACTAGTGCACCTATACATCTGACAAGTGTATTGGGTGTGTTGGGGACACAAGAGACTTTCTGTATCGTAATTGCAGGGTTGTTTGAGAGGGATAGCTTTGACCTCTTCCTCCCTGAGTTTGATAAACCTTGGGTGATCCACTTAAGGGAAACTTGCTGCTGCTCTCCAAACCTCTGCACTTGGAGGCCCAACACTGTCTACAAGAACGGAAGCGTGTGTAGACATCAACGAGCAGCAGAGGTGGAAACTAAGAAGCACTAATTGCCCCTTCCTACCAGTAAGAAGAGAGGCAAGAATGATAACGGAAATAAGAAATTTTCCATTTCATTCAGGAAACCCCATCATTCAGTGGTATGTAATACTCCCTTTGTGCAGTATATCTTTGCCAAGTTTCAATTTCATACATACTCTCTTTGTGTAGGGAGCTAGTCTTCAGAATATGGGTAACACATTCTTTCTAAATGCAACTCTTCAGTGCATCACTCATATTGTCCAAATTTTTAAGAAGCTCTGTTGCACTGACCACTCCATTCCATGCTCATGTATGTATTGTTTCAGTTTATGCTCACCGAAATCCTTTTTATTGCTTTGCTTTGCATGATTAGTTCCATTGTTACATATAAATGATCAAGATGGGTTATCTTCCTTTTGTACCCTTAAAGAACACATGGAAGAATCGACTCAAAGGATTCTCTAGAATTATCTTTAGATTTTATTCCAGGACAACAAGAGGATGCACACGAGTTCCTTCGTTGCTTGTTGGAAAATTTGCATCAGTGCACCTCATCTTTGAATGACAACAGTATTGTCAAACAAGTGTTTGGAGGTCGTCTAAAAAGCCAGGTATCATTGTGTATTGCCATTCGTGTTCCTTGACGAAAATATTGTCAAGCAGTATTTGTTATCTTTGCACATGTGTTCTAACTAATGCAATTCTTTTCATATACTCCGTAGTTGACATGTCGTGATTGTGGTCAATGCTCCAATACATTTGATCCCTTCCTTGATCTCAGCTTGGAGATTGATCAAGTTGATGACCTTATTGCTGTGTTGGAATCTTTTACCAAGGTGGAGAAAATTGGTGATGTTGAGAACAAGCTAACCTACGAAAGGTGCAAGGTTCAAGTCTGTAAGGACAAGAGGCTTCTGATTGATAAAGCACCTGATGTTGTTGCATTTCAACTCAAACACTTCACCACACTTGCTAATTCAGTTCAAAAGATTTACAAGCATGTGGCATACCCATCAGAACTTGATTTGAAGCCGTTCCACAGTAGTCCAGAGAAGGATGTGAGTTTTTGTGCACTTTTACGCTTGCATCAGGAACTAAAATATTGATCTTTATTTTGATGTTTTGTTTGTATTTTCAACTGCATCAGGAACTTAAATATGATCTGTATAGAGTCATCGAACATTCTGGCTTACCTAACTATGGCCATTTTGTGTGTGTCATTCGTTCTTCACAAAGCAGTTGGCACTTGAAGAATGACTCACTTGTAAGTTACACAAGTCACTTGCTATTTCCTTTCATGAAACGGATGTTTTCACCTTTTAAAATTCATGCATTTGTTGCAGGTTGATTCCATTACTGAGACAAGTGCACTACAACATGAAGCATATGTTCTCTTCTATGTTAGACAGGGCATGTTTCCATGGTTCTCAAGTTTGCTAGAGGAAGCTACTAACAAAAGTACACAAAGAACATTTGTCCAAGATGAGCACGATGTGTTTGCCTTTGAGAAATTATGTAAGGATTTCTTTCCACAATGTATAATCTGGAGTACTACTACTAGGGAATATGTAAGGAGTATTTATAAATGTCTCATTTACAGGTGAGGAGGCTACTTTTTGATGCCTGTGACTGAACATCAAACGAAGGTGAAGAAACCAAAGGCTACTTTGTTGATCGGCATGACGTCAAAGTAACCCCGCAGTGGCCCAGGAAACAATAGGCAGAAAATTGACATGTATGCAACACTAGTTATAGCAAGGTTGTTCTCTTCTATGTATGCAACAATGATGTATGCATGCTAGGATCCATGGATCCATGGATCTGCTTCATTATTGGAGTACTGCTTAATTTGTTTAAGAAACAAAGCAGAATAAATAATTCAGACTTTGTGTTTGATCATTGTTTCAGACTTTGCAAATAAGAGAACGATTTTTCTGAGCACCCTCTCAGCTATACCCCCTATCCCCACCGTCCACTGCTTGCAAGAAATCTAGAGATATGCGTCAGGATTTGACTTTGTTTGAAAGAAGACATTTTTCCTTTGCGATTTACAGATTTGAGTCTGACTTTGTTTGAAAGATTCTCGGGAAGAGAGAGAACGGCAGCAACAAAAAGTCAACTTAAGTTTGTATGCATGCAGCTAGCCTCTACTGTAGATACGGGGTGCAGCTGAAACCCTGCTTAGCCACATCTTTTCTTTGCAAATAAACGCACTAAAATCCTACTCCTGAGATACTCAGAGATAGTCATTTGAGGAGTACCAATAGAGCATGATCATAAAGTTTGACATAAAGCTTATCGCTGAGAGCTTATCGCTGCCATTCCCTTTGAGAACCTGCAAATCAATGTCACAGAAAAATCAGCCACAATTCAAAACATGATCATACTCCTGGAGTAAAATCGATAGAAAGCTTGAGACCACGATATGACCTCGTCGATGGCCTTGCTGTGCTTGAGCTGCGGCTTGAGCTGCGGCTTGCTCCTGGAGCTGAGTAGGGGCGAATCTAGAAAAAAATGGCGATGGGGTCGGCTACTATAAAGCAATGCGCATCGACTAATATAATGGAGGATTATACAGTGTAATATCCGATATCGTAATATAGCTCTAAAATAATACAATTGATAAAAATATTTACTCATAAAATACTATTTATTACATTAATAAAGGCAAGGCATACCATTTAGATGACGTGCTGAACCCACTTCTTTATACTTCCAAATATTAATGATATCGAAACTAAGGTTGTAAATTTGCAAAAACTTATTCCGAAGCATCATCTGTATTCTGTAGCATCTGAGTATGGAGACAATAAACAAAGCATGTTATTCTCACAAAAAAACTGCACATAAATAATTAAAAGTGGTACTGAAATTGGAAACATATGACTAGACTCACTCACATTTTACAATTTTCCTTCTTGATTTTTCACTTTCTTGAAGCGATCAATCACGTCATCCTTAGTAATAGTGGATAATATATCTTTCTCCACAAAGCAGATGAGACAATCGCTCATGAACTGCTCGCCCATTTTATTTCGCAGAACATTTTTGACAATATTCATTGCTGAGAAGCATCTTTCTACTAACACAGTGGCAACCGGCAAATTTAGCACTCGCTTCAGCAGCTTATAGACCAAAGGAAAAGATACATTCTTATTTGTATCAACCAGTGATTTAGCAAGATCACCAATGTCACTCAAATCACTAAATCTTTTGTCTGCCCTCACATTATCAATGTATATGCTAAGCTCGTAACGAAGAGCAACCAATTGCATTTGATCAAAATCATCCGGATAAAACTCAGCTAACTTCACTAAGCTCTCCAAGTTGAAACCAGCAAACGATTCTTTTGGGTTAAAACAGGTCATGTGAATAAGCAATGCAGAATTTACCTCATTGAAACGGTCACCAAACTCTTGAAGTTGCCAATCAATAATAGTGTTAAAACAATCTATCCGATGATGTTGAAGGTTCGTGATAGTCTATGTCGGTTGACATACTCATCTGTCATGTTCAGGATAGGAATATCATGCTCTTGTAGGCTGCCTGGAAGTTTCTGCATCACCATCTGATATTTTTCTTCTGACCATATAACGATCCATAATCTAGAAAATTCATGAAAGAAATGAAACGGTTTTTAGACTAGACTAGATTGATTACGCTACAACAATTGATCCGTAAGATCATGCCCTAGGCTAGCAGTAGATTGCAAAGTGTGTTTACCTAACTCAGCAGTCAGCCGAGCAATTTCCGCCAGCCTTGGCCTTGAGCCGTCGCGGCGTCGCCTATCAACCGTCGGCCGTCGCGGCGTCGCCGGTCGTCCGGTTGTCCGGCCTCGTATCCCGTCGCGATGGAGTCGTGAGATGCGGCGCTAGGGAATTGAAGAGACGATCGAGCTGCGACTCTATGTCGAGTAACTACCGATCGGAATTACAGGGCTCAATCCTCACATGGTCTTTTTTTTTGCGGGAAAAACTGGATCTCATTGAACAAATATAGGGTTTATAAGGGACTTGAGTTCAAGTTCCCGAAGAGCAACGTCAGAACCCGAACCCAGCCATGTGACTGTTCTACGTTCCGTCCTCGCAAAATTTGCAAGAACATGACTAACCCTAACCTGTCCACGATCCACCTTTACAAAGGAGCAAGCTCTACCACTAGAGGCTAAAAATTTAATCTCAGAAACTAAGAAATGGTACGGAGATCTATCAATGCCCTTGCCAAGGACTAAAGAAACCAGTTGTGATCAGTCCGTGTCGACGATGATCGACAGTGCAGATCGTTCCAGCGCTAGGGATAAACCATCCAAGCAAGCCATCAGTTCAGCCTCCAGCGGTTCAGTGCATGGAACTATATACTTGCAGGAAGAGAAAATAATCGATCTGCCTTCGTCTCTCAGGATCGTACCCGACCCTGCACTGCCATCTTTGAAAGAGCCGTCCACCGAGAGTTTTACAACACGTATGGACCCACGGGCTATCGTTTAGTATTTTAATTTTCCAAATACGTAAGCTTCAGCAGGCTATTAGAATTAGTACTGATTGGGCTGAGATGGGCTGGTGCTTAATGCCTTAGCTAATTCGGCTGAGATGGGGTCAGTAGCTGTTTTGGGCTGGGGTCAGGCACAAAGTTTATATGCGCTCCTTTCTTGGTTCGACGACCATCATTGGTGTCAGCTGCACCCATCGCCTGTACGTCAGATTCGCCCCTGGAGCTGACGATACGGACCACGTCCCTGTGCAGCGCCTCCTTCTTGGTCACCACTGCGCCATGCAGCTCGGCCGCCTCCGCTCTCGCTAGCTCGGCCGTCTCCGCTAGCTCGGCCGCCTCCGCTCTCGCTAGCTCGGCGGCCTCTGCTCTCGCTAGCTCGGCGGCCTCCGCTCTCGCTAGTTCGGCCGGTTCCGCTCTCGCTAGCTCGGCCGCCTCCGCTCTCGTCGATGAGCATCCGAATCACCCAGGCGTGCCAGCCAAATCAAGCATGGCGTCGGACTCCCATGAGAGAATTTACTCATCAGCGTCTGGCCCATCCGACTGAGGAGGATGCGGCGGCGGTCGGCGAGGACGAAGGTAATGAGGAAAGATGAGGCGGCGCGGATGACGGATCAAGGGCGGCGCGGACGACGAAGCAGCGGCGGTACGGCCGATGGAGCAGAGTGAGGTGCGGTCGGACGGAGGAAGGAGAGGGTGGAGGTGGGAGGATGTATTTGTTCAGGTGAAATAAGTTAGGGGACATTTCGCAAAAAAACCCGTCCGACGTCTAATCATGGACGGAGGGAGTATTATTTTAGCCATTTTGTCGTTGTTGATATACCGGCCAGACGGGGAAGATTTAGACCTTGTCGTTGCGATCCGTGAATCACTTAACTTTTCTACATGTCAAAGTTGATTGTTTGGTGTTTTTAGAGGCTGCAAGTTCATTATAATCACAACAGTCAAGGTTGTGTCACCGTCGGCACCTATTTTCAGACAAAATCAACCAGCAATAGAGCTTGTCCTATGCAACTTGATAGGAAAACTTGTCCTATGCAAAAGCCACTAGTCAAGATTGTATCTGTAATCTGACATCAACGAATGTTGGACCTTTGGTTTTCCTTGTGTGCATCTGCCTCTATTTTCTTAACCCTGCGGCATTCACAAGAATATATTCGTGCAGCTGATCTTTTGTTGATCGTGACATCTAGTTAGATGACGTTGCACAACTTGAACTGAAATCATCCTTTTCTTGTCCTCGGGCATGTTGTCCAATCCAGAGACAATATTACAATTTCACAACTGCAGATACCTTAAAGAACACTGTGCACTGAAGGGGAACAATTCAACTTTTGCGGCCACTTTTTTGTTTGTTTATTATGCTCTGTGAAACAGCATCATCTAGCGCATGTTCCCATCAGAGCGGTCTGTGTTCAAAAGGATAGCGAATTAATACGCGATATTGTTCTCTGTTCCCCTTACTCGAGGCTTTCCTTTTAGCCGAAAACAACTTGCCCCTGGTAAGTGGTACGCACGGCCTCTATATAGGTCCTTGTTCTTCGTCATCGATTCACAAATTGATTTCTGTTGTTGATCGTAAGAAGCATGGGCTTGTAGATCACATTACGGCGCAGGCGTGGACGTTGTCCTCGTTGAAGAACGCGAGCGCGTGGTCGTCAAGGACGTGCGAGAAGGCGTGGCCAGGGTAGTAGCCGACCACGGGGTCGTTGTAGCCGTGGAGGTAGTACTTGTGCGTGGGCATGTAGGTGTCGTCCTCCAGGTACTGGATGGCGAACGGGTAGTACTCGCCGTCGTACGGCCACGGCCAGAACTCCGCCGCCCGCCCAGTGCGCCGCGCCGCCTGGAGCACCTTCCTCCGGTCCACGTACCCCGTCACCGTCACCTTCTGCGTGTTCATGTCGATCTCCACCGTGCTCACCCCTGCATCCACGCACAAATGTACTGTTAACAGCAGCAGCATAGATGAACGTCAATTTTTTCAGACTAGCTAGGAATAACGTAATGCGATGGCCATGCGTTCAACGTGCCTTCCAGCCGGGACATGGCCTTCCTGATTCGCCTCTCGCAGCCCTCACAGTCCATGTGAACATTCATCTCCACGATCTAACAGAAAGAAATCAAACTGAAGCCATTCCATGCATGATGTATATACCTGTCTTCTTTTTTTACTTACAGAGAGGGCGTTCGACAAGGCACCCCTCCTCTGCATCCTCCAAAAGCTTAGCATGTTCACCTGAATCCCCAGCACTGTGTAGGATGCACGAAGCAGTCTCACAGGGCATATAAATACTGGCGCCAGCGAAGCCAATGCACGATGGATACCGACATGATCGAACATTGAGATGCAGAGATGATCAAGCATTAGCATTGATGCCTCCAAGCACGAGGAGATTTGTCCGCGTGATTCGTGACGGGCGATTCCTGCTAATTGATCTGTTGGCCGTATGTGAAAGCTGCAGACATGTTGAGGGAAGGACCGTGTGTCCATGTCATGGAGCACCTCTGAAACGGAATCCAGCCCCGATAATGTTCGTTTTCAGGTCTGCAACCGAGATCTTTTTCTGTCACTAGCTTAATGTCATTTGATGGCCCAATCCAGGGTTGATTCCTCAGGTCACAGAGTTGTGGAAGAAGTCTCGTGCAAATGAATTTTCAATGTAGTTTTTTTTTTCGTGAATCATTCTGCAAGATTTTTCACTGTAACCAGTAACTTTTTTTTTCCAAAAAAGACAAAAGATTTGCCTTAATTCATTGAATAAGGAGAAGAAAGAGTATAAAGCTATAGGAATACAAGCCACGCCCACAACAAAGCCTACTCTCGTGGAAAAATATTACCCAGATGTTCCGCACCCGCTAAAGTCCACGTCTTGGCATCTAACTTAATAACGTTGAAGATAATCACCGGCATGGTGCTTTTACTCTTCAAGGTTCTCGCGTTCTGCTCATTTCAAATCACCCATGAGCCCGTCATCAAGAGGGAAGCTACGATTTTCCTTCGGCCCCTGTGGCCAAGGACCGAGTTACTCCACCAAAATTGGGCATCAAGAAAACCATACCAATACGAGGGATCAAATTTTGGATCCCCATCCAATCCTTTATCATATTCCAAATGCGAATGGAGTAGCGGCATTTGAAAATAAGGTGGATCGCAGTCTCATCTTTTCGTCATCAAAGCGGGCATTGTTTACCATTCGTCCAACCCCTTCTCTCCAATCTATGTGATGAACAAACTCAATTTGAATGATTAACTAAGAAAAAGCTTGATTTTTTTCTTGGGAGGGGGGAGCGATTTTTCCAAACTAAACACTCCATCCCGGCAAATTGCGCCATCTAGGCCGACGACCAAGAGTAGGATCCAGTGGTGTTGAGCTTCCAAAGGATAGGATCTGTAGCATTGTCATCAATGTGAAGTTCTGAGGTGATCTCCCAAAGCTTCATGAATTCTTGAATATGGTTAGAGGCCGGGCAGGTGTCAATATGATTAATCCAAGTGTCATTGGCAAGGGCTTTGTAGACAGAACATGTCTCCTGCTTGGAGATTTTGTAGATCAAGGGTGCAATGGACTTTGGGCTTATCCCGTTTGCCCATGGGGCACTCCAAAAATCAGCCTTGTTACCATCACCAGTGGTGACCCTTGTCAATAAGTATAAGAGATCCATATCCTCCTTGTTGCACGCGTTGCCCATGCCAACCCACGGTCTCTGCAGAGCCATTCACTCAATCCACGACCATCTAAGATGAAGGGCTCTAGCAAAATTTTCCAAGTTGATAATGCCAAGTCCTCCAAGAGAACTTGATCAGCAAATCACCGTCCAGTTAACCTTGCATTGCCCACCAAAGGCATTATCGTTGCCCTGCTAGAAAGGTACTCCAGATTAATTTTTTTGATTGATTCAAAGGATCCATTGGTACGCCATTGACGGCTAAGTAGTAACTAGTAACTACGTACGATGATAGCATCCTTTTAGCGAATCATGTGTGAGACAATCTACTTGGGCTTAAATAGGAAAAATTCATACTTTAGGCCCACTGAATAAATATCTCCCGGAACAGTCTTTAATCCCAAAAGGAGAAAAATCTTGGCATCGGATGCAAGCAACCATCTTTTATTTACACATATCAAAAAAAATAAAAAGACACGAAAGCCTATGACAACCGCATCCAATATTACATATTAGTAATTCTAACTTTAGCTAGGAGCCTCTTTTCCTTATGCCCAGCTCCCCAAAAACAACGTTTGATTGCTACACTGTCATACATACCAGTTGAACATAGCACGTGCGCCCAGAGTCCAAAATATCCCACACGTTCACACGTCATAGTAAGGGCCACATATGGATTCAGTGGGCGATATACTAAGAATCTTCAAGACATTGTAAAAACTCGTTTGTTGTTACACACAGTATTATCATCGAATACTTCCAAATACCCCAACGTAATGTGCATACCCCCCAAGCCCTCAGATTTGAGTTATAAGTTTTTTCGTCAACTTATTCCCGAGCATATCCACAACAATCTCTAAATGCTTGCACCTAGAGTCGGAATATCCTACACCTCCACATGCTAGAAAAAGAAACACATACAGATCTAGTGGTTGGTCAGGTGAATAACTTGCAATAAATTGTGAACTCTTCTATTGTTAAAGGGAGAATCAATTCGATAATTCCAACTATCACAACATAAAGTGCATACCCCACATGGATAAGAGCTTGAAGTGGGGTTAGAAATTTCCGCTAATGAATTCTTGAGCATAGACCTCGAGAAGAGTGGAGGGGGGAAGAGATTATATTGGCTGGCCATGAGGAAGCGCATGTGGTGAGGGAAAGGTGTGCCATTGAAAATTTGATCTAGCGCCAATGCCACCATCACGGTGTACTAATCTAATAGCCATCTCCGCTCGATCTAGTCTTGATGTGGATGCCCGCGAGATACTTATTGTGTAGCCAATCAAGTTATATAAAGGAAGTACAAGCAAGTGTCGAGATGAAGCCAACCATACAGGTAGCTACTATTCTCCGCTTTGTGTGTGCATTAGGGGAGCTCTGCCTACAAAAGTTTCATGGGACACACCAAATGCGGCCCAATAAAAGATAATATTAAAATGAAAATAACCATGAAAGATAAAAAGGAAATTGGAAAAAAAGAGAAAATACAAAACAAAAAGGACAAATGGGAAAGGAACAAAGAAGGAAAACGTAAGTTATTGGGCCCAGCCTACTATCAGACCCTCAGAGGCAGAACGAATCCAATATGGCGCGAGTATATCTAATTCGAACGAATGGACTGAGCCCGGCCACCGAGAAATCAAGGTGTACTGGGCCAATTTTTTTCCTGAACTAAGCGGTAGACTTCCATCGCATGCTCACCGGCTAGCTGCGGCCTTGTTGACAAGCGAGGCATCGTTCATTTTGTTTGTGTTTCAGAATAAACAAACATCATTCACTTTGCTAAAAAAAAAACATCATTCACTTTGTTAACTTGTGAGCAAAATGTATTTCTCTGTTCCTACATACTCTCTACGATCCATAGAAGTGTCGGTCATTAAGTACAACTTTTTCCTGAGCCTGAGGTAGTACGGGAACAAGAGCAACATACCAGGTATAGAAACACATCTACACCTCCAGTTTCAAATCAATTTTCGCAACTTTAATCGAACTTGGTGTAGATACATCAATATAGATTCGGTTATGTTGAAACAAAAAGGCAGGCCGATTAATTTGGAACTGAGTGAGTATAGTTTCCCACACCGCTGTAGCAGCAGAAGCAACACTTGCTGTCCTGAGTCTTCCCTACTATGCGCATCAACCATAAGGCATAAGCGTCAGAGACGCTATTGGCCAGCTCAGGGCCCGAGAAGACCCAACCGCCTGACACTGTAGATCGGTCGATCTCCTCCGATATTCTCTAGGCAATTCGCACCACGCTGGATTGCGCTAGCAAAGTAGCGAGCAGGAGTACTCCACGAGTCCTGGTTCATCGCTCTCGCAGCTCGATCGGCAACCAGCGGGCGGCATGCGTGTGGACATTCTCCTTCCACGACGAGCTGCCGGCCAGGCACAGGCACGGCGCGACGTACGGCGTTCCGGGCCGTTCACCGCTAGCTAGCTAGCACTGCGTCGCTGTCAGTTTGTCACAAACGCTCGGGATTGGGGATGGATCCCTCCCACGGAAGCACATGCGCGGCGGAGGCGGCCGGGGAGATGGGAGGAGATAGAGACAGAGCGGAGACCGGAGAGAGGGGGGGAAGGCCGTCGAAAGCGACGTCACGATAGGATCCCAATGATTTGGACGGGGTGACGATCGCGAGAGAGAAACGCGCCCGCTCGCCCGCCCGCTCCCACGCATCAAGCAATGATGCTGCATCTGCATGCAGCAGTACACTCTACTCATCGCAAACTGATCACTCGTACTCGCTCCAGGCCTCCAGCTCTCACTCCCGGCCTGACCTTTTGTTTCTTCGGACGAGGGGGCCAAGGCAGAGAGCATCGGCCGGCCGGCCGGCCAGATCGATCGGCGTGATACATCTAAATTTGATCCCTCCTCTTTCTCTCTCTTGTTGAAATGCTACACAAAGCCCAGACCGTATGAATCTAGCAACCCCCTTTATCTGAGCGTGCCTTAATGCGGCTTTGTTGTGTTCTGGTTGGACATGGTTCCATCTCACATGCGCCAATTAAGCTCCGATGGGTCAATAGAGTGATGGGCTCCAGGATTATAGCCAGCCAGTCATGCACACCTAGCTAGCTAACTACGAGCATCCGGCTACGTTTCCTTGTCAGATCCAGCTTTCGGTGAGAGTAACGAGGGTAGCACGAACACCACACCGGATGGCTAGTCCAAAGATAACCATCACAGACAAAACAATTAAACAACCACAACATGGAAGAGCCTATCCTATGCTAAGCAAACAAAGCTGCGCGTCTCCACCGAAGCTGGACATCTGCGAAGAACAACAACTCCAAAAGGACTCTCCCTGTCGACGCCACCACCTAAAAAGATAGATGCCAAAACTTGGTCTTGACGTGCATAACGCCCGTAAAGATCAGCCTTGGACACCTGTGAGTACTCCCTCTGTTATACTTGCCTTTGACAAACAACAAACTTGGAAAAGGAAGGACCCCTTTGAAAACTCCCTCCGTTATCTAGCTACAACCACGGCCACATGCTAATGGCAACAATGTACTCTTTGAATTTTCCACTTGTTGGGGCTCTAAGTGTTTTTTTCCACAAGGATGAATCGAGGGTTTATATCACTCTCAGGGAAAATGATGGTTCTTCTTCCTATAATCTTCCAACAACCTGTAACAACATACAATGGTTTTGTGTCCCCCACTAACTGGAGTGGTTGTCAAACACTCATAACTTGCAATTTTTACAAAACTAAATTAATAAGCAAAAGTATTTTTATATATTTTGGATTAATAAGAACTGAAAGGAAAACATCAAGTAAACTAGTGTAGAAGGTTCTCTTATGGTTAAAACTGGACCTAGGATCATAATTTCACTTGATCTCTCTCTCCTTCTCTCAAACATAGTGGTGGTGATAGCACAAGCGATCACTAGAGAAAAGGCTATCCCTGGCGCACCAAAATGGCTTATCCCTGGCGCATTTTGGTTCGTCGGCGACCGACATGCCGGCGGTAATGCTTACGGCTGGCGAATTTTACCGTTCGCTGGGGATAATTTTTTTTACCGCTGACGCATTTGGTATGTGCGTCGGGGATAACATGTTATCCCTAGCGAATTTGTAATCGGTGCGTCGGGGATAAAATTTCGGAAAATCCAAAAAAATTCAAATTATTTTAAAATTATAAAAACCTAAATTATATGAAAAACTATGCATATATGATTTTTTTGACCTAGGATCATAATTTCACTTGATCTCTCTCTCCTTCTCTCAAACATAGTGGTGGTGATAGCACAAGCGATCACTAGTAGAGAAAAGGCTATCCCTGGCGCACCAAAATGGCTTATCCCTGGCACATTTTGGTTCGTCGGCGACCTACATGCCGGTGGTAATGCTTACGGCTGACGAATTTTACCGTTCGCCGGGGATAATTTTTTTTACCGCTGACGCATTTGGTATGTGCGCCGGGGATAACATGTTATCCCTGGCGAATTTGTAATCGGTACGCCGGGGATAAAATTTCGGAAAATCCAAAAAAAATTCTAAATTATTTTAAAATTATAAAAACATAAATAATATGAAAAACTATGCATATATGATTTTTTAACTATTTTATCACACCTGAAGCCTCCTCAATTCACACAGAAACGGCGACTTCCCGCTCGGTCACCCATCCTCAAAGTGCTCTGGGCCATAGCACGCTTAACTTCCGAGTTCCATTTGCATGAGTTACCCCTACACTTGTTATAGCTTATTGATGACCCATAAGTATAGGGGGTGTATCGTAGTACTTTCGATAAATAAGAGTGTCGAACCCAACGAGGAGCAGAAGGTGTTGACAAGTGGATTTGATCAAGGATTCACTGTAAATACTAGCAAACGGGTTTTCAGGGGTATTTGGTAATGCAAATAAATAAAGTGCGAGTAAATAAAAGACAGTAATAATAATTTCAGCAAGTGGCCCAATCCTTTCTAGAGCAAAGGACAAGCCGGTTGTGTAACTTATGATGACCAAACGTTCTCGAGGACACACGAGAGTTTCTGTTAAGTGCTTTCGCTTCATGCCGTTAAATAATATTTATTGGTTTGATAAGTGTTATGGGGGTGAACCTGTGCTAGCGCACTACCCTTACTAGGATAAATACACACTTGTGATTATACCCCTTGCAAGCATCCGCAAATACAAGAAAGTAATTAAGATAAATCTAACCACAGCCTTAAACTCTAAGATCCTACGCTCCCTGGTGTAATGGTTTCCCAACGGAGGTTTAGGTTTCTGTCACTCCAGCAACCCCACAATTGGTAGCCAAATACACAATGTATCTCACTAGGCCCATAAATGGTGAAGTGTCATGTAGTCGACGTTCACATGACACCACTAGTGAAATAACACCACAAAAAATAAATATCAAACCATTAAATATTACTCAACATAATTCCACTACTAATGACTTGACTTCTCCCATGTCCTCAAGAACTAAACGAACTACTCACAAGACATCATAGGGATCATGATCAGAGGTGAAATAGTGGTAAATAACAATCTGAACATAAACCTTAATTCAACGGTTCCACTCAATAGCATCAACCACAAGAGTAATCAACACCGGGAAAGTTTCCCCTAAGAATTTAACAAGGTTCAACTCAAGATGTTACAATGGGATGGTGTGGTGATGGTGGAGATGAAGGTGCTGGTGATGGAGATGATGATGAAGGTCCTGATGAAGTCCGACGCGATGGTGATGACGATGGCGACGATCTCCCCTCTCCGGGAAGGAATTTCCCTGGCAGATTTCTGCATGCCGGAAAGCTTTTCTCTCTCTGGTGTTTTCCGCCCCGCAGTGGTGGCGGTGTCTATCTCTGAGCCCCCCTTGACTTAGTTTTTCGGGGACGATCAAATACGCGAAGGGCGATGGCAGAAGTGGGCCAGGGTGCCCTCACCATAGGGCGGCGTGGCCAGGGGCTGGGCCGCGCCCCCTAGTGGTGAGGCTGCCCTATGGCCCCTCTTGCCTCCTCCTTCTGGCTACTTCAGTCTTCTGGTAAAATATAATTTCCTGGTATTTTTCTAGAATTTCCCGATCTTCTGAAATATGGTGTCTTGACGGTCCTTCTTCCAGCAGAATCCTGACTCCGGCAGCAAATCCTCCAATGATCATCAAACATGTAAAAACAGAGGAAACAACATAAGTATCATCTCTAAATGTGAAATATATCAATGAATAACAGTAAATTATAATACAAAATAGTGATGCAAAATGGACGTATCAACCCCCCCAAGCTTAGACCTCGCTTGTCCCCAAGCGAAAACTAAACTCGGTAAACATGACCACAGGTTTATGGAGTGAAGTGTCGATAATCAAAATACGGACAAGAAGCATCACATTCACCAAGGCACAATTTATAATAGACAACAACTTACTTTTATATGATATAGACTTGCAATAAGTAAAAGGGAATCACAAATAAGGATGCACAAGGTAAACTATAATTGGTGGTGGCAAACCTTAGTTCTTGGTCAGAGAACAATGAACAAACTGTACTTATTTTTGAACGGAGCCTTTTTAAAATAGAGCTAATTTAGCAAAAACTACATGCTCAATGGAACAAACTTTTGCATTCATAGAAAGCTTTCAAAGATATCTTCCTTCAGACAAAAGCATTGTACTAACAAAAGAAGTTAGTAAACATGATTAAACGGATCAACATATGGATAAGTGAAACATAACAACTCAAATGCTTGCTTGAGATAGAAGGGAATAGGTTGACTCAACATAAAAGTAAAAGACAGGCCCTTCGTAGAGGGAAGCAAGGATTAAACATGTGCTAGAGCTTTTCATTTGTAAAATAGAGATAAAAGTTGTTTTGAGAGGTGGTTGCTTTTGTCAACGACTAGCAATGGAGTTCTTGATATCTTCCATACTAAACAAGTGAGAGCGGTTCCGAGATGTTGATTAATTGGCACATTGGTGCTCTTTTATAGCTTGGCACTCCTCCCCACCTTTTCCTTTCTCAAACCATGGCTAACCGATTCCATCGGGTGCCAACGAACTTTCACATACCATGGAGGAGTGCTCTTTTTCTTTTCTTTTTGAGATTACAATGGTCTGACCAGCTCCCTTGCAAAATTAATGACGAGCAGATGAAGCTGCCTAGTCGAGGGGTACTTAATTTAGTATGGAAGATAACAAACCCATCCACTACGTCCTCATGAGCTAAAAACAGTGGCACAAAACGAGAAGTGTTTGAAGGTTTTTGAAAGGTAGCACATGAAAATTTACTTGGAATGGCTTGAAATACCATGCATAGGAATTTATAGTGGACTCTTTGGAAGTACCTTGGTTTTCGGGAGTTGGATGCACGAGAAGTATTCCCTCTCAGTACAGGTTTTTGGCTAGCAAGGCTGGGTAGCAAGCATAAGAGTTGCATGAAACAAACAAACATACATATAATAAGAACAATCATGCAAACTTCCTTGAAGGTACAATGATTTTAACTTTGAGAAAAAAATGCTTATAAGCCAAACATGAAGGAAAACTGAAGTGATGTAACTACAAGCACTTCTTTCTTATTTTCTACTCAAACCTCAAGGTAATGTTGCTAGTGACCAAGCTAAGTTTGCCAAAACCAACTAAATTTACTCATGCTCCCAAAGTGATACCAATACTAATCAACAAGACTAGTCATATAAGAAATATTGCAAACTAAAATAAAATGTGCGGAAAGTAAATGATAAAACTTTTCATTAATATTTCATTACTGCAACTCACACCAAGGGATACATAGATAACCAACTAAGGAGGATACTTCCACACTGCAAACTATTCTATAAGATAACTTCTCTATTCATGATATGAATCTACTTGAAAAGTAAATGAGTAAAAGATAATGATGTGATACCGCGGCACTCCCCCAAGCTTGGAACAAACCAAGGGGGTGCCTATACCATGATGAATTACTCCTTCGGTGGTGGTGGGTAGTCTTTATCATCATCGTACTTCCAAGGCAGAGGTCCCCCGTCAAGGAAGGATGTCTTGGTCTCCAATATCCTGAAACTTGCAGCAGCACTCATTTGTTGAAATCTAGCTTCATACTCACAGTTTTTGTTCTGCAAGTCGTAGAGTTGTGCTTGTAATTGGTTAGTGGTATCATGGAGTGAAAAGATGTCCTTCCAGAGTTCTGTAGTCTCTTTCTTGTACTTGGCGACAAGCTCTTGATTAATCCTATGGATGATGTCCACCTCACGTTCCGCCATCTTCTTATACTTAAAAACTTCTTGTTCCAGTGCTTCCATCCTGGCTTCGAGACTCCCTTCTCCCTTAGGGACTTGGACATCTTTGATCTGCAACTCCCCATCCTTGAGCAACAATTCCTTTGGATGTATCTTCAACTCCCTCATATACGGATTAATGATGTCCGCAAGAGGGTTCTCCTTGTCATCGCTTGCGGAGTCCATGGTGCTCTAAAACTGAGATCAACTCCTGACAGAAACAGCTCGAAACGAAAACACGACAAGAAGATGATATACAGACCTCGGGTAATCCGGGGGGTTATATAGGCAAAAATTATACATCGAGACAAAATCACAGGAGGAAACTGGGACAGAAACGAGCTCCGGGGTGGACTCACCACAGGGCGGCGCGACCTGGGGTGGGCCCGCGCCCCCTGGTGGTGAGGAGCCACCGGACTCCGTCTCCTGCACGTTTTCGTCTCGTGATTTTTCATATTTAGCAAAATCAATAAAAATATTAATAGAAAAGTTTTTTGCAAACCTTTTCTGACTAGAACTGTTACCTATTCGAAAACAAACTCTGCAGGTTCCTGCATATTGTCCTGGATGAATTCTTCCGAAGAAACCGTTTGAATAACATCAACATCTTCATTATAAGAATCTCTAGCAATATAATGTTTGAGTCTTTGCCCATTCACCACTTGTGTAGTGTCATCTTTCAATGAAGCAATCTTTATCGCACCTGAGCGGTGCACTTCCACAATAACATATGGTCCTTCCCATTTCGAGAGTAATTTTCCTGCAAAAAATCTGAGACGAGACCTATACAATAGAACTTTCTCACCAACATGAAACTCTCTTTTAAGAATTCTCTTATCATGCCATTGCTTTACTTTCTCTTTGAAAAGTCTGGCATTCTCATAGGCTTCGTTTCTCCACTCATCTAGAGAACTCAAATCTAACAACCTTTTCTTACCGGCAAGTTTAAAATCCCTATTAAGCTCTTTCGCTGCCCAAAAAGCTTTGTGTTCTAATTCTAAGGGCAAGTGAAATGCTTTTCCATAAACCATTTTGTAAGGAGACATGCCCATGGGGTTCTTATAAGCAGTTCTATAAGCCCATAAAGCATCGTTTAACTTGCTAGCCCAGTTTTTCCTAGATCTATTGACAGTCTTCTGCAAGATAGACTTGATCTCTCTATTTGAAAGCTCTACCTGTCCACTAGTTTGGGGATGATAAGCAGAAGCAATTCTATGATTAACGTCATATCTAGCAAGAGTTTTTCTAAAACCGCCATGAATAAAATGAGAACCTCCGTCAGTCATAAGATATCTAGGCACACCAAACCTAGGAAAAATAACATCCTTAAGAATTTTTAATGAGGTCTCACCATCGACACTCTTTGTAGGTATGGCTTCTACCCACTTGGTAACGTAATCAACAGCAACAAGTATGTGAGTATAGCCATTTAAAGGAGGAAAAGGACCCATAAAGTCAAATCCCCAACAATCAAATGGTTCAATAACAAGAGTGTAACTTATAGGCATTTCATTGCGTCTAGAAATATTACCTACTCTTTGACATTCATCACAAGATAAAACATACCTTCTAGCATCTTTAAAGAGGGTTGCCAATAAAAACCTGATTGTAGAACCTTTTGTGCGGTTCTATCTCCAGCATGATGTCCTCCATAAGCGCTTCCATGGCATTTTCTCAATATTTCTTGTTGCTCATACTCTGGTACACATCTTCGCATAATACCATCAACTCCTTCTTTATATAAGTGTGGGTCATCCCAAAAGTAATGCCTCAAATCATAAAAGAATTTTCTTCTTTGCTGAGCTGTAAAGGTTGGAGGCAAATACTTGGAAACAATAAAGTTAGCATAATCAGCATACCAAGGAAGGTCTCGCGAAGTTACATTTATTGAAGCCAACTGTTCATTTGGAAAACTATCATTAACAGGAATAGGATCAAAAGAAATGTTTTCTAATCTAGACAAGTTGTCAGCCACAGGATTTTCAGCACCTTTCCTATCTACAATATGCAAATCAAACTCTTGTAAAAGCAACACCCATCTAATAAGCCTAGGCTTAGCATCCTTCTTAGACATAAGATATCTAATAGCAACATGATCAGTATGAATAGTAACTTTAGAATCAACAATGTAAGGTCTAAACTTATCACATGCAAAAACAACAGCAAGAAACTCTTTCTCAGTAGTAGCATAATTCTTCTGAGCAGCATTGAGAGTCTTACTAGCATAATGAATAACATTAAACTTATTATCTACGCGCTGTCCAAGAACAGCACCAACAGCAAAATCACTAGCATCACACATAATTTCAAAGGGTAAATTCCAATCAGGTGGTTGAACAATAGGAGCAGTAGTTAAAGCCTTCTTAAGAGTTTCAAAAGCTTCCTTATAATCATCATCAAAGACAAATGGTACATCTTTTTGAAGAAGATTAGTAAGAGGCTTTGAAATCTTAGAGAAATCTTTAATAAACCTCCTATAGAAACCAGCATGACCAAGAATACTACGAATACCTTTAACATCTCTGGGACAGGGCATTTTCTTAATTGCCTCAACTTTTGCTCTGTCAACTTCAATACCTCTTTCAGAAATTTTATGTCCAAGGACAATTCCTTCATTTACCATAAAGTGGCATTTCTCCCAATTAAGAACAAGATTAGTTTCTTCACACCTCTGCAAAACTTTATCAAGATTGTGCAAACAATTATCAAAAGAAGTTCCATAGACGGAGAAATCGTCCATGAAAACCTCCACAATTTCTTCACAAAAACCATGAAAATTAGCAGACATGCATCTTTGAAAAGTAGCAGGCGCATTGCATAAACCAAACGGCATACGTCTATAGTCATAAGTTCCATAAGGACAAGTAAAAGTGGTTTTCTCTTGATCTTCCGGTTTAACAGCAATCTGAGAGAAACCAGAATAACCATCAAGAAAACAAAAATGAGTCTTCTTAGATAACATCTCTAGCATTTGATCTATAAATGGTAAAGGATAATGATCTTTCTTAGTAACTTTGTTTACCTTCCTAAAATCAATGCACATTCTATAACCAACTACTACCCTTTGAGGAATAAGCTCGTTATTCTCATCAGGCACAACAGTTATACCTCCTTTCTTAGGAACACAATGAACAGGACTAACCCATCTACTATCAGCAATATGATAAATAATGCCAGCATCAAGGAGCTTCAATACCTCATTTCTTACCACTTCCTTCATCTTGGTAATTAAGCGGCGTTGATGTTCAACAACTGGCTTTGCGTCTTCCTCCATATTAATAGCATGCTAACATAAAGTGGGAGAAATCCCTTTTAAATCATCAAGGGTATATCCCATAGCTCCTCGATGTTTCCTCAATATCTCCAATAACCTTTCTTCTTCCTTTCCTGAAAGCTTAGAACTGATAATAACAGGATATATTTTCTTATCATCTATATAAGCATATTTAAGATCATCAGGTAAAGGTTTTAATTCAAAAACAGGATCTTCCTTAGGTGGTAAAGTGGTACCAAGATCCTCCACAGGTAAATTGTGCTTGATCAACGGTGGTTGACAAAAGAAAATATCGTCAATCTCTTCTCTTTCCTTCCTGTAGACATCACTTTCATGGTCCTCCATGAATTGCTGCAAAGCATTATTAGGAGCAAGAGCAATAGAAGCAAGCTGTTCAACTCAAAAACTTTCATTAGGCATGTCATTTTCATAAGAAGTCTTAGCAAACTTGGAAAAATTGAACTCATAAGATTCTCTATTAAAGTTAGTGAAAATTTTCTCCTTCTTACAGTCTATCACAGCACCACAAGTATTCAAAAAGGGTCTACCAAAAATAATAGGACAAGTTTTACTAGCTTCCTTACCAAGTACTAGGAAATCAGTGGGATATTTGGTCTTACCGCAAAGAACTTCCACATCTCGAACAATACCAAGAGGCCAAACAGTCTCTCTATTAGCAAGCTGAACAACCACATCAATATCCTCAAGTTCACAAGGGCCAATCTCATGCATGATTTCTCTGTAAAGCTCTAAAGGAATGGCACTTGAACTAGCACTAATGTCGCATAAACCATAATAGCAATGATCACCAATCCTGACAGAAATAATAGGAACACTTGTTTTCCTACGCCTATTAGAATGTGAAATAATGTTAGTAGCATCTTCACAAAAGATAATGTATTCATCCCCTACATCTTCAGTAATAAGGTCCTTCAATATAGCCACATGAGACTTAATAGTAATTTGCTCATCAGGTTCTACAACTTTCTTAGTACTTTTATTAGACACACTTACCAAAGTAGAATGCTCTTTTACCTTAGCAGGGAAAGGTGTCTTCTTAAAATAAGGTTCAGGCAAAATGCTATCAACAGTACAAACTTCAGTAGCTACAGCAGGAATATGACTAATAGAGTCTTTATAAGGCGCATGATATTTGTTCCAATCTTTCTTTGGAACATCAAGATAAGTGGCAAAGGCCTTAAAACAGTTAGCAAGTATATGAGAATCAAGACCATAAGCAGTGCTAACATTATGAAAGTCATCGGTTCCCATAAAAGTTTTAATGCATTTATAATCATAATTTATACCAGACCTCCTACCTTTGTCATTTTCCCATCCTTCAGCATTTTCTTGAATACGGTCAAGGAGATTCCACTTAGCATCTTCTTTCATATGAGTAAATGATCCAAAACAGGAGGCATCCAAATAATCCTTATCATGAAGAGTAAGCCTCGCATAAAAGTTATCAATAACAATATTACTGGGGAGCTCATGAATGGGACATTTGAGCATTAGTAACTTCAATCTCCCCCACGCTTGGGCAATACTCTCTCTATCATGAGGCCAAAAGTTATATATGCGATTACGATCTTTATGAATTTCACTTGGAGGATAAAACTTGGAATAAAAGAGAGGCACAATTTCCTCCCAAGCAATAGATGGACCATCTTTAAGTAGCCGATACCACTCCTCAGCTCCGCCTTTCAGTGATAAAGAGAATAGCTTCCTCTTGACCTGGCTCGGTGAAATACCTGCACACTTGAACAACTCGCATAATTCATGTATAAAAAGTAAGTGATCACCCGGATGGACAGTTCCATCTCCTGAATAGCAGTTATCCATAACACGTTCAACAATTTTCATAGGTATTTTTAAAAGGGATCTAATTGAGCAGGTGGTGGTGGTGGTGGTTCATCCACACATGCAGCAGTGGTAGTAGTGTTCCCAAATAGGAACCCAAATGGAGAACTCTCCATAGCAAAAAAAAAGACAAAAATAAAAATAATACTCATAGCGACGGTTACCTTTACCAAATCCACTCTTCAATAGCGCTTCACTCCCCGGCAACGGCGCCAGAAAATAGTCTTGATGACCCACAAGTATATGGGGTGTATCGTAGTACTTTCGATAAATAAGAGTGTCGAACCCAACGAGGAGCAGAAGGTGTTGACAAGTGGTTTTGATCAAGGATTCACTGTAAATACTAGCAAATGGGTTTTCAGGGGTATTTGGTAACGCAAATAAATAAAGTGCGAGTAAATAAAAGATAGTAATAATAATTGCAACAAGTGGCCCAATCCTTTCTAGAGCAAAGGACAAGCTGGTTGTGTAACTTATGATGACCAAACGTTCTCGAGGACACACGGGAGTTTCTGTTAAGTGCTTTCGCTTCATGCCGTTAAATAATCTTTATTGGTTTGATAAGTGTTATGGGGGTGAACCTGTGCTAGCGCACTATCCTTACTAGGATAAATACACACTTGTGATTATAGCCCTTGCAAGCATCCGCAAATACAAGAAAGTAATTAAGATAAATATAACCACAGCCTTAAACTCTAAGATCCTATGCTCCCTGGTGTAATGGTTTCCCAACGGAGGTTTAGGTTTCTGTCACTCCAGCAACCCCACAATTGGTAGCCAAATACACAATGCATCTCACTAGGCCCATAAATGGTGAAGTGTCATGTAGTCGACGTTCACACGACACCACTAGTGAAATAACACCACAACAAATAAATATCAAACCATTAAATATTACTCAACATAATTCCACTACTAACGACTTGACTTCTCCCATGTCCTCAAGAACTAAGGGTGTGTTCGGTTCAGGAACGAAGTGGAATGGAATGTAATGGTTCCATTCCACTAGAATGGGTTGGTTCCATTCTCGTGTTTAGTTGAGTCAAAAAAGTGGAATGGAACGGTTCCGTCCTGTGTTCAGTTGAGACAAATATGTGGAATGGAATGGCTAGATTTTACGGTTTAGAAAGTTAATTTACGCTAATCACTTTCAGTTGAGACTAATTTTTTGCCAAAATTTATTGTTTATATAGCTATATTGCAAAAAAAAATCAATCTAAGACTAATTTTTTCCTATTTTTTTTTCTCTCAATGCAGATGTTCTCTTCTTCACTGCACTTGACGCCATGCTTGCCCATCCGCTGTCGCTCGATTCCCCTTGCCGTTGTCCGATTCCCGTTGCCGCAGACCAATTCATGTCGTCGTCGATCCATTCCGGTCCATCGTTGACCGATTCCCAGCCGTCTCAGGCCCGTCGTCTTGGTCGCTCGCCTGCCCGCTTCCTCGGCCGTGGCCCGCCGTCGGAAAGCTTGCTCGCCGCCGCCGCTTCCCTGGTCGCCGCCGCCCGTATGCTTGCCCGGACGCCGCCGTGGCCCGCCGCCGCCGCTTCCCTGGTCGCTCGCCTGCCCGCTTCCTCCACCGCCGCCCGTCCGCTTGCCTGGAACCGCCGCCCGCTCGCTCGTCTGACCGCCGTCTGCTCGCTTGCCTGACCGCGGGGACGACGAGCGAGGACCACGGGGCTGATTGGATAGGGTTGGAGCAGGGGCTTTTTCTTTCCTTTTTTCACAGTGATGAAGAGATTAGTGGAGAGGGAACGGCGACGTTCCACCGATTCGGTGGAACCGCCTGGTTCCGAATCTGGGCAGAATATTCGGTTCTGGGAACGGTTCCATTCCTCTTCGTTTGTCTAACCGAACACAGGAATGACTTCTAGGTGTGGAATGGTTCCATTACATTCCACTCCATGCCACCAACCGAACACACCATAAACGAACTACTCACAAGACATCATAGGGATCATGATCAGAGGTGAAACAGTGGTAAATAATAATCTGAACATAAATCTTAATTCAACGGTTCCACTCAATAGCATCAACCACAAGAGTAATCAACACCGGGAAAGTTTCCCCTAAGAATTTGACAAGGTTCAACTCAAGATGTTACAGCGGGATAGCATGGTGATGGTGGAGATAAAGGTGCTGGTGATGGAGATGATGATGATGATGATCCCGATGAACTCCGGCGCGATGGTAATGACGATGGCGACGATCTCCCCTCTCCGAGAAGGAATTTCCCTGGCAGATTTCTGCCTGCCGGAGAGCTTTTCTCTCTCTGGTGTTTTCTGCCCCGCAGAGGCGGCGGTGTCTATCTCTGAGCCCCCCTGTACTTAGGTTTTCGGGGATGATCAAATACGCGAAGGGGCGATGGCAGAAGTGGGCCAGGGTGCCCTCGCCATTGGGCGGCGCGGCTAGGGGCTGGGCCGCGCCCCCTGGTGGTGAGGCTGCCCTATGGCCCCTCTTGCCTCCTCCTTATGGCTACTTCAGTCTTCTGGTAAAATATAATTTCCTGGTATTTTTCTGGAATTTCCCGATCTTCCGAAATATGGTGTCTTGACGGTCCTTTTTCCAGCAGAATCCTGACTCCGGCAGCAAATCCTCCAATGATCATCAAACATGTAAAAATGGAGGAAACAACATAAGTATCATCTCTAAATGTGAAATATATCAATGAATAACAGTAAATTATGATACAAAATAGTGATGCAAAATGGACGTATCACTTATTGATACTATTACCCTTTCAATCCTTATAAGCCTTATGTGTGTGAGTATAGGAGTGTGTGTATGTGAGTGTGTGAGTGTGACTATGTCTGTGTGTGCTTGTGTGAGTATCTGTGTGTGTGCGTATGTGAGTATGTGTGTGTGTAAAAATGCGAAAAATCTCATAAAAATCTCAAAAAAATTTAAAAATCTAAAGAAATTCAAAAAATCTCAAAACATTTAGAAATCCCAAAAATCTCAAAAAACCCACGTAAATGATATAGAATCCAAAAAATCTTAAAATCTTTTAAAAATCCATAAAATCTTAAAATTTCATGAAACTAAAAGTGCCAAAAAGTCTATTTTCCCTTTTGAATTTGAGGAATCTAAATTTTTTCGAAACAACCATAGGTGGTTAAATTCGGATGTAACTTTTCGTTCTGATACTTTTTCATATAAAAAACTTTTCAATCCGACGTCGTATGCAAAAGTTATCGCCGTTTTACTATGGCATAACATTTTTTTTGCAAAATATATCGAAATTCAAGTTTTAAAATTTTCGTATCAAGTAGAACACATAATATATGGAAATCTTGAAGTTTTTTTTGATTTTTTTTATCATTTTCTACTATTTTTTCACAAACTTAAAAGGCGATCCACGGGGGGGGGGGGGGGGGGGGGGGGGGGGTGGGGGGGGGGGTGGGGGGTGTGTTGGCTGGAAAAATGGACCCTTATCCCTGCCGCATTAGGCAAGGTGCGCCGGGGTATCCCCTTATCCCCGGCGCATAAGGCATCCGTTTGCCGGCGGTATTTTTTAAAATTCGAATTTCATTTTTCAAAATTCGAATTATTATCCTCTGCGCACAGACTCTCAATTCGCCAACGATATACCCCTTTATCCCCGACGCATCTTTGGTGTATTCGCCGGGGGTAACGGTGAATACGGGCCGGCCTTCCCGGGGTGGCCCTGGTTGGTCTTATCCCTGGCAAATTTTGGACACATGCGCCTGCGGTAATTGGGTTATCACCGGCGAAGTTGACAAAATGCGCCGGCGGTAATGAAGTATCACCGGCGAACATAAAAAAAATGCGCCAGGGGTATTATTACCACCGGCGAATAGATTCATTATGCGCCGGTGATAGTGATGCTGGCTATAAGCAAATCTCTACTAGTGGGTTAATTAAGAGCATGCAAACATAAAAGAAGTCATTGATAAGCATAAACACGTTTAAGCGTAGAGTTGATGCAAGATAACTCCCTAATACTCCTTGAGCAAAGAAAACTTCCTTGGGCCAAATTTAAGAACTAGAGTATCGAATTAAGATTGTAACATGATGTGAAACACAATTGCATTACCTCTAAGCAAACAAGACCATCCCTTATTCCCTTCTAAACATTCATTTATCCCTAGTGAGGTAATCAACGGAAAGTTAAAAACCATGGCAACACCTAGAATTTATGTCACTTTCCTATGCATATCACCAGATTACTCCGCCTAATGCTCACATTTCTAACATTCATTCTAGCATACTAGTTTGGTCAGAACAAAGCATCCATAAATGGGTTAACATATACATTTATCAAAACATTATAAACAACTATAAATTTACATCTCATAACTTATCTAAATAAAAAAATCAATCATATTGGTATTATAAATATGGTCACAATCATGATAGGAAGCTCATGTGACTCTAATTAGTGAAGCACAATAGAGAGATCAATACAAGTTACTTCCACAATTTCATAGTTGAGGGATGAACAACTCCCTCTTCATCATGATGATGAAGAAGATGATGTCGGTGGAGGCGAAGGGGCACCGGGAGCGGCTCCGGCGGCGTCTCTCCTCCTATTTTTGCAGTCTTAAGATCTATACTATGCATTCTCTGTTTCTCCGCCACCCGTCACGAAATAGCCCGAGGGTCATATATATAGTCAGTTTTAGGACAAGACGATTTCGTAAAGGCAAAGAAATTTGGAAAAGGGTCCACGGGGTAGAAGTTGGGCCCCACCATGCGACCAGTGAGTGGGACCGTGTAGTGGACCCCTTTTGCCACTTGTGGCTCTTCACGTTGACCTTTTCTTCTCACGATCTTCGTTCTTTAGAAAAACTGATATGGCAAAACATTGTGTCTGATTGGCGTTCAAAAGATCCCTAAAACTCAAAATAGGGTTTCGTGTTCTGCAAAGTTAAAACCAAAATAAACAGGATTGTTTAGAAAATACCTAGAATCAATGAAAAATATGTCTAGATCCTCAATAAACTATCAAATATGTAAAAAATAATAATCTAATAAACTACAAAGTTGATTCATTTTACATAATCTAGGCATGTTTGAAGTATGGAACACTATACAAGTTTATGAGAGAACAATCGAATGGATTACGGGCCGGAGTAGTCCGAATTTGAGCAGTTGTAAAATATGAATAAATCAACGACGATCCTTTTCAGGGAAGAGGCCGAAGGAGTATTATTGATCACGAGGAGGTTGGACCACGGCAGCAAGCTCGCTATGTGCTGGTAATGTCTGGAGTCGTCGCAGTAACGAGATGGATTGGAAGCAAGTCCCCTGTAGCTAATCAGGCCTGCCTGACCTGGTCTGACCGTCGGCCGGAGGAGGCGTGGACTCGCACTCCAGTATGCACTGTTTACGCAGAGAGAGAGAGAGAGAGAGAGAGAGAGAGAGAGAGAGAGAGAGAGAGAGAGAGAGAGAGAGAGAGAGGCCGAGAGCTGCTGCTGGTGCATCTGGACTGCTGTCCATGCCGCGCCTGCATTCTGCTCGTCTTCTTCTGCCGCTGCTGCGAGGAGAAGAGAGAGAGAGGTCCAGCTCCGCCATTGCTCCAGCATGAAAGAACACACGGTTTGTCCGGCCGGGGCGTGGTTATTACGTACGTTGCCTGATCGATCGATCACCGATTCGCAGGTCCTTCCCCGAGATCGAACTGATTAACAGCACTCACACCTTTTTTACATTGCCTTTTCGCCCCCATGGTAGGTTCATTTAATCGTTAGCTCTTCAATGTGATGGCCGTGTTCTAGTTAATCTACGGGTATGTGTCTCTCACGCGCAGTACTTAACGTCCAACAAGCACATTATAGCTGAATCTTCGGCACGGTTGATAATATACCCCTCCCTTTCTGCAAAACAATCAAGCTGTGCAGACGACCATGTGCAGTTGTGCCGCAAATTATGGCATATACGGGCACCTTTATAGATATGCGCCGCTGATCGATCGATCAATTGATCTCACGGTACGTGCGAATTTCAGTACATGAGAGAACATGCATTCATGAAGCTAGCTACCAGATAGTGCTCTCATAGATTGCCAGGAGCAATGCATTCATAAGTGCCTGAACCATTAGTAGTACCCAGACCCAGTTATGGTTAATTAGCACCATATGGTCTTTGTTCTGAAGCAGATCATTAGTAGCAGAATATGATAATGTAATATGATAAATTAAGCTGGCTGAGCCTCTCGAGGGAGGAGCTGCCTGGGAACGGAAAGCATAGCTATCTTCTGCCGCGCGCTCTGAACAAGAAGGGGCATTTTGCTTGCATGTTCTATCAGTGGAGATAACAAAAGCCTGCTCCGGTTGGCCTCCTCTTTGGATGGCCTCCCATCAGATCGACGCATGGCCTCCGGTTTTGACGCATGGCATCTTTCAGCATTTCCTCGTTGCCACCGCCCATGCATACTACTCCATGACTCGATCGATTTGGTGTCTGTGCCATCTGCGCATGCCTAATTGTTCATATCTATAGGCCTGTCTATAGAGATACAAGGATTAAACATCATGATGCATGCGTCAGGGCGTGGAATTAGAAGCCTCTGCATATCTGAAAGATGCCATGCGTCGTTCTGCTGCTCACTTTTCCAATTTCACGGCGACACTAAATGATCGATCGGGACCTTCTGCATGCATGCATGCACGTACAGAGTAACGCAGTGACGATCCATCATCCATGTCTCGCACCTTCAGTACAAATTAATGACTTGGTTTCGTATGCTGTATCGGTAACACTAACCGAGACATAAAGTATACGGAAATCCAAAGTAAATCGATGTTTGAACGTTCACATGACAACTTTGGTGTGCGTCGAGTAAACTGGGGCATGAAAGTATTGTCGGACTCTAGGATAGATGTTGGCCAGCGGCTGATGATATGGGAGCTAGCGCATGCATTAACCTGTTTGTGAGTGAGCAGCGCCATGCCATCTCCCTTTTCATTGGACCACCGCCCGACTATTTCTCTCTCTCGATCTCGAGCAGCTTAGCTATCAATGGGTATGTAGTACATGGGGAAAAAATGGCTTACATAATTTGGGCTTTAAAGTCATGTGTTCCCTGCTATAAAAGACGTGTAAATTTCAGATTTGTCCATGCAGAAAGTTTGAATGATTCTAATCCAAACATGCATGCAGGAGTATATGTGCTAATGTGCGCGGGTCTGCGGAAAGCTGAGGAATATGTACCGTGTGAGAGTGCATGCATGCGGGCACGCGCTTTTTTTTTTTGCAGGAAAAAAAAGAAGCTTTTGTTATCGCTTTCTTAGCGATAACAGAGAGTAGTAGTCGTACCATACGTATTCACACGTTGAAGCTTTTGTTATCGCGGGAGCTTGGAAAAGCTTTTAGCTTCGAATGTCTATCTGACGTGAGAGGGGTGTGCGATGGGAAGGCACGCCACAAACGGTTATAGAAACCGTGTGCGAAGAGTTACCGTACACGGCTTAAGTACGACAAGCAGCTGTGAAAGGCCTTGAAAACCCAAACGATTAATATTTTGTGACCATTTGTGTTAACCTTATTTCGCACATGATCAGTTTAAACTTGCCGTATGCTTTATTGCAAAAACATCGGACAATTTTTTTCCAAGCTACTTGTAAGGTTAAGAGGCATGTTGGCTAGGGCGCGCCCGATGATATTTGGAGTTTACGCTGCAAGTTTCTATTGGAGTTCATGCTTTCGACCATGATGTTCACAACTATGTGAGTATTTATTTTGGGTGGTGTGCATCTTCTTATGATGTTAGTTTTATTGTGCTCAGCGACCCACTACGGGAAAGAAACAAGGGGCCGACGGCCAGCAACTGTGCCGGCGGCAATTTATCGGGGCCGTCGGCACAACACGAGGATGGGACAGGCAAGCTAGATCACCGTCGGCACATGATTGCCGTCGGCATAGGCATAGCTGTGCCGACGGCCGCCGTCGGCACAACCTATGCCGACGGCTAGGCCGTCGGCACAGATTTTAAAAAAATACTCATTTGTAATCATGGCAGAGCTGTGCCTACGGCCGCCGTCGGCACAGTCTATGCCGACGGCTAGGCCGTCGGCACAGTCCAGATTTTTTTTTGCGAATTACAGTTAAAAGTTTCAGATCGGAATTATATAAATTATGTGACATCGGACTAATATTCCTTGCATTTTTGAAGAAGAAAGCTGCTAGATTTCTTTGCTCCTAAAACATGGTCCTAATTTCATACGAGGCTGATACATAGCGTTTTTGTTCCTTGCGTTTTTTGAAGAAGAAAGTAGCTACATGGCCTCCATTTTAATCCATCCATCTATCCTAGCGTGCTAGCTTTGGGTATTTTTCTTGTCCTCTTTTGTGTCATCTAAATTTGGAAAAGTCAGGTTGAGATGCAAGCTATCTTAGAGTCATTTGAATGCAACAAACACAAGAGACATCTTAAAAAATTATGTTGTCAACTATAAGTATGATGAACTTCAGCTCTTTTGTGTAGCATTCACACGATTCTAACCTTACATTTGCGATGTTAAGATAAAGCCATTCCAAAACATGGAGCCAATCTCAGTGACGTTGTGCAAAAGTACTTATTACGCATGAGAAAGTTGGGAAGAGACTATTGCGATCAGCATTGTCAATCATGTATCGGTCAATTGAACAAAATTCATGTTGCAAATGATGATATGGATGTCATATTTAGAATCCTCTCATTTTTCTGATCAATTTAGATATATTATTTATCGAAATACGATTTACGGATTTGTAAATATGGATTATTCAATATTAAATGGAAAAACGAAAATAAATTAATTTTTTTAATGTTATTTGAATTCACTATTATTATTTATTCGTTTTCTTTAATTAAATAATTTTTTGGAATTCAAAAGATAAAGGAGTGTGACATCATGCCTAAGGGTTAATAGGATTGATATGATACTATTATCAATAAGGTATAACATCTTTCTCGGAAGCTCAATAGGAAGGAACAAAGAAGTTAAGCGTGCTAGAGCTGGAGTAGTCTAAGGATGGGTGACCGACCGGGAAGTTTGATTAGGAGTAAGAGATTTGAGCTAAAATTAAGTGTGCTTAGAGATAAAGATATCCTAATGTTATTCGTTGATCAAACAATTCAAATATTTTAATTTTTTTGAAAAAAATGAAAAAATAAAATGAAAAATGTAATTACCTATGCCGACGGCCTAGCCGTCGGCCTAGCCTTCTGTGCCGACGACATGTCTATGCCGACGGTTTTTTTGGCTATGCCGACGCCTGTCTAGCCCGACGGCCTTGTGCCGACGGCCACCGTCGGCACAACCTATGCCGACGACTTTTTTGGCTGTGCCGACGGCCGCCGGCCGTCGGCACCTTGACTGCGTGCTGTAGTGACCTACTGATCATGGAATCGTTGTTGTAGGCACAAGGCATTCCAGACAGCTAGACCGGGGCCTCCACAATAATTTAGGTCAATTGCAACTCAATCATACTATTCTTTGACTGTGTGGCAATCAATAGGATCATTGGGATACCTGTGAGATAAGGAGAGGAGGGAAGGGGAGAGGTGTTGCTATGCTTGTGATAGGAACCATTGCCACGGGTAGATGGAGTGAGTATGCAATGGCGGTTCCTGGACCGGGAGTACCACTTCCAAGATGCTCAGAATCTTACAAGAAAGCATGAAGACCTCTACACCAACGCGATCGATGTCTGTCGTCAATAAGGAGAAGCAGCATGGGAGCATCGACTTTGTACTATTAGTTCTCAGGGCTATTACTTGACCTCCTGCTCTGGCTAAAAGAATGGTGCGCCGTTTGTTGCGCAACTCCGTCACGTATCCCCCTGGCATCGTCGCGCTCCTCTCCGACATCATCGCGCCTCCCCGCGGCGGCGGCGCCCCCACAGGTGGTAGGCTGATCCTCATACCTACCACAATGCAGCACATCTGCAAGTGCGCTAGCAATGGCAGTCAAAGGCTGATGGACATCGTTTCCTTTAGCCATTGCATCGTTATTGCTATACCAGCCAGACGGCCAGTACCAAGGGAGACACTAGCCAAACGGTTCCTTAGCTACGGATGGGTACGTAGTACATGGACAAGAAAAAACGTCTTCAAGAATTTCGGCTCCAAAGTCATGTGTTCCCAGCTATAAAGGACAATAAACTTCAAATTCGTCCATGGAGAAAGTTTAAATGGTTCTCCAAACATACATGCAAGGAGTATATGTCTTAATGTGTGCATCTGGCATTCTGGCATCAGCACAAAGCTGTGGAATATATGTAGCGTGAGAGTGCGTGCATGCGTGCCCTGCATGCATGCATCGCACGCATTAGATCGCTTTCTTGGCAACAAGAGAGTAGTGGTCGTACCATGTGTATTCACCGTGAAGCTTTTGTTTTTCGCTGGAGCATGGGTAGCTTTTAAGCTTCGAGTGTCCATCTGACGCGCTAACAAATCGTACAGCAACTTGACTATTCACATGCATTACGATCCTTTAGAGCATCTTCAGCGATGGATCGAGCGTTTCGGCGCTACCGCCCACGTGTTGTCCCTTTTGGGGCGCGTCGTTGTCTAGCCGCGTCATCCAAACACGGCCTCCAATTTTTTTTAGGGTTTAGGGTATTTGAAGACACAACCAATTTATTAAACATAGCACACAAATAAATATGTTTGATCACAACATTGTTTTAAAATTGAAAGTTAGCAAACAACAAATCAAACAAATAAAAGTTGGGCTAGATCAAGGCGTCGGCAGAGTTGATGCCTCTCCATTGAGCCTTCATAGATGCTCTACGAGATTATGTTGCAGTTGAGCGTGAATAGTGGTGTCACAGATTTCTGCAAGCATGGTGAGGAACCTCCGCAAGAGGGCCCTGACACTCGTAGGGACCAACATGTCTGGCTCGAGTCTTGCGGTCATTCTCGATGATCATGTTGTGTATGATCACACAAGCTTGCATCACCTCCCACATTTGGTAGTGAGACCATAAAAGAGCAGGCCGAACAATAGCAAATTGAGATTGAAGCACACGAAATGCCCACTTGACATCCTTCTGGCAGCTCTCTTGACACTCAGCAAAGTGACAATTCTTGTGACCTATTGGAGCGGAGATTGTTTTCACAAATGTCGCCCATGTTGGATAGGTACCGTCGTCTAGATAGTAGCCTTTGGTATATTGGCGGCCATTGATCTCATAATTGCATGGTGGGGCATAACCTTCCACAAGTTTCGAAAATACCGGAGAGGGCTGCAGCACGTTGATGTCATTGTGCGATCCCGCCATAGTTCTGGGGAAGTCGCGGGGTTGTTTGGGTATCGCCGTCATTGGATGCGGGTCGGTGGGTATTGGGTTGACGTCGCTTTGCGCATGAGCTAGGACAACTGCTCGTTGGTGTTTGTTGTGGCGATGCGGGGCACGCTCGGTGCGACCCAGTAACCCGCTACATGTTCGTGGTTGTTTGCAGTTCAAACATAGGTGCACGTGGTTGTTTGCATCTCCCCGATTCGCTACTCCCACTGTGGTGTGGCTTCGGATCCGCTCGGGAATCGGGTGGGAGGTGTACAGGAGATGGACGGCATCGAGCGCCGGCTTCGTCCAGAAGGCTGCTACCCTGGAGCAGGGAGTGTGGTGTGAAGGCTGTGGCGTCGGTGTTCTTCCTCGACGGTGTCGACAGGGGGTGGCGAGGCCAGGATCTGAGGAGTGACGGGTTTTCTTCCTAGTCAACGAGCCCCATAGGCGATGGTGGTGCTGCTTGCAGCAGACTACTTTTGAGGTCCACAAAGGAGCTGATCTCCAATGGTATCTCCTCAGATCTTGGGTCGGGGCTTCACCTTCTTCCTTCTTTCCGGTGAAAATGGCGAAGGCTGGGGATTGGGTGCTGTCTCGATGTGCTCAAGGAACTAGAGGTATCTCGTTGTAATTTTCTATTTTCTAGGGTCCTTTGTGCATTCTCCTGGGTGTGTTGTCCTCTGGATCGTTCCAGAGACGGGCCACGCGTGATGTAATCTTCATCTTTGTATGATTGTGTGGTTTTATCTAAAAAAATGCACATGTGCGCCACACTCAACAAAGCATGAGCGTCTACTCAGAACTAGATTCGGAAAAGTTAGGTGTGAGCTGGAAGTAAGTTTTGATAAGAATAATCTCATATACGTTTCAGTAACAATGATGATCGGCGACAAGCCTGACGAGTCGAGATCCAGTTAGTAATGCCAAATCCAGAGTTCATAATCTCCCACAACTTCAAGAACCACACTACGATATCCATGATGCCCTTTGTACAAACTTGGCCAAGAAAACAGACAGTTCTTCCAAGACTAATGCATACAATTGATGCTTCCAAGCATCCCAGGGAGTCCTCTCACTATATTTTGTGCCATGATCCTAGCAGTCTCTACTTCAGTTTCCCTCTCAAATAGTAGTTGCCAAAGTGTCCCAACATGGCTCGGTAGAATTTGTACATGCACTCAATGGCAGTGGACTAACTCATGCGAAGGTAGTCATCCTGTGCATCGGTAGGTGCTCCATATGCAAGCATCCTGATGGCGGTGGTGCATTTATGGATAGACAAGATCACAAGAAACCAGACGTGCCAACAGCTTCGTGCTTCAGCCTGAAGTAGGGGTCAAACTCTCTCACGCCATGAAGGATTTCCATGAACAACTCCTTGCTCATCCCATATAGCAGCCAAAATTTGTCGGCATCTCTTGGAGTGTTGAAGAAGTAGTCGTTGTATAGGATGCTATGACCCTCCAACCCCTGTTGGGGCTTCGACTTCTTTCTTCCCAGCCCTGAACCTCCATGGCGCGGACTCTTCTTCCTCTCCTCAACGTCATCAAGCGATGCCCTCCAATTGCTCCTGAACATCGTCGTTGGAGGCTGCCTTGTCGTCCACGATTTGTTGGATCATTTCCTCATTGCTATCCATGTCTAGGAGGCAATACAAATGGCTAGGAATCAGTGGCAGAAATAGAGGCAACAAACTGCGACCGCTGGCGCCTACCAGACAAACGGCCAAACACCTTTTGTGCGCGGTGGAGGAGGGGAGTGGCCGCCGCATTCTGGCACCAGTTGGCAAACCACGGTGGTGAAAAAGGGCAGCGAGGCAGTCAGGCGTCCTGGTGGAGTCCAATGCAGGCAAAATATTCCGTCGGGGGAGGGGGCAGTGACTTGAGCGGCGGTGCAGTGGTGGGAGACATGGGAGCAGAGACATGACGCGAAAGAATGGCAGGAAGAAACGGTGTCAGCTCTAGTCGCTGGAAGGTGCGTATTTGCATATGTCCCTGTGTAGCGGGGATTGCCTCGGGGTGCCAGACAGCATATTTGGCCGCGCCAAACCGAAAAGGGCTTTGGGGCGCGTGACTGGGGGCGGTCAATCCTTCAGTGCACCCAAAATCCCTTTGGGGCGGATTGCGGGACGCGACTAGAGATGCTCTTAGAGCATCTTAAAGGGCGTCCCCCATGTCGCCCCCATTGGTCCGCTTTCATTCGCGTGGACACCGTCCGATCCAAAAGTGTGCCCAACAGTGCATCCTATATAATGTCCGCCATCCGCGAACAACCCGTGGACTATCATTTCGGCCTTAAATTTGGGAAAGCTTTGCAGGTCGGAGGATAGTGTTCGCTGTATACTTGTGTCTGTGCGGGGCTCAATGGTCAGCCACTCTTGCCTCTCCCACTTCTCTTGACAATTACCCTCTACCAATCTAGTGTGCCGCCGACAGCTACCATGGATTGAAGCCAGCCCCTGTTCTCCATCGTGCCGCCTGCGCGGGCCGACGGCCTCGCCCAGCTCATGTTGGTGAAGAAAGAGCCGCTCGTAGAGTAAAAAGCACCGAGACCGGCACAAAAAAATAGAGGGTGGTCTAGTAGGCCGCCGCTTTAGCCATAGCTACCGCCATTGCTGCCTAAGCTGAACAAGAAATGACGGGCATGTTCCAGGCGCAGGTGGCCATCTAGCAGCACATGGGCTCCCAACATGTCCTCCTCATGCTAAACCGGTGATAACCCACAAGTATAGGGGATCAGTGTAGTATCTTTCGATAAGTATTCAGTGTCGTACCCACGAGGAGCTCAAGGTAAACCTATGTTCTCTAGCTGCAGTCCTCTAACCCTCTTATATGACCGACACTATGACAAAAAGGCCTAGCAGTGATGGGCGTGGTTGATTGGCGGTGCTAGCCACCCAGTTGGGAACCCCAATAGGAAGGTATGATGAGCACAACGACAAGTTTCCCTCAGTATGAAACCAAGGTTTAATCAAACCAGTAGGAGAAAGAAACCACTTCCGAAGGTTGATGCTAGCTGGCTTGCCGACGACTCCAGACAATTTATATATGGCGCCTTATCTGGGGCTTAGCTTGGCACCAGCAGCAACGTGGAACCTGCACACAACACAACGAAAGTACTTTGCCCCAACTAGCAGTGAGGTTGTCAATCTCACCGGTTTGCTGTAAACAAAGGATTAAACGTATCATGTGGTAAAAGATATTTGTTTGCAAGAAAGTAAATAATGCTTGTAGAAAGTAAATGGTAATATGAATATAAAAGAATGGACAGGGGTCCACAGTTCACTAGAAGTGTCTCTACATAAAGATAAATAACATGCTGGGTAAACAAATTACAGTTGGGCAAATGACAGATTAAAGAATGCAAGCAATGCATGTACATGTCATGAGGATCACTATGAGATTCACTTGGGCATTATAACATAATACATAGACCGTAATCCAACTGCATCTATGACTAATAATCCACCCGCCTGATATCATTCGAACAACTGTTGGGTATTAGTTTGCAAGCAACAGATTATTGCTGTGGCGGTGTGTGATAGTGTAAATCACCGTCCAGTTGGGAACCCCAAGAGGAAGGTTTGATGAGTACAGCAGCGAGTTTTCCCTCAGTAAGAAACCAAGGTTTAATCGTATCCAGGAAAAAGCCAAACTCAAGAAGGTGATGCTTGCTAGCTTCGCGACAGCTCCGGACAATTTATAAGGCGCCTCGTCCAGTGCTTTGCTTTGCCAGCTGCAGCGTGGAACCTGCACACAACACAACCAAATACTTTGCTCCCAACTTACGATGAGGTTGTCAATCTCATCGGTTTGCTGTAAACAAAGGAATGAGCGTATCGAGTGGAAAGCAATAGTAGTATGCAAGTAAAGTAAACAGTGCGAGTAAAGTAAACAGGTAATAGCAATATAAAGGAAATAGGACCGGGGTCCACAGTTCACTAGTGGTGTTTCTCCATAAGATAAATAGCACATGCTGGGTAAACAAATTACAGTTGGGCAATTGATAGAATAAAGATAACGTGCATATGTCGAGAGGATCAGTATGAGATTTACTCTGGGCATTACAACAAAATACATAGACCGCCATCCAACTGCATCTATGACTAATAATCCACCCACGGGGAATCAATCCGAGAAGCCCACAAGTATTAAGTTGCGAACAACAAATAACTGCATTAAGCAAAGTGTGTAATGTAAACAAAGCATATGCCCTTGGACATATGAATGTTGTTTTCTCCCTAGTGGCAACAACAGATCTACAACCTTAGAGGTTTCTGTCACTCCCCCAGATTAAATAGAGGCATGAACCCAACTATCGAGCATAAATACCCCCTCTTGGAGTTACTAGTATCTACTCGGCCAAGATAGCTACTAACAACAGAGAGCATGCAAGATCATAAACAACATAGAGATAACATAAGATAATATTCAGCACATCAACTCAATCATAACACCAATATTCATCGGATCCCAACAAACATAACATGTAGAATTACATAACGGTGATCTCGATCATGTAAAGCAGCTCACGAGATCTAAACATGAAGCACATGGTGGAGAAGACAACCAACTAGCTACTACTATGGGCCCATAGTCCAAGGTAGACTACTCACTCATCGCGCCGGAGGCATGTATGGCGATGAAGAAGACCTCCGGTGGCGATTCCCCTCTCCGGCAGGGTGCCGGGAAAAGCTTCTGGACCCTCCCAATCTTGAGTCGACGACGACGGTGGATCGTGATGTGTTTCTGGAAAATTGATCGGGTCCTTAAGTTTTTCCCGTCGGGGGGTCTTTATAGGCGAAGGGGCGGCGTCAGAAGTGGACCGAGGTGGCCTCACACATAGGGGGCACGGCCAGGGCCTGGGCCGCGCCACCCTGTTGTGTGAGCGGCCTGTGGCCCCTCTCCGTCTCCTCTTTGGTTCTCTGGAAGCTTCGGTAAATTTCTGTATGTTTGGCTTTTGTTTCGTCCAATTCCGAGAATATTTCCCGTGTAACTTTTCTGAAACACAAAAACAGCAGAAAATAGGGAACTGGCACTATGGCATCTTGTTAATAGGTTAGTTCCAAAAAATGCATAAAAATGCCACGAAGTGTAACAAAACACTAAGCAAATGGTGTAAAAACAAGCATGGAGCATTAAAAATTATAGATACGTTTGAGACGTATCAGCATCCCCAAGCTTAACTCCTGCTCGTCCTCGAGTAGGTAAGTGATAACAAAGAAATAATTTTTGAGGTGACATGCACCTACACAATCTTGACCATATATGTAAGCGTTGTGCGCTGGGATCAACAGAACTTAAAACATGGGCATGAAAGATATAATCTTGATAGAAGAAACTTAGCAACCATGTTATATCATGAAAAAGAACACAAACGAAAGATCATGAAAATGAAACAATGAAAGTCAAACGTGTGTTCAAATCATATGGAGAAACATACAAATGGTTTTCAGCTTGTCCTTCATGAGAGAGCAAAACATAAATGCATAGGACACCTTCAAGTTTAAGAGGGCGACTAGATACAAATAATTTAAGAACAAGTGAAACCAACATCATGAATCAATCAATGAAAACTTTGGGACAATGCACATTATACTCAGAATGACAACTATGCTCTCTTAGACGGTGCATAAATATAGATGGTGGTGACTCAACATAAAAGTAAAAGAAAGGCCCTTCGCGGAGGGAAGCAGTGATTGAACATGTGCTAGAGCTTTTCATTTGTAAAACAGAGATAAAAATTGGGTTTTGAGAGGTGGTTGTTTCATGTCAACGACTGGTAATGGGGACTTACTATCTTCCATAATAAACAAGTGAGAGCGGTTCCGAGTTCTTTGAAAATTTGGCACATTGGTGCTCTTTTATAAAGCTTTGGCACTCCTCCCCACCTTTTTCCTTTCTCAAACCATGGCTAACCGATTCCATTCGGTGTCCACCAACATTCACATACCATGGATGAGTGTCTTTTTTTCTTTTTTAGAATTAGATTACAATGGTCTGACCAGCTCCCTTGTAAAATTAATGACGAGCAGATGAAGCTGCCTAGTCGAGGGATACTTAATTTAATATGGAAGATCGCAATTCCGACCACTACGTCCCCATGAGCTAAAAACAGTGGCACAAAATGAGAAGTACTTGAAAGTTTTGAAAGGTAGCACATGAAAATTTACTTGGAATGGCTTGCAAATACCATGCATAGGAATTTATAG
This sequence comes from Dactylis glomerata, assembly GCA_007115705.1. Lineage (NCBI taxonomy): Eukaryota > Viridiplantae > Streptophyta > Magnoliopsida > Poales > Poaceae > Dactylis > Dactylis glomerata. The sequence continues at coordinate 985,277 of QXEO01001357.1, forward strand.
TGGACACAATGGCAAACATGGTTTTTAGGAGTTGGATGCACGAGCAGAGCTCATACTCAGTACAAAATGAGGGCTAGCAAAAGTCTGGAAGCGACCAACTAAGAGAGCAATAACGGCCATAATCATGCAAAACGACAAAGCAACATTAAAAGAAGCATAAGATGTCATCAAAAGTCAAAAACTAAATGATCATAGAGGCAATGGTGACTTTGTATGAGTCTAACATGTGTGAGCATGCGCCAAGTCAACCCAAATAAAGCATCAAAGGAGAAAACCAAAATAATGCTTCCAAATAATTATAATAATGCATGATTTTTTCAAAGGCTCATTAAGCAATCTCAGTCATTTGAGACAAGTCATGCTACAGCAAAACCACTAAGCATACTATCAAAAAGACATTAAGCACGACATGCAAAAGCCTAGGCCGCAGTATACACAAGCTCCTTTTTGTACCACTTTTTTGCATAAATCTTTTTCTCTTTTCCAACACCATTCGAACCTTTTTGAAACAACTCTTTTTATGAAAACCAACATGGACCAGAGGTCAAAATACACCTTGATATAAAGATATAACAAGATCTGAACAAAAATCAAGGCGAAAATCGAAAACTAAACGCAGTTCTAGAAAAAGAGAACACTCGTTGAACGATAAGAGTGAAAAATGGAGTGTTCTTGGCAAATGAAAAGCAAGGCAACTTCTCCAAAAGAAATTTGTTGGGGTCCAACCATTTATTACAGCAAACAAAAATAAACAAAACTGAAAACGAAAGCAACTGACGCTCCAAGAAAAACGCATAATGCATGAAGCAAAAAAAATATAGTGTGTTGAAAGGTGACCTGATTTTTGCCGATGAAGAAGGGGTGCCTAGGGGGCATCCCCAAGCTTTGACGCTTGTACCTCTTGGATATTTCTTGGGGTGCGTGGGCATCCCCAAGCTTGAGCTTTTGTCCATTCTTCAACTCATCTCATCATTCTCCAATCCCTACACTTGAAAACTTCCTTCATACAAAACTAAACACAATTCTATTAGCAACATTAATGTAAGCATAACAATGAATCAACCCCTTTTTGCTTCAGGTTTCAACTCAAAACCACCACATATAAAGCATATACTACTGTAGAAACTTCCCCAAAAGTTCCGTGATCAAAATAACTCAAAAAGAAAGCGATCGAGCGGCAAACACAAATAATAGCAGAAATCTGTCAAAACAGAACAGCTGACAAAGGTCGAATTTTTAGAGGGTTTTATGTTGCTCAAATCAAAAAGTGTATAACTAATCAAAGTTTGGATATAACCTGGGGCATATGCACAAGAAATTTCAGGTCGAAAAGATATATAGAGAATTTTCATGAATTTTTACAGTGCAGCACTGAAATCTGTTTTAGGACAGCAACATCCCCAAATCTTACCTCACTCAAATTAGAGGCTTCTCTTGGCACAAAAACGAAATAAAAATGATAAGGAGAGGTTATTACAGTAGTAATAACTTCCAAGACTCAAATAAAAGAAAAATAACTGAAAGTAAAATAATGGGTTATCTCCCAAGAGTGCTTTTCTTTAACGCCTTTGAGCTAGGCGCAGAAAGTGCAAATCAAGTAATATCAAGTGATGAAGCATCAAGCTCATAATTTGCTCTAAGAATAGAGTCAAAAAGTAATTTCTTCCTCTTTCTAGGGAAGTGTTCCATACCTTTCTTGAGTGGGAATTGATATTTGATGGTACCTTCCCTCATATCAATGATGGCACCTACAGTTCGAAGAAAGGGTCTTCCCAAAATAATAGGACATGAAGCGTTGCATTCAACATCCATGACAAGAAAATCAACAGGAACAAGGTTATTGTTAACCATAATAAGAACATCATTAATCCTTCCCAAAGGTTTCTTCTTAGCAACATCAGCAATAGGAACATCATAATAACACTTTTCAAGAGGTGGTAAATCAAGCATGTCATAAATTTTTCTAGGCATAATAGAAATACTAGCACCTAGATCACATAAAGCATGGCAATCAAAACCATTAACATGCATATCAATGATGGGTTCCCAACCATCTTCTAATTTCTTGGGAATAGAGGCTTTTTGCTTCAACTTTTCATCCCTAATTTTCATGAGAGCATTGGTAATATGCTTAGTAAAATCAACATTTATAGGACTAGCATTAGGAGTCAAAACAAGCTTTTGTAAGAACAAAATGACTTTAGAAATATTGCAGCCATCAACATAAAAATCATTAAAGGAAATAGAGCTATCATCTCCTACACTCCGAAAAATTTCAGCACTCTTTTGAGAAAAAGTTTTAGCAGTTTTGGGCTTTTTAACACTAGGAGTGGGAGTTTTCTCTACACCAATAAAAGTAAGAGGATTGCTAGCATTTGGAACAACATCATTAGAAGTAGTAATGGTACATACCTTCATCTTCCTAGCCATCTCATCTTCTCTTTCCCACCTGGCATGCAATTCTGCTAGCATCCTAACGTTTTCATCAATTCTAACTTGGATAGCATTAGCAGTGGCAAAAGGATTGTTCTCCTTCACATCATGAGGAAACACTTTTAATTTCAGAAGTTCAACATCATGAGCAAGGCTATCAACTTTAGAAGCAAGAATATCAATTTTGCCTAAATTTTCCTCAACAGACTTGTTAAAAGCATTTTGCTTACCGATGAAGTCCTTGAGCATTATCTCAAGCTCAGAGGGCGCGGCCCTAGTGTTGTTGGAGGAATTACCATAAGAGTTACCATAACCATTACCATTGGTAGAAGGATACGGCCTATAATTGTTACTAGCAAAATTGTTCCTATAAGCATTGTTGTTAAAATTATTATTTCTAATGAAGTTTACATCAACATGCTCTTCTTGAGCAACCAAAGAGGCCAAAGGAACATTGTTAGGATCTACATGAGTCCTATCATTAGAAAGCATAAGCATGATAGCATCAATCTTATCACTCAAGGAAGAGGTTTCCTCAACAGAATTTACCTTCTTACCTTGTGGAGCTCGCTCGGTGTGCCATTCAGAGTAATTTACCATCATATTGTCGAGAAGCTTTGTTGCGGCGCCTAAGGTAAGGGACATAAAAGTGCCTCTAGCAGCTGAATCCAATAGGTTCCTTGAACAAAAATTCAGTCCTGCATAAAAAGTTTGGACAATCATCCAAGTAGTCAGTCCATGAGTGGGGCAATTCTTTATCATAGATTTCATTCTTTCCCAAGCCTGAGCAACATGTTCATTATCAAACTGGCTAAACTTCATAATATTGCTACGCAAAGCTATAATCTCAGCAGGATGATAGTATCTTCCAATAAAAGCATCCTTACACTTAGCCCATGAATCAATACTATTTTTAGGCAAAGACAGCAACCAATCCTTAGCTTTTCCTCTCAATGAAAAAGGAAACAACTTAAGCTTAATAATATCACTCTCTACATCCTTATATTTCTGCATCGCACATAGCTCAACAAAATTGTTGAGATGAGCTGCAGCATCATCAGTACTAGCACCAGAAAATTGCTCTTTCATAACAAGGTTCAACAAAGCAGGCTTAATCTCAAAAAAATCAGCAGCAGGAGCAGGTGGCGCAATAGGAGTGCAGATAAAATCACTATTATTAGTGCTAGTAAAATCACACAACTTGGTGTTCTCATGAGTACCCATTCTAGCAAAGCTAAAAGCAGACAAGTAAAAACAACTATAAGGAAACTAATTTTTTTTGTGTTTTTAATAAAACGATGCAAGTAAAAATAAAGTAAAAGCAAAACAATAAACAAAGTAAAGGATGTGCGTGCGAAACTCCCCTTGCAGAAGTCTTCTTTTTCCCCGGCAACGGCGCCAGAAAAATCTTTGCTGTGGCGGTGTGTGATAGTGTAAATCACCGTCCAGTTGGGAACCCCAAGAGGAAGGTTTGATGAGTACAGCAGCGAGTTTTCCCTTAGTAAGAAACCAAGGTTTAATCATATCCAGGAAAAAGCCAAACTCAAGAAGGTGATGCTTGCTAGCTTCGCGATAGCTCCGAACAATTTATAAGGCGCCTCGTCCAGTGCTTTGCTTTGCCAGCTGCAACACGGAACCTGCACACAACACAACCAAATACTTTGCTCCCAACTTACGATGAGGTTGTCAACCTCACCGGTTTGCTATAAACAACGGAATAAGCGTATCGAGTGGAAAGCAATAGTAGTATGCAAGTAAAGTAAACAGTGCGAGTAAAGTAAACATGTGATAGCAATATAAAGGAAATAGGACCAGGGTCCACAGTTCACTAGTGGTGTCTCTATAAGATAAATAGCACATGCTGGGTAAACAAATTACAGTTAGGCAATTGATAGAATAAAGATAACGTGCATATGTCGAGAGGATCACTATGAGATTTACTCTGGGCATTACAACAAAATACATAGACTGCCATCCAACTGCATCTATGACTAATAATCCACCCACGGGGAATCAATCCGAGAACCCCACAAGTATTAAGTTGCGAAAAACAGATAACTGCATTAAGCAAAGTGTGTAATGTAAACAAAGCATATGCCCTTGGACATATGAATGTTGATTTCTCCCTAGTGGCAACAACACATCTACAACCTTAGAGGTTTCTGTCACTCCCCCAGATTAAATAGAGGCATGAACCCAACTATCGAGCATAAATACCCCCTCTTGGAGTTACTAGTATCTACTCGGCCAAGATAGCTACTAATAACGGAGAGCATGCAAGATCATAAACAACATAGAGATAACATAAGAGAATATTCAGCACATCAACTCAATCATAACACCAATATTCATAGGATCCCAACAAACACAACATGTAGAATTACATAATGGTGATCTCGATCATGTAAAGCAGCTCACGAGATCTAAACATGAAGCACATGGTGGAGAAGACAACCAACTAGCTACTACTATGGACCCATAGTCCAAGGTAGACTACTCACTCATCGCGCCGGAGGCAAGCATGGCGATGAAAAAGACCTCCGGTGGTGATTCCCCTCTCCGGCAGGGTGCCGGGAAGAGCTTCTGGACCCTCCCGATCTCGGGTCAACGACGACGACGGATCGCAATGTGTTTCTGGAAAATTGATCGGGTCCTTAGGTTTTTCCCGTCGGGGGGTCTTTATAGGCAAAGGGGCAGCGTCAGAAGTGGACCGAGGCGGCCTCACACATAGGGGGTGCGGCCAGGGCCTGGGCCGTGCCGCCCTATTGTGTGAGTGGCCTGTGGCCCCTCTCTGTCTCCTCTTCGGTTCTCTGAAAGCTTCGGTAAATTTCTGGATGTTTGGCTTTTGTTTCGTCCAATTCCGAGAATATTTCCTGTGTAACTTTGCTGAAACACAAACTGTGGCATCTTGTTAATAGGTTAGTTTCGGAAAATGCATAAAAACACCACAAAGTGTAACGAAACACTAAGCAAATGGTGTAAAAACAAGCATGGAGCATCAAAAATTATAGATACGTTTGAGACGTATCAATTATCGCCTTAAGCAAAGTGTGTAATGTAAACAATACAAATGTCCTTGAACACAAGATTGTTGTTTTCTCCCTAGTAGCAACAGCACATCTACAACCTTAGAATTTATTGTCACTCTCCCAGATTACTAGAGGCATGAACCCACTATCGAGCATAAATACTCCCTGTTGGAGTCACTAGCATCTACTCGGCCAAGATATCTACTAGCAACGGAGATCATGCAAGATCATAAACAACATAGAGATGATAAATCACAAATCAACTTGACATAGTACTCAATATTCATCGGATCCCAACAAACACAATATGTAGAATTACATAACGATGATCTTGATCATGATAGGCTGCTCACAAGATCTAAACATGAAGCACATGGAGGAGAAGACATCCATCTAGCTACTGCTATGGACCCGTAGTCCAAGGTAGACTACTCACACATCACTCCGGAGGCAGGCATGGTGATGAAGAAGGCCTCCTGTGGTGATTCCCCTCTCCGGTGGGGTGCTGGGAAGAGCTTCTGGACCCTCTCGATCTCGCGTCGACGATGGCGGTGGCCTGCAGTATGTTTTCTGGAAAAGAGTTTGGGGCCCTAGGGTTTTCCCATCGAAGGGATTAAATAGGTGGAAGGGCGATGTTAGGGGGTGGACCAGGCGGTCACACCCCCTGGTGGCACGGCCTAGCCCTGGCCCGCGCCACCATAGGGTGTGGCTGGCCCCTGGTCCATCTCCTTCTCTCCTTTGGACTCCGTCTTCGTGTCAGGTAATTAGGGACTTCAGCTTTTGTTTCGTCCAATTCCGAGAATACTTCCTGTGTAACTTTTCTAAAACACAAAAACAGCAGAAAATAGGGAACATGCACGGTGGCATCTCGTTAATAGGTTAGTTCTAGAAAATGCATAAAACGCCACGAAGTGTAAACAAAACATAAAGAAAATGGTGCATAAACAAGCATGGAGCATCAAAAATTATAGATATGTTTGAAACGTATCAAGCATCCCCAAGCATAACTCCTGCTCGGACTCGAGTAGGTAAGTGATAACAAAACAATAATTTTTGAGGTGACATGCACCAACACAATCTTGATCAAAATGATGTAAAGCATTGAGTGTTGAGATCAAAGTACTCTAAACATGGGCATAAAAGATATAATCTTGACAATAGGACTTAGCAACCATGTTATAACATGAAAAGTAACACAAACAAAAGATCATGGGTAATAATGCATTGAAATTCAATTGTTTGTTTCAAGCATATAGAAAAACATAGCAAAGTGGTATTCAGCTTGTCCCTCGTGGAGTAGCAAAACATAAATACATAGGACACCTTCAAGTTTAAGAGGGCGACTAGATACAAATAATTTGAGAACAAGCAAAACCATAATCAGGAATCAATCAATAATAATTTTTGGGACTATGCACATTATACTCAGAATGACAACTATGCTCTCTTAGACGGTGCATAAAGGTAGAAGGTGAAGACTCAACATAAAAATAAAAAAAAGACCCTTCGCAGAGGGAAGCAGGGATTAAACATGTGCTAGAGCTTTTCATTTGTAAAACAGAGATAAAAACTGTTTTGAGAGGTGGTTGTTCTTGTCAACGACTGGCAATGGGGTTCTTACTATCTTCCATACTAAACAAGTTTTGAGAGATTGGCACATTTGTGCTCTTTTATAAAGCTTGGCACTCCTCCCCACTTTTCCTTTCACAAACCATGGCTAACCGAATCCTTCGGGTGCCCACTAACTTTCACATACCATGGAGGAGTGCCTTTTTTCTTTTCTTTTTTTCTTTTTTTTCTTTTTTGAAAGGTTACAATATGGAAGATAGCAAATCCGACCACTACGTCCCCATGAGCTGAAAACAGTGTCACAAAATGAGAAGTACTTTGAAGGGTTTTTTGAAAGGTAGCACATGAAAATTTACTTGGAATGGCTTGAAAATACCATGCATAGGAATTTATAGTGGAATCTTTGGAATAACTTGGTTTTTGGGAGTTGGATGCACGAGAAGTATTCCCTCTGAGTACACATGAAGGCTAGCAAAAGACTGGGAGCGACCAACTAAGAGAGCAATAACGGCCATAATCATGCATAGCGACAAAACATTATTAACCAAAGCATAAAGTGGTATCACAAGTCAAAAACCAAATGATCATAGAGGCTTAAGGCAACTGGTTAAAGTCAAACATGGTGTAAGCATGCGCCAAGTCAACCCAAATAAAGCATCAAAGGAGAATACCACAATAGTATGGTCCCATATAATAAAACAATGCATGATTCTTTCAAAGGCACATTAAGCAATCTCAGTCATTTGCGACAAGTCATGCTACAACAAAAACTACTAAGCATATAATCAAAATAACATCAAGCATGACATGCAAAAGTCTAAGCCATAGTCTAAACAAGCTCCCATTTGTACCACTATAGGCATGAAACTTTTTACTCTTTTCCAACACCAATCAACCTTTTTGAAACAACTCTTAAAGATGAAAACCAACAAAGATGAGTGGTCTAAATACACCTAGCAACAAAGAAATAACAAGTTCTGAACAAAAATCAAGGCAAAAAACGAAAGCTAAACGCAGTACTGGAAAAAGAGAACACTTGTTGAACAATAAGAGTGAAAACTAGAGTGTTCTTGGCAATGAAAAACGGAGTGTGTCTTCTCCAAAAGAAATATGTTAGGGTCCAACCATTTATTGCAGCAAACAAAAAAATAAAACTGAAATAAAAAATAAAGACGCTCCAAGAAAAATCCATAGTACATGAAGCAATAAAAATATAGTGTCGTGAAAGATGACCTGATATTTTGTCGATGAAGAAGGGGTGCCTCGGGGCATCTCCAAGCTTTGACGCTTGTACTTCTTGGATATTTCTTGGGGTGACATGGGAAACCCCAAGCTTGAGCTTTTGTCCGTACTTCATCTCATCTCATCATTCTCCTTTCCCTACACTTGAAAACTTCCTTCATACAAAACTTCACACAATTCTTATTAGCAACATTAGTGTATGCAAGATAGTAAATCCACACTTTGGTTCAGTTTCAACTCAAGTATAACACCCATTAAAGCATAAGCTACTGTAGCAACTTCCTCAAAAGTTTTGTGATCAAAAGAACTCAAAAAGAAAGAGATCAAGAGGCAAATATAAATAGTGGCAGAAATCTATCAAAACAGAATAGCTGGTAAAGATCGATTTTTTGAAAATCTTATGTTGCTCAAATCGAAAATTGCAAAACTAATGAAAGTTAGACAATAACCTGGGGCATGTGTACAAGAAATCGCAAATCAATAAGACGTTCTGAGAATTTTCACAAATTTTTACGGTACAACACAGAAATCTGTTTTAGGACAGCAACTTCCCCAAATCTTACCTTCCTCCAATTAGAGATTCTTATTAATGGCACAAAAACAAAATAAAAATGATAAGGAGAGGTCATTACAGTAGTAATAGCTTCCAAGACTCAACAAAAATAAAAAGAGAACATTGGGTTATCTCCCAAGAGTGCTTTTCTTTAACGCCTTTGAGCTAGGCGCAGAAAGTGGAAATCAAGTATTTTCGAATGAAGGAGCATTAAGATCAATAGTTTCCTCAAAAACACCACTTGTCACAATAGGTACTTTAGACACACCTAAAGATGATTCAACCTGCAAATCACTCTTAGTTGAATTAAAAGTCTTACCAATCTTAAAAACATTCTGCGGTTTTGGTACAGACACCTTGGGAACATACATAAATATTTTGCTCTTTTCCAACAAAAGCTTTCTCCTTCTTAAATTTAAGATAAGAGAAATTGAGCTTAAAGTTTCCATAGACTCCTCTAATTTACCAATCCTAAGGTTTTGACTATCATGGATAGTGCTAGCCTCTAAAATAGTGATTCTTTTACCGATACTTTCTATCGATTCATTAACCTGGCTAGCATTATCAAGGAGATTTGGCAAACATTTCTCTAAAGAGCTCAGTTTTTCTATAACTTCCTCCAAAGTGATCTCAGTTTTAACAACATTAATAGGTGGTACTCCTACTAAACTTTCAATTAAAGTGCATGCTTCCAAAGCAGGAGTACCCAGAAAATTACCCCCTACAAGAGTATCAAGAACATACCTATTCCAACTAGATATACCAACATAAAAATTCCTAAGAAGGATTATGGTAGAATACTTTTTTGTACATCTATGATGGGCATTACTAATTCTGTACCAAGTATCTTTCAAACTTTCTCCACTTTGTTGCTTAAAGGAACAAACCTCAACTTCAGGATTACTCATTCTAGCAAGACTAAAAGCAGACAAGCAAAAATAACAACTATAAAGGAACTAATTTTTTGTATTTTTGATAAAAAGATGCAAGCAAAATAAAGTAAAGAAAGTAAGCAAAACAATAACAAAGTAAAAGATTGGAAGCGAGAGACCCCCCTTGCAGAAATCCTCTTTCTCCCCGGCAACGGCGCCAGAAAAATGCTTGATTGGCGGTGCTAGCCACCCAATTGGGAACCCCAAGAGGAAGGTATGATGAGCACAGCGGAAAGTTTCCCTCAGCATGAAACCAAGGTTTAATCAAACCAGTAGGAGAAAAAAACCACTTCCGAAGGTTGATGCTAGCTGGCTTGGCGACGACTCTAGACAATTTATATATGGCGCCTTATCTGGGGCTTAGCTTGGCACTAGCAGCAACATGGAACCTGCACACAACACAACCAAAGTAATTTGCCCCAACTAGCAGTGAGGTTGTCAATCTCACCGGTTTGCTGTAAACAAAGGATTAAACGTATCGTGTGGTAAAAGATATTTATTTGCAAAAAAGTAAATAATGCTTGTAGAAAGTAAACGGTAATATGAATGTAAAAGAATGGACTGGGGTCCACAGTTCACTAGAGGTGTCTCTCCATAAAGATAAATAACATGCTGGGTAAACAAATTACAGTTGGGCAATTGACAGAATAATGAATGCAAGCAATGCATGTACATGTCATGAGGATCACTATGAGATTCACTTGGGCATTACAATATAATACATAGACCATAATCCAACTGCATCTATGACTAATAATCCACCCGCCGGATATCATCCGAACAACCGTTGGATATTAAGTTGCAAGCAACAGATTATCGCCTTAAGCAAAGTGTGTAATGTAAACAATACAAATGTTCTTAACACAAGATTGTTGTTTTCTCCCTAGTAGCAACAACACATCTACAACCTTAGAAGTTATTGTCACTCTCCCAGATTACTAGAGGCATGAACCCACTATCGAGCATAAATACTCCCTCTTGGAGTCACTAGCATCTACTCGGCCAAGATATCTACTAGCAACAGAGAGCATGCAAGATCATAAAGAACATAGAGATGATAAATCACAAATCAACTTGACATAGTACTCAATATTCATCGGATCCCAACAAACACAACATGTAGAATTGCATAACGATGATCTTGATCATGATAGGCAGCTCACAAGATCTAAACATGAAGCACATGGAGGAGAAGACATCCCTCTAGCTACTGATATGGACCCGTAGTCCAAGGTAGACTACTCACACATGACCCCGGAAGCAGGCATGGTGATGAAGAAGGCCTCCGGTGGTGATTCCCCTCTCTAGCAAGGTGCCGGGAAGAGCTTCTGAACCCTCCCAATCTCGCATCGATGACGGCGCTGGCTTGTAGTATGTTTTCTAGAAAAGAGTTTGGGGCCCTAGGGTTTTCCCGTTGAGGGGATTAAATAGGCAGAAGGGTGATGTCAGGGGGTGGACCAGGCAGTCACACCCCCTGGTGGGGCGGCCTAGCCCTAGCCCGCGCCACCATAGGGTGTGGCTAGCCCCTGGTCCGTCTCCTGCTCTCCTTTGGACTCCGTCTTTGTGTCAGGTAATTAGGGACTTCAAATTTTGTTTCGTCCAATTCTGAGAATATTTCCTGTCTAACTTTTCTGAAACACAAAAACAGCAGAAAATGGGGAACTGACAATATGGCATCTCGTTAATAGGTTAGTTCCAGAAAATGCATAAAAACGCTACGAAGTGTAAACAAAACATAAAGCAAATGGTGCATAAACAAGTATGGAGCATCAAAAATTATAGATACGTTTGAGACGTATCAGTGGTTTCCGCTATACTGACGATATAGGCGTTCGTCACCGATATACAGACAATGGTATCCACAACCATTGACGGTCTGTCATGTATAGTACTTACTGGTGAAGCCCGGATATAATTCCGCCCATCGGCGGTAGTTGCTTGATCTGACGAGCGGTGCTAGCCAGCGACATTCCAGTGGCTCACAACAATGGGTGGGCACGTCAGTCATGGTACTGATCTGACGAGAGAAAGTTTTTACTGCTCACCAGATCTATGCATCAGTGACGTGTGTGTGTAATATGCGGCTGTCAACTCTAGTGTTGCTGTGACATGCTTTCTTCAATAAATCTGTCATTCGTACTTTTCCGCTAAAGGATTACCTATGAGGTTCTTGTCATTAGGTTTCGCCTCTGACGCGCAAATTTTAGGTAACGTAGTCAGTGGTAGATTAGTACTGACGTGTTTTGTTCTTTGCTGATTGTCTCTGATAGCGCGTGGCATGTGACGCGCAATGAGCTTTGCGTCCGTCGTTCTATTGTTCAAAGCAGTGACGCTGACAGTTACCGTGAACGCCACTACTTATGATTAGTGAAAATCCGTATTGGGTATGAAATATGTTCCGTATTTTCGGCATCAAATATACATGTATTTGGCATGCAATACATATCGTTCTCGGCATGGATGTGCATAAAAGTATGCATTTCTTCCATATACAAATTCATAAATATATTCAAATGTGACAGACTCTAACAATTACATCAACTGCAAATTTGTGACATCATTGTCCATATCCTTATGTTGCAATGTGCATACAAAGAGTTTCACGCGTAACAACAACATCAGATAAAACTTCACAAAACTTCAACAGATACCAGAGATGGAACTACCTTCAGTGCTATGAAATGAGTTTAGATAGAAGGACCGTAAAGAACATTAACATTGCATCTAGATGGATTTACCTTCAGTGCTAGGAGCTTTTACATGGAGGAGACTCGTAGAATTTTTTCCTCCAAGTAACAATATTTAGGTCGGTTTATTTAAGAAGTAACATAATGTAATCAAAGAATAAGCTAATGAATGTTATAAGCACATCACCACATGAATCAATTAAAACTAGCAATATCTAAAGAGGTGTAATGTATACTTCTAAAACGGAGGATATAAGTAGTAACGTTTATATACAACAATATACAAGTGTTAACATAATTTAACATCAATAAAAGAACAAGCTAAAATAGGGATATAACCATCATCGACTTAACCTAAACGTAGCAGGATCACAACATGTGTACTATTGTACCTATAGTTTGGAGGTGTATACAATGACACTAAGATTTATAAAGCATAATATGGATAATAATATAAGATATGGCATATGTATTTCAAATCTTTCAAACCTGGCACGAGTAATAGGATAACAATGTCTAGCTGAGCGGACAACACTTACAATGATGCCGTTGGTTTGACTTGGCTGTCTTTGTCCCATAACCTCTTTCAACGATACAACTGACCTAAAATGATCCAGCAGCTTCATGAGCCAATCGAAATCCGTCAAGTTTTGAAATTTGGGAGACATGTAGCTTTTTCCCTGATATTAAAATAATTCAGGTATTGATAAGCACTAGCACTCATGTACATCATATGTAGGTATTCAGACAATTTAATATTAACAAAAGAACAAGGTAACACAGATGATATAAGCATCATCGACTGTATAACCTGAACTTAGCAGGCAGGTGTACTGTATCTATAGTTTAGAGGTATATAAAATGACACTAAGATGTATAGAGCATAGTATGGAGCATAATATAAGACACGACATATGTATTTCAAATCTTTCAAACCAAACATGAGTAATAGGATAACGAGCACTGTTCCAATGTCTGGCTAAGCCGATAACGCTTTCAGTGATGTCGTTGGTTGGAATTGGATGTCCTTGTCCTGTAACCTATTTCTGCGATACAGCTAGCCCATACTGATCCAGCTTCTCGAGCCAATCGACATAGTCCGGTAAGCTTTGAGATTTAGGAGACACGTAACATTTTCCCTGCTATTAACATAATACGGGTATACATAAGCGCTAACATTCATGTACATCATATATATATTTTTAGACAATTTAATATTAACAAAAGAACAATCTAACGCATGTGATATAAGCATCCTTGACTAGATAACCTGAATATAGCAGGCAGGTGTACTGTATCTACAGTTGGAGGCATATATAATGACAGTAAGATGTATAAAGCATAGTATGGAGCATAATATCAGACATGACATATGTATTTCAAATCTTTAAAACTAAACATGAGTAATAGAATAACAAGCATTATTTCAATGTCTAGCTGAGCCGACAAAGCTTACAGTGATGTCGTTGGTTGGACTTGGGTGTCCTTGTCCCGTAACCTCTTTCTGCGATACAGCTGACCCACAATGATCTAGCAGCTTCATGAGCTAATCAAAGCCCGGCAAGCTTGGATATTAGGAGAGACGTAGCGTTTCCCTGCTGTTAACATAATTCATGTATACAAAAACGCTAACATTCATATACATCATAAATAGGTGTTGACACAGTTAAACATGAACAAAATAACAACCTAAAACAGAGGATAGAAGCATCATCGACTGAACCTAGCAGGCAGGTGAACTGTAACTACAGTTTGGAGGCATATACAAAATGATACCAACATGTATAAAGTATAGTATTAGACAAGGCATATTATTTGATGTTGTAAATATTTCAGACCAAGCACGATAAACATGCTAAACATTACTCTTCCAACGACCGCCTGGTTCGACGACACTTACAATTATGTCATGGATTGGACTACAAGTCTAATCCCTGGGACCAGTTCCTGCCATACAGTTGACACCAGCATTTGCACATCCTTCTGTGAAAGCAATCGTATCGACATAGTCTAGGCCTCTCGGGAGCTTTGACATTAAGACGATGGAGACGCATTGTGTTTATCCTATAATTAACTAATTCCAATATTAATAAGCACTAACATTCATGTACAACATAGATAGGAACAAGCTAACCAAGCAGACAAAAGCAACAGTGCATTAATCACCTAAATGATCTCATGTCATTAATATTATAAAACAGGATATTCATCAGTATGATTAAGTAAGCAAAGGATTTATGAATATCATGCACCGGAATAGTTATCATAAATATATTATTAATATGCTTCTACACACTGGGTCTATCGTATAGCAGGAAAGGATCACCAACATGTTTAACTAAAAAAAGTAACTATATACATATAATGTGTTGGAATGACTTTAATCTTAAAACTTAAGATGCCTCAGGGATTGCCAGCAGGATGCAGTGAAAGACAAATGTGAGAGCATTCGAACATAGACAATTCGTCACAATAAACTTGCATAAGCGACTCCTTATCATAAAGCAAGATAGCATGCATAGGAGTTAGGCAACTTTAGTAATCAAATAAATTCAGGAGTGCAACAAGATAGATATACAATAGTTAGCCTTGATTTCTATCAGCAATTTGTATAGGAAAATATCAATTTGACTTGCGTAAACTATTAGGAAAGGATTAATTCGAAAATCAACATTAGAACTTAGCAAAAGAATGCTATGGCCGAATGGTATGTCCGACCCAGGGTTTGCAGAGATGTGGGGAGTACGATTCGTGAATACCATAGAAAATCTATATATATATATACCAAATAATAAAGGACGTAAGGTTTCCGTCATCAACCAATTTTTTTAGACAAATTTACCCTCCCACCAAACTGCATATTACCACTAGCGGCACCACGTAGGTACTGCCCGCCCGCCAAAGCCCATGGGCCAAGGTAAAATAATTGAATCAAAATTGGAACTCTGCACCGAGGACCGCGTCGACGAATCCTGCCCGGTCTCGACAAGAAAACTACTGACCAATGCACTCAGGAGTCATGACTCAGGACTCCTCCTTACAAATACCAGGCGATGCCCCGTCCAAGCACCGATCCACCTCAGTTGGATCTTGACGAAGCGGAACTCCTCCGTCCGTGCCAGCCTCGCCTCGATGGTATCCAAGCGTCGAACTCGCCTCGAGCCCTCTATGGATCTTAAGGAGATGCCACGCGTCGGGGAGCAAGCCTTGCGGTACCTCGAACGGGTCAGTAGCAGAGAGCAGGGCTACACAAAAGGATCATCGAGCTGATCTATCAAATCTACGGGGGCTGAAAATTTTCGGCTCTGTGCACAACAACCTCCTCAGCGAATTCTTGAGTATTTCGCGATCCCGACGTAGAGCACAGTTCTCGGGCGCCCAAGCGCAAGGCTTCCACACCGCCAACGCGGCAGATAA
Source organism: Dactylis glomerata (assembly GCA_007115705.1). Lineage (NCBI taxonomy): Eukaryota > Viridiplantae > Streptophyta > Magnoliopsida > Poales > Poaceae > Dactylis > Dactylis glomerata. The sequence goes on from QXEO01001357.1 coordinate 1,001,139, forward strand.
CCCGAGCGCGGAGAAGATACCATGCGCCAACGATTAACGACAGGAAAGGGGACAGACCGGTGATCCCATTCCCCATCCGTCGTCAATGTCCCGAAGAGCTGCGAGAGGTCTCCATGTTCAAGCAGGCGTCGGAGGTTGAGACCACATACTCAAAGCTGGTTGCCACGCTGAAACGCACTAAGGAGCTTTTGAGACAATACGAGCCGCTCGAAGACGCGCAGCCGCCGCTGCCCATTATCGGCGCGTGTTCGATGAACGCTTCCCTAGCCGCGAGTGTCTGGAGGTGCTCCAAGAGATGTACCACGGGTATGTTGAAACCGGTCCGGAGTGTGCTTTTGGAAGGCCCGTGCATGTGGCCATGAAGATGGCCATGGAGCCCAGGAACCGCGCGCATCGACGACAGGATGCACCAGCTCACCGTCAATTCGGTGCTGGTTCTTAAGAACAGGGCGAAGCAGAGCGGCGATACGTGAAGCAATCACCTATAATCAATCGATCCCTCCTCTTGTGGGTTGCAGTTAATGTACATCTGTTACATGAGTTTTTAACCTATTTCAATTCAATAGTGTCAGGTAAATTCTGCTCGATTGAAACCGTCAAGTTGAAACCGTCAAGGTGAAGCCATTAGCATGAACGTTGTGATCACGATGGCCTATGTGACCATCAGAAAAGCCTCGGGTGGCTGGGTTTCATGTGGTAGCTGACTGGTTAATCTGCCCTTGAGTCTGATGTAGCACTGATCTTTCCCACTTTTGTTCTGCTATGATAAAATTCTAATATGCTTATTGAACTGGTCTGCGTATGTTTCAGGATGCTCATCTCTTTTGGATTAGATAAAGATTTCTTGGACCGATACTCACACATACTAATAAAATGATTAACTGATCACTGGTAGGTGATGAAATATTTATTTGTCCAGATGTGCACTGGCTGCACGTGAATTCGTGTGTGCGCTCTAAGGTTGAATGTTCAGATGATGATCGTATATTTGAGTGGATCCACAAGCATTTTTCAAGGGCATTCAGAGCTGCTTCTGACACTGGTACAAGATACCGCTGGCTTGGCTACTCATGAACTACTAAATTGCCTGGCTGAACTCTAAATCCAAGTGTCTCCCTGCTCTATCATTCATCATGCGTAAGTCATTTTGAACCCTATCAAATCGGTTTGACATCTGATATATTATGAAGAAAAGCCATGAGCACAGGATTCATGGACTTTCTAGGTAAGGAGATCCGGAAAATTTAGTTTTCATGTCATGGAATTGTCAAAACGCATGGAGCTGCCCAGAATAGGTATGTACTTATAGTACTAATTGACAATTTTTATTTTCCAGAATCTTATGTCTAATGTGGGTTTCAATGAAATTTGAGGTTCTTGGTAAGTTTGGGTGGCCCTCACGATTCAGTTCTAGAAGATTAAATATTTCTTCATTTATGCGGATCAATGACGAGTATAATGTGTTGTGGACAAACTCGTTGGCTTGGGACTAACCTCCTCCAAAGGCATTAGCATCAGGGGCACACCGTCTGTGATTGGTAGGAGGATAAGCGGCAACAACATGTGTGGAGTGTAGTGTTCAAAGAAATTAAGGATATGAAACTTGAGCCATGATTATTGGGTTAGCGAAGTGGGGTGTTTTTACCGGCCAGTTGCAATGCACTGACATATTTCCTAGATCAGCGAAGTGGGGTATTTTTACCCGTTGCAACACACAGATATATTTCCTAGATCAGCAAAATATTCTCTTGGAATTAGTGGCGAGAGCGAAGTGAACGTGCCAATAAGGTTTTCTTCAGGTGGGTATGAAAGTCTGACTGTCGGATGGGGCACCAGATTTGTTGAGATTTTGGGTAAGAGTTTCAAATAGCCTTATTCAATAAAAGTCAGCTCGTTGCAACGCACGGGCATATTTACTAGTGAAGATAAAGTTGCTAAAACTAAATAAGTAATGACCGAATCTTTTGGCGGATTTACAGTTTACGGGGTGCTTGGGGATTACAGTTTACACGAGATTTGGGGATTAGGGTTTATATTGGAATTAGGGATTTGGGTTCATGCGCGTGGCTGGTGGTAGATCCAGGAGGATAGACAGATAAACTAAGGGTTATTATGAGCCAACGAGGGAGAAGAGGTAGGGATAAGGATGTCATGAGGAACTGACCTACATTGTCATCGTCTAGTCCCCTGCCCGACTCAAGCTAGGGATATTAACAGGCCTGGCGAGGAAGGCCGAGGGGGGATACCGGCGTTTGGCGTTCGGCGCCGGTGGCGGTGGCAGGGTAAAGAAAGCTCTGCTAGGGTTTGGAATGAGAAACACATTGTACACAGAAAATAAAATTATTATTTAGGATGGGGAGGACGGGGAATGGATTTGAGCAAGCCAGACGTGAAATAAATTTTGGTTGGACTTTTCTCAAATACACCTTGCCCGTCGCTGCTACAGTTTGGCGACTCATGACCTGGAAATATCCTCGATCGCCAGCTAGCAAAATAACGCCCATTAGGAAAAGATTTTTCCTTTGAGTAAACTATGTTCTTTGGTTTGGTCAGTTGGTGTGATTTTGCTTCTAAATCTAGAGATAGACATGTATACAAACTTCATCCATAGAAAACCAGCGGGATATTACAAGACATATCTATATGTTGACGAAGAACTGATGATGGATAAACTAATTTGACAAAGAACTGACGCAAGGCTACTCATCCCCTGCTCGCTCGCTCCTTATGCAGCTAGCGCCTCACCTCCGGCTGCAGATCCTGCGGTACTACTGGTCCAACACCTCCACCTGTCCCCTGCTGTTGCGGCTGCAGCTCCACGAAGCGTAGCAGGTGGATCTGGCGGCCCATGGGGAAGAAGTCCTCGAAGTTGGTGAAGATGTTGGCGCGGGATAAGATGAGCATCTCGTAGCCGCAGTGATAGCCGCACCTGTATAACAGAGGGGCATCAAGTGGGTTGACAAAGCACACGACAATGGCGTGGTACACCACCCACTGTAGGTAGTACATGGGTGTGCGCTCGAGTGATGATTATCGTAGACGGCGTTGAGGAAGGCGCGTGCCGTCTTGCCACGGGCTCCTCCTCCTGGAGTAGGCCCAGATGCGGAGGGTGGAGTCTTTGTCCACTCTAGGTGGGGAGAGCAGTTCCTCGACGGTGGGCAATAGGATGAAGATTGCCATTGGAGTGAAGGGGAATGGGACTTCTAGACTCGGAGGAGATGAAGGAATGAAGATTAGATGTGCATGGCTCTGCACAAGTTTGGGGATCTTATTAGGGGCATCTCGTTTGGGGATTTTTGGCTGTGGATTTCGACAAATCAAAACTAATACGCTTACATAACCATATTCTACACGAGTCAACGACATACTGGACTCATTTTTTTTTCGAAACGGAGAATCCCCAGCCTCTGCATCAATATGATGCATATGGCCCTTTATTAACACATACTGGACTCATAGGAATATGTATCCACCTGTCATTGACTTAACTGTTGTCTTTATGGTCACCGATGCTCTGCGCGCCCTAGCTCAGTTCGGACCGGTAACGGGGTTGGTCATGATCGTCATTGATAGTCTATGAGGGAATAAATTTCATTCTGGATGGCGATAATGCTTTGTAATAAGAATTTCTCATCCTAACTTTATAGCTCATGTTTTCGTAATTACTTGATTTAGCATCCATAATTATGAATGTGAATGTATTTTAAATAAAATTATGTTTTAACCATTTTTCTCGAGTTGTTTAGCATAAAATATCTAAAATAACATATCAAAAAACTATTACTATTAGTTCTGCATTTGTTGATGAGTTGCATATATTAATTATGTCTATATCCCCTAACTTACACAGTGTGGTATAGCATAATATATTATTAATTAGGTACTTAATTTTCTTGTGTGGCACTGTATTATATGAGGAGAAACAGATTGTTGATGTACTGCCGGTTCCAAAAAATGCTAGTATAAACACTTGCGCTGTTTGTAGGCAAAAATGCTTTTAGCCCAATCAAATTCACGCATGTATCCAAATCATTAAATGCAAGCTTGTTTTAAAACTACAACTCTTAAGTGACAATGCATTTTGAGAAGTAGTTTCTACAGTTTTTATATATTCCTATAATAACGTTCTAACCGACGATGCATTGTGAAAGGCATCAATCTAGCTAATTAGATTTAACTAGATCTTAGATAGTTGAAAATCATCCAAATCCTCGGCACAACCTATAGTTGCAACTTATATGCAACTTTCCAACACGAATATCAAAGAAAATTCAATAACCTAGATATATTATCTCATTATAACCTATGTGTGACTACGAAAATCACTGTTGCATCACATCTCCAAACTGGGGTAATATCAGTTGCAAACGAGTTGCAACTTTTATAAACACGGATCACGAGGCAAATCCGATGGCTTATGAGTCACATGTTATTTATTAAATCTGATGCGCCTATAAATTAGCAAAAGGATGTAGGACAAGTTTTCATGAAAAGTAGGTTCAGTCAATTCAAAGTGGGGAGTTTTGCACTTTAGTCTTTAAGTAGTATATATTCCTCGGAGATGGTCAATTCTAATATTAATGAAAAGATAGTTCAATGTTTTTGTATTATTTTGGTTTTCCTTATTCATATTACAACCAAGATTACATACTCCCTTTGCAATAATTACCCTGCATTCTAGGTTTTATCAAATATTAAAAATTCTTAAAGTAAAAATGTTATAACAACCATTATACACTATAATTTCATATTATTTGTATAATCTGTTAAAGATGTTGATATTTTTCTCTAGAATGCTTAGTCCAATTTTATAAATTTAAACTTTGACTAAACTTGTAATGCAAGATAATTCCGGATGAATGAATTATATATTTTTCCATTTTGAAATTTGCTACGTGCAAAAGGGGAAGGGTTCCTCCCTCCAATTCATGTGAACACATGCCCCAATTTATATGTATGCTGCCTATATCAAAACATGCTATATGATCACTTTTCATGAGCAGTACTGGCATTTCCGTAGGACATTCGTACTTTTTATGTTAAAATAATTCAAAATAAATACTATTGCGAGTATAGAGTACAACTAGTGATATAAGTTGGTTCATGTGCTTAGTAATCTGAGTTTTCCACTTTAGTCTAGAATCTTTTAACATGATTGATGACCCACAAGTATAGGGGATCGCAACAGTCTTCGAGGGAAGTAAAACCCAAATTTATTGATTCGACACAAGGGGAGCCAAATAATATTTATAAGCCTTAATAGATGAGTTGTCAATTCAGCTGCACCTAGGAACAGACTTGCTCGCAGCAGTTTATCAATAGCAACAGTTTTATAGTAGTGGCAGTAGTAAAATAGTAGCAACAATAGTAAAATAAAGACAGTAGGGGTATCAATAGTAAACAGTAGGATTAAATACTGTAGGCATAGGGATAGATGAACGGGTGTTGCATGGACAAGATAATTCATATAATAATCAAGACATGGGCAATTGCAGATAAATAATGATAAAACATCCTAGTACTAAACAACCATAGGCATGTGTTCCGTGTATAGTCGTACGTGATCGCAATGAGAAACTTGCATGACATCTTCTGTCCTACCAGCCCGTTTGCAGCGGGGCCTCAAGGGAAACTACTGGTAATTAAGGTACTCCTTTTAATAGAGTACTAGAACAAAGCATTAATACTCAGTGAACACATGTGATCCTCACATTACAGCCATCCCCTTCGATTATCCCAATTATTGTCACTTTGGAGCCTTGGGTTCCAGACAATAATATGTGTATACAACTTGCAGGTAAGACCACAAACAACAATTATCATCATAAAACAATAACAAGTTCACATATGACATCATGGCACTCGGGCCCAAAGTGACAAGCATTAAGCACAACAAGTTGCAACAATGTCATAAGCACTAACAATGGATACTAGGCACCATGCCCTAACAATCTCATAGCAATTACATGAATGATCTCATCTAATCCCTACCATCCCCTTCGGCCTACAGCGGGAATTACTCACACATGGATGGGAGAATCATGGATGGTTGATGGAGAGACGTCGGTGACGATGATAGTGATGATCTCCTCCAAATCCCCGTCTCGGCAGGGTGCCAGAATGGAGTTTTTCTGGTTCTGAAGCGTGGTTTCTGGTGGTGGCGGCGCAGCGGAACTCTATCTGGGAAAAACGCCAACCCCCCGATGTTTTCAGGTCAGAGGGTATATGTAGGCGGAAGAAGGGGTCGAGGCGACGCCTGGGGCGGCCACACCAACCCTTGGCGCGGCCTGGCCTGGCCCGCGCCACCAGGCGGTATGTGCCCCCTATGGCCCCTCTCCATCTCGTACTCTGGCTCTGTGTGCCTTCTGGTAAAATAGGAACTTTGCGGTATTTTCCGGGATTTTTCCTGAAAGTCGAATTTCTGCACAAAAATAAGACACCAGGGCAATTCTGCTGAAAACAGCGTTAGTCCGTGTTAGTTGCATTCAAAACACACAAATTAGAGGAGAAACAACAGTAAAAGTGTTCGGGAAAGTAGATATGTTTTGGACATATCAATGATAAAACTAACAATGCTTATGAATGAAGTGCTATGAAGGCTTGTTTGGTTCTTAGTGTTTCATAGGAACCATGTACGTAGAAAGAGTGAAAAACTATCCATTCATTTACTCCATGCGAGGGACAAGTTCTTAGCATAATTTTGAGTCTTTCCCAAGATGTAGCTACATGTTCATTATCATCTTGCTTAGAAGAAAGTATGCTATTTCTATTTTGCAACATTTTAACACGAGGATAGTATTTCTTAATAAAAGCTTCTGTAAGATTATCCGAAGAGTTGATACTACCATTAGATAATGAAAGTAACAAATGTTTAGCTTTTCCTCTTGGAGAGAGTGGGAATAATTTTAGCTTAACAATATCATTTTCCACATTCTTAAACTTTTGAATATCACATATCTCACAGAAGTCATGCAAATGCATGGATGCATCTTCGCTAGCACTACCGGCAAATTGATCTTTAGCAATAAGATTAAGTAGCCAGGACTAACTTCAAAAGAATCAACTTTTATTTCAGGAGATGTGATAGGATTGGCAATGAATTGCGCATTAGGAACATTGGTGTAGTCGCATAACTTAGTTGTTTGATCACCCATGTCGCATTAACAGAAAAGCTACACTATTTTTTTGATGTTTTGTGTGTAAAAGCAAAACCAAAAAAACTAAAAAAGAAAGAAAAAGAAATGCTTTGCAAATATAAAAGAATGAGAAGACTGATAGTGGTGCAACCTCCCCAAGCTTAGTAATTTGCAAGGCGCCAGAGAATAATCACGGTGTCAGGAAAAATCTTGGCTCGTGGAAACTTGAAGTTTTGAATGCTTTCCTTTGTTCCCTGGCAACGGTGCCAGAAATAGTCTTGATGACACAAGCAAGTGTGACACTTCGTGGGACTCCAAGTGCAGAGTGTTGTAGAAGGAGAAATTCTCCCCGCAAGGATGACTCGGGGTTAATATCGAACTCTCAGGGAATAGTCGAAAAAACTCTCTTCGTTCTTGTCACGCAACCTGCAAAACAAGTTCCTTGTCTTGTGTCTCCAACTCCACCTAGTAGTTTTTAAGCGCAAGGTTTTGAAATAAGTACATCTAATGAAATAAAATAAAATAACAAAAAGTAAATAATAGAAAGTAAACTAAGACTAATGCTGTAAAATAAAAGTATTTTTGGTTTTTCAATGTAGTTGCAAAAGGTAAAAGTGTTTTTAGTATTTTCTGATTTAATTAAGGCTAAAAATAGGAAAGGCACGTGGAAGCGATGAAAAGGTATTTCTTATGATTAAAATTGCACCGAGGTTCATGGGTTCACTTGTCTACTCTCTCATAAAAGTGTGATGGCATTAAGCGCAAGATAGATGACCGAAACACCGACACGAATTTATAATGTTACTTGATAAGTATTCATATGGGAATCACGTCCTAACATAAAGATGATACTACACATCTTACTTATACTCTACTAGAAAATAACAAACTTTAAGCAATGCAGTATTAAGAATTAACATAGTATAGCCTTAGGTACTTTGAAACGATGGTGAACAAAAAATATGCTACCACTTGGACATATTACAATGGACGAATTATATCACATGCATTCTTTTTGTCCCTAGTGAGGTAACAACGGAATTGGTAAACACCATAGTAGAAAATAAAATAGTTGTCACAATTCACTACTACTACCAAGTTACTCAATCTAATACACACTATCCCCCACACACGCTCTCGCATACTAGTTGGATCAGAGCAAGTAATAAAGAGTGAGGTAACAATATGCATCTACTCATACATCAAGAACATGATAAAGATTCACATCTCATAGATCATCCAATAATATAAGGATCCACCACATAGAAATTACATAATATGGCCATAATCATGTTGGGAAGCTCATATGGCATCTAAACATCACATCACAAGGTGGCGTGGGCCCCAGCCTTGGCCACGCCATTTGTGTCCATTTGGGCCCATGTGGCCCCCTCCCGTGCTTCTTCTTCTCATACTGTTTCCCATGTAAACATATTAATGCCAGAGAAAGCCTCGATTAATTTGTGTTCTGAAAGGTCCCTGAAACATTAAAATAAACACAACATGTATTTTCTGTTCTCGAGAGTTATAATCAAAATAAGGAGGATCGATAAAAAATCCCCATAAATCAATAAAAACATGATTATAACATCATATAACATCTTAATATATTGGAATGTGCACCAATAAACTACAAAGTTCATGCATGAATTTTGCATGCATCAATCAACAATTTTTTTCTCCTCATATAATACAGTGCCACACAAGCAAAGTACCTACTTAATAATATATTGCGCTATACCCCATTGTGTAAGTCATGAGATCTAGACATAACTAATATATGCAACTCATCAAGAAATGCAGAACTAATAGTAATAGTATTTTGACACGTTATTTTAGATAATTTATACTAAACAACTTGAGAAAATGGTTAAAAGATAATTTTATTTAAAATACATTCACATTCCTAATTACTGATGCTAAATCAAGGAATTACGAAAACATGAGCTATAAATCTAGGATGAGAAATTCTTATTACAAAGCATTATCGCCAGCCAGAAATGAAATTTATTCCTGCATAGACTATCAATGACGATCATGACCAACCCCGTTACCGGTCCGAACCGAGCTAGGCTGCGCGGAGCGTCGGTGACCATAAAAGACAAACATTAAGTCAATGACATGTGGATACATATTCCTATGGGTCCAGTATGTCGTTGACTCATGTAGAATATGGTTTTGGTAAGCGTATTAGTTTCGATTTTTCGAAATCCACAACCAAATATCCCGAAATGAGATGCCCCTAATAAGACCCCCAAATTTGTGTAGAGCCGTGCACATCTAGTCTTCATTCCTTCATCTCCTCCGAGGCCAGAAGTCCCATTCCCATTCACTCCATTGGCAATCTTCATCGTATCGCCCACCGTCGAGGAACTGCTCTCCCCACCTAGCGTGGACAAAGACTCCACCCTCTGCATCTGGGCCTACTCCGGGAGGAGGGGACATGGCAAGACGGCGCGCGCCTTACTCAACGCCGTCTATGATAATCGTCACTCGAGCGCACACCCCATGTATTACCTGCAGCGGGTGGTGTACAACGCCATTGTCGCGTGCTTTGTCAACCACCTTGATGCCCGTTTGTTATACGGGTGCGGCTATCACTTTGGCTACAAGATGCTCATCTTAACCCGCGCCAACATCTTCACCACCGAGGACTTTTTCCCCATGGGCCGCTAGATCCACCTGCTATGCTTCATGGAGCTGCAGCCGCAACAGCAGGGTGGCAGGTGGAGGTGTTGGACCAGTAGTACCGCAGGATCTGCAGCCGGAGGTGAGGCGCTAGCTGCAGAAGGAGCGAGCGAGGAGGAGACGAGTAGCCTTGCATCAGTTCTTTGTCAAATTAGTTTATCCATTGTTAGTTCTTTGTCCATAAATGAAATTTATTCCCGCGTAGTCTATCAATGATGATCACGACCTACCGTGTCACAAGTCTGAACCGAGCCAGACCACGCGGAGCGTTGGTGTCATAAAGACAATCATTAAGTCGATGATAGGTAGATACAGATTCCTATGGTTCCAGTATGTCATTGACTCGTGTGGAATATGGTTTGGGTAAGCAGTTTTGCTTCGATCTGTCGAAATCAACAACCATAAATCCCCAAACAAGACACCCCTAATAAGATCCCTAAATTTGCATAGCGCCGTGCACATATAGTATTCATCCCTTCATCTCCTCTGATGCCAAAAGTCCCATTCCCCTTCACTCTAATGGCAAGCTTCATCCTACCGCCCGCCGTCAAGGAACTGTTCTACCTGCCCGGAGTGGACGAAGATCCCACCCTCCACATCTGGGCCTACACCGGGTGGAGGAGCCCATGGGAGACAGTGTGCTCCTTCCTCAAAACCATCTACGATAATCGTCACTCGGGCACACACCCCATGTACTACCTTTAGCAGGTGGCATACCGCGCAATTGTTGTGCGCTTCATCAACCTCCTCGACGCATGTCTGTTGTATGGGTGCGGCTATCACTGCGGCTATGGGATGGTCATCTTCACCTACGCTAACATGTTCACCAACTACAAGGACTTCTTCCCATGGGCCACCAGATCCACCTACTACGCTTCATGGAGCTGTAGCCGCAACAAAAGCACGGGGGGCAGGTGGAGGTGTCAGACCAGTAGTACCACAGGATCTGCAGCCAGAGCTGAGGAGCTAGCTGCAGAAGGAGCGAGTGAGGAGGAGATGAGTAGCCTTGCCAGGGTCGTCGTCGTGTGCTACCTCAAATTAGTTTATCTAGCGTCAGTTCTTTGTCGACATATAGATATGTTTTGTAATCTCCCGCTAGTTGTCTATGGATGAAGCTTGTGGACATGTCGATTTTGGGTTGCTATATGTCTATCTCTAGATTTAGAAGTAAAATCACAACAACTGACCAAACCGAAGAACAGGGGAACTCAAAGCAAATTAACTTTACCGATGGGTGTTATGCTGCTAGCCGTCGATGTGAGGATATTTCTAGTTAACGAGTCACCAAATTGTAGCAGCGACGGGCAAGGTGTATTGGTGAAAAGTCAGGCCAAAATTTATTTCACGCCCGGCTTGCTCAAATCCATCCCCGCCCTTCCCATCCTATATAGTAGTTTTACTTTGTATGCATGATATGTTTCTTGTTCAAAACCCTAGCAGAATTTCCTTTACCCCGCTGTCGCCGCTGAGCCTATTCCGCCAAACACCGGTATTACCCATTGGCATCCATCGTTAGACCCGCTAACATATCTTAATTGAGTCAAGAAGTGGACTAGATGACGACAATGCAGGTCAATGCCTCCTGCCATCCTCATCCCTACCTTCCTCTCCCTCACCGACTCATAATAACCCTTAGTCCATCTGTCTATCTGCCTGGATCTACCACTATCCATGCGAACAAACCCAAATCCCCTATTCCAGTATAAACCATAATCCCCAAATCTCGTGTAAACCATAATCCCCAAGAACCCCGTAAACCCTAAATCCGCCAAAGGATTCGGTCATTGCTTATTTAGCTTTATCTAGTTCATGTTCATTTTCTACTGGTATTTATGAACTGTACTCCCCACATTTATGTAAACCCTAGGTCAGACATACCATTCGGCCAGAGCATTTTTTTGCTAAGTTATAATGTTGATTTTTGAATTAATATTTTCCTAATAGTTTACGCAGGTCCAATTGATATTTTACTGTACAAATTGCTAATAGAAATCAAGGCTATGTTGTATATCTATCTTGTTACATCGCTGAATTTGTTTGATTACTAAATTTTCCTAGATCCTATGTATGCTACTTGCTTTATGATAAAGGAGTTGCTTATGCTTGTTTACTGTAACGAATTGTCTATGTTTGCATGCTTTCTTGTTTGTCTTCCATTACACCCTGATGGCAATCCCTGTGGCATCTTGAGTTTTAAGACTGAGGTCATTCCAAGACATTATATGTTTGTAGATCATTTGCTTAGTTAAACACGTTGATGATCCTTTCCTGCTATACGACAGACCCAGTGCATAGAAGCCTGTTAATAATATATTTATGATAACTTTTCATGCGTACAATATTCATAAATCCTTTGCTTACTTAATCATGCTAATGAATACCTTATTTTATAAAATCAATGACATCACATCATTTAGGTGATTCATGCAATGTTGCTTTTTATTCGCTTTAGTTTGTTCCTATCTATGTTGTACATGAATGTTAGTGCTTATTAATACTGGAATTAAGTTATTTACCGGATAAACACCATGTGTCTCCTTCATCTTCATGTCAAAGCTCCCTAGAGGCCCAGACTATGTCGATACGCTTGGTTTCACAGAAGGATGTGCAAACGCCGACGTCAAGTGTATGGACGGAACTGCTCCCGGGACAAGGACTACCGAGTCCAATCCATGACATAATTGTAAGTGTCATTGGAATAGACGGTCATTGGAACATTAATGTTTACTCTGTTAATGGTGCTTGGTCTGAAATATTTGCAATAACAAATAATATGCCATGTCTTATACTCTGCTTTATACATAGGGATTTCTATTTTCGTGCCCTCGGGTCCTTAGTTGTACTCAGTTTTCCCCAGCTCCTTAGTTTTTCCTCAGTTTTGTCCAAGCCCTTGTCTGAAACCGTCACAAGTGCTGGAACGGCTGGTTGCCCGATGGTTCAACACCTTTGACCGTTAACTGCTGACTAGTGGGGCCACGTAGAGCCCGCAAAGACACGTCAGAGCATCCATCTTTGTTTGACCGTAAGCATCCCCGTATCCCTGACCAAAACACGGACGAGTGGGGCTTCGGTATATCGAATGACAAGTGGGGCCATGACGCTGATACAAGGGGCAATAGACGGGTATGATTAGATTTTTAAACGGAGCTCTACAGCGATGGCACGGAGGAGGTGGCCTGTGGGGTGCCGAGATGAGATCGACGTCCACAAAGAACTGCACGAGGCGAGACCAGACGTATTAGATAGATATGAACTAGACACATTTAACCATGCAAAGAAGAGAAGAAATGGTCGAGGACATCGACGATGACCTCAACACTTTGACTGACGGTGTCGGACACGAACGCGAGCAATGTAGAGAAAACTAGTGTCTCTCCTTTCTGGCGTATATAGATGGGTGTTAGGGAGTGTGGTGGCGAAGGGAAAGACCTCGCGGTGGTCTGTGGCGTCCAGCATAGCGGGGCGGCGTGGCCGTGCCCACAGCGGCGTGCATGTTCGGCATTGGCATCAGCATGTACATTCGTCATTGGCCTCGGCGGTATCTCTGGTGTGTCAGTGATCGAATGAGGGGACGGGATTGAGGGTGCATCCCGACGGTGACCTAGCAGTGGCGGCGAGCATGCATAGCCGTTCTGACCATGCCGATATCGGCATCGGCATCGTTTGGAGGCTGTGGTGCTCAAATCATAGTGGAAATTGCGATTCTCTATTATTTTTATATGCATAATATATAGAAAATAGCTAGATCTATAAATCGATGCATATGAAGCTACATATATATTCTTGGTCATAATCCCCTTAGATGCATGGCTTCACGTCGTCGTCGCTTTCATTGTCAGTATCTTCGTCGTCCGTGTAGTAGTACTTCCTGCACGTTGTTCCGTCGAACACCTTCACTGTGAGCACATAATCGCCTTCATATTTGAAGTGTAGGAAGTAGCCGAAATCCACACCGTGCGCGATGACGAAATTCTCCCAGCCCTTGTCGAGGTACATCCGGCCTTGTTCGTCAAATAGGACCTCCACGGTCCAGAGACGAGGACCGCAGTCAGCTGCTCGCAGATACACCTTTGCGGGCTCCTGGCCGTCAAGATAGTCCGCAAACTTTTGTGGGAGTGCCTGCAAAGAGATCGAGCGCCGATCATTTGAAATTAAAGGTTTTCTAGAACATGCACATAATTAATCACATGCATCATATATGTGGGAACGCGTACGTACCTTCTTGGCTAAAGGGTCTTCATAGATGGTGATGAAGAACTCCTCTATGATCAATGGCAGTGTTGACGGTGGTGGTGGCAATGATGATGATCCACCACCCCGGCCGCCCCTTCCCCTTCCCCTTCCGGTCGGCGTCTGAGACGTGGAAGCCATGGCAATGGATCAAGTGTATGTGAACGAAGAAGAGAGAGACAGAAACGAAAAAGAGAGAGACAGAACCTATTGACATGAGGGATGGCCGTTGTGAGGGTTTATAAGGGAGAGATGACCGTTGTGGGGTCTACACCATAAATTAAGGTAGAGATGACCGTTGTGGGGTTTACACAATAAATTAAGGAGGAGATGACCGTTGTGGGGGTGGTTTATATCTCAACAAAAAAGTAATGCCTAAAAGAAATGGAAATTCGTGATAGTTCATCATTTTACCGTGAAAAGTAAAGCCTACAAGAAATGGAAATTCATGATAGTTTATCATTTCAACGTGAAAAGTAATGCCTACAAGAAATGGAAATTCGTGATAGTTTATCATTTTACCGTGAAAAGTAATGCCTAAAAGAAATGGAAATTCATGATAGTTCATCATTTTACCGTGAAAAGTAAAGCCTACAAGAAATGGAAATTCATGATAGTTTATCATTTTACCGTGAAAAGTAATGCCTACAAGAAATTCGTGATTACCCAACTTGTTGAATCCGGTGGCAAACTCATCATTTAGCATACATAGAGGGGTAGTAGTTTGCCACCGACAGATAGAGAGAGGGTGGCACAATCCTGCCCGTTAGATCATAGAATCGACGGTAGGTGGGCACGATCCATGTGACAACTGCTCGACCAATCAGGCCAAGTTTGGGCTTCTGTGAGAAGGGAGAGGGTAAAACTGAGTAGTATCAAGGATACAAGGGCAAGTAAATAGTAAACAGGCTAAGGAATTAAAATAAGAGATTTAGAAAAAGAAAAATACATGTTTTGTACAATGAAATCCAGGTTGGCCTACCTCAAAGTATTAGCAATTCAAATATACATGAGTGTAAAAATTATGGCCTCATTCAGACAAACTATGTTTTGGGTATAGATGTTTTGAGAAGGGGTTTGAGTGGAAAGTCATGAACCTTCATAGCTAGTAGTGATTTGAGAAGTGGCCATTTGTGTTAAAATTTGATTTATATATGATTGTCTACGTGGCAGGTCGCGTAACAAGACTCCATGAGTAGGAGGCACTATGATTTTATTTTATTGAATTTTTGTGTGCATGAAATAACTCAATTAGATAGCTTAATCCCATTTGTTGACTCCCTGTTGACCAGCCACTTGAGGGTAAAACTGAGTATATTGCACTAGCCAGTATTAGTACTCGAGGGGAAAACTGAATACAGATATTTTTCCAGTGTAAGACTAGAGGGTAGAACTGAGTACACGTAACGGTGCTGACGTGCAGTCCCACGGACGCGTGTCGCGGTGAGCAGCGGTTAGCCGCGCGGTGCGCGTGTTGAGACCAAACGTCAACTGCTGAGATGAACCGTCACATTGCCAGTACAGAGAGCCTCTCTCCCTCCCTCTGCACACAGTCTCATTATAACTCACGCACGCAACCACGTCTCTCACGTCCCATCACCTTCTCCAAAAAACCCCAGCCGCCCTACGCGCGCTCCCCTGCCGGTGATGGAGAAGAAGAATGCGCCGGCGGCCGTCGCCCCCGAGCCCGTCGCCTCCGAGCCCGTCGCATCCGAGCCCGTCGCTGCCGAGCCCGTCGCATCCGAGGCCGTCGCCGCCGAGCCCGTCGCCTCCGAGGGCGGCACATCCAGGTGCGGCGCCTCCGTGAACTGGGCCTCTCTCAGGGCTGACGGACCACTTCACAAGATCGGCGCCTGCTTCCTGGCGAACGAGGAGTACGTGGACACCTACTCTGCTTTGAGGCAAGTTTGTACTAATTGGCGCTCAGATTTACCTGAGCCCGACATGCACCTGCACGAATGGATCATGGTAGAACACGCCCTTCCACGCGCCGCTGAGTTCTCCTTCCTCCACCTTCTCACATCCCGCTACGTCACCATCGATCTAACGGAAGTTCATGCAAGGTTCAAATTCCTCCATATCTATAGAGTTAATCTATTTTTATTTTCAATCGTAAACATCTTAGTGCTGAATGTTATCTTCATCAACTCCCTTTTAGATACTACTTTGTCGGCTTTTACCGTGGCGTCATCGTGCTTGACCAGAGGAACCAGCCGCACAAGATACGGCTTCTGAACCCACTCACAAAGACATTGAACGCTACGTTTGAGGCGCAGATGCCATCTATGATTGTGGAGTCAGTCGCTGTAATGAAGTCCCCGACTATGGTCTTCATTTGCACGGGTTACCCCAATGAAATTGCTTGCGTCGATGAGAGCTCTCCTACTAAGGATATAGATGTAGAAGATTGGGGAGAAGGAAGATTTTCGATCGAGGACGATTCTCTGCGTTGCATTACCCCGTTCAATGGTGAATTGTATGCAATAGCTGTGAACAATTTTGAGTTCGGAACATTAGTATGCACCAACAATGTCCAGTTGGAGAAGTGCGCGAGCACTGTCAACATGGAGACACTATTTTCATTTCCAGAACTTGGAAATGACAAGTTCTTCCTTGTGAAGTCTAATGGTGATCTTCTACTTGTGTTGTTGGGCGGCAGCAGTGGCAACAGGCATTTGGAGGAAGGTCAACCATTGGTGTACCGTGTGGACACTGAGAGCCGCTCTCTCCATACCGTCAACATTGGCAGTCGTGCCTTCTTCATCAGTTATAAACGGTGTATCTCCGTCGACACCAGAGTGCACCCGACAGTTCGACCTGGCTGCATCTACTACATGGATTTCGGTTATATCAGACAATACTTTGATGATAGAAAGGCCTGGGATGAGTGGCCACGACATGTGGATAGATTAGATTATGACGGTCTGAAAATAGAACAAAGGCCATACCGTTTGGAGGATCTATTGGCTGCACACTGCAGACGGAAGGAGTTCAGTCAATATTTTTTTCGTCTCATGGAATATAGCGAGGACGAAATATATGATGAAGAATGAAGAACCTTCATGTTGGGCATACATTGCGTCTTATATTATTTTTAGCTTAGTTTGTCGTGAACATTAACATCGTTATTGGCTGCTTTTGGCTGCTGTATGCAGTTTATGTATTATACTATACTAGCTTCTAGATTAGCTTCTAGATTTGTTACCATATTGGGCAAAAAAACGAGGGCCAAAAGGCAACAATCATTGAAGAAAGACAGAAATAGAAGCTTCTCTAGATTTGATACTAATTTGGTGAAAAGAGAGAGAACTGTTACAGAGAGAGAGGGGAAAAAAGCGCTCTGAAAAGGCAATGCCAATTTGGCCCGAGAGAGACAGA
Source organism: Dactylis glomerata (assembly GCA_007115705.1). NCBI lineage: Eukaryota > Viridiplantae > Streptophyta > Magnoliopsida > Poales > Poaceae > Dactylis > Dactylis glomerata. Next base: position 1,018,571 of record QXEO01001357.1, read on the forward strand.
ACCGAGCTCTCACGTACAACCAAACGCGGTCTCGTCCTGTCCCACGCGGTCCCTTTCTACCAGCCCCACGCGACGCGGCCCCACACGACGCGGCCCCACACGTCAGCACGGAAACGGTCAACTTAACGGGAATCCTCCCATCCGAGCTTTTTCTGAGGGTTTCAGACAAGGGCTTGGGGAAAACTGAGGAAAAACTAACGAGCTGGGCAAAACTGAGTACAACTAACGACCTGAGGGCACGGAAATAGAAATCCCTTATACATATTGGTATCATTTTGTGTATGCCTCTAAACTGTAGTTACATTTCACCGACCCGCTAGGTTCAGCCTATTCTGTTGATGATTCTTCTATCCCATGTGTTAGCATGTTCTTTTTTTTTCATATTTAATTGTGTCAACACCTATATATGATGTACACGAATGTTAGTGCTTATGTATACCCAAGTTATGTTAATAGCAGGGAAATGCTACGTTTCTCCTAAATCTCAAAGCTCGCCAGACTGCTTTGATTAGCTCAAGAAGCTGCTTAATAATTGTGGGACAGTTGTATCATAGAAAGAGGTTACAGGACAAGGACATCCAAGTCCAACCAACGACATCCTGTTAGCTTTGTCAACTCAGCCAGACATTGAAATAGTGCTTGTTATCCTATTACTCTTGTTTGGTTTCAAAGATTTGAAAAACATATGTCATGTCTGATACTATGCTCAATACTATGCTTTATACATCTTAGTGTCATTGTATATGCCTCCAAACTGTAGATACAGTACACCTGCCTGCTAGATTCAGGTTATCTAGTCGATGATGCTTATATCATCTATGTTAGCTTGTTTTTTTGTGAAAAATAAATTGTCTGCTAACCTATATATGATGTATATGAATGTTAGCACTTATGTATACCTGTATTATATTAATAGTAGGGGAAACGCTACGTGTCTCCTAAATCTCAAACCTTGCCGGACTATGTCGATTGGCTCGAGAAGGTGGATTAGTATGGGTTAGCTGTATCACAAAAAGAGGTTATGGGACAAGGACATCCAAGTCCAACCAATGACATCACTTTAAGTATTTTTGGCTCAGCCAGATATTGGAATTGTGCTCGTTATCCAATTACTCATGTTTGTTTGAAAGATTTGAAATACATATGTCATGTCTTATATTATGCTCTATAATATGATTTATACATCTAGTGTCATTGTATATACCTCCAAACTGTACATATAGTATACCTGCCTGCTAGGTTCAGGTTATCCAGTCGATGATGCTTATTTCACCTGTGTTACCTTGTTCTTTTATTAATATTAAATTATCTGAAAACCTATATATATAATGTACATGAATGTTAGCGCTTATGATACTTGTATTATGTTAATAACAGGGAAACCGCTACGTGTCTCCTAAATCTCAAAGCTTGCCAGACTACATCGATTGGCTCATGCAGCTGGATCAGTATGGGTCAGCTTTATCGCAGAAATAGGTTATCGAAAGGACATGCAAATCCAACCAACGACATCACTATAAGTGTTGTCGGCTTAGCCATACATTTAAACAGTGCTCGTTATCCTATTTCTCGTGCTTAGTTTGAAAGATTTGAAATACATATTCCATGTCTTATATCATGCTCCATACTATGCTTTATATATCTTAGTGTCATTGTATATACCTCGACACTGTAGATACAGTACACCTGCCTGCTAGGTTTAGGTTATCTAGTCGATGATGCTTATATCACTTGTGTTACCTTGTTCTTTTGTTAATATTAAATTATCTTAACACCTATATAAGATGTACGTGAATGTTAACGCTTATCTATACCTGAATTATGTTAATATCAGGGGAAACTCTACATGCCTCCTAAATTTCTAAACTTACCGGACTCTGTCGATTGGCTCAAGAAGCTGCTGGATCATCTGCTGGATCATTGTGAGTAAACTGTATCGCAGAAAGAGGTTACGGAACAAGGACACCCAAGTCAAACCAATAACATCACTATAAGTGTTGTTGGCTTAGCCAGACATTAGAATGGTGCACATTATCCTATTACTCATGCTTGGTTTGAAATATTTGAAATACACATGTCATCTCCTATATTATGCTCCATACTATACTTTATACCGGATATCTATTTCGGCTCACGGGAGCAAATGAACCCATTATCAAAAAACATATTTCAAAATGTCAAAAAATTCGGAAAAAATATTTTGCATGTAAATCTTGACATGTTATGTTTGTACACAAATTTTTAGAAAAAAAGAACATTTTTATGTCCTATATAAAAAAGACAAATTTATGTATGAACATATCACTATTCATGGGACATATTTTTGTTTTTTTTACCGATGCCACAAAAAAATTCTTTGTTGTCAAAAACTTGTGTGCCAATATAGAATGTCCTGATTTACATGCAAAATTTATTTTTAGAATTTTTTGACATTTGAAATTTGTTGTTTTATGCATTTTCTATAATAGGTTCATATACACCTGAGAGCCAAAACACCTCCTCCACTTTATACATCTTAGTGTCATTATATACACCTCCAAACTATAGGTACAATAGTACACATGTTGTAATCCTGCAACGTTGACATAAAGTCGATGATGCTTATATCCCTATTTTGGCTTGTTCTTTTGTTGATGTTAAATTGTGTTAACACCTATATATATTGTATATAAATGTTACTGCTTATATCCCATGTTTTAGCAGTACACATTACACCACTTTAGATATTGCTAGGTTTAATTAATTCATGTGGTGATGTGCTTATAACATTTCTTAGCTTATTCTTTGATTATATTATGTTACTGCTTATGTAAACATGCCCAAATATTGTTACTTGCAGGAGAAACTCTATGAGTCTCCTCCATATAAAAGCTCCTAGCACTGAAGGTAGATCCATCAAGTTTTAATGTTAAGGTTTTTTATGGTCCTTCTGACCAAACTCTATTCTTTGTCATCCCTGGCAACTGTTGAAGAATTTTGTGAAGTTTTATGTGATGTAGTTGTTATGCGTGAAACTCTCTTTATGCACATTGCAACTTAAGGTTGTGAACATCAATATCACAAATTTGAAGTTGATGTAATTGTTAAAGTCTGCCAGATTTGAATGTATTTATGAATTCGTATATGCAAGAAACACCTTCTTTTATACACATCCCAGCCCAGAACGATATGTATTAGATGCCAAATACATACATAATGCCAAATACATACGTATTTGAAGCTAAAAATACATAACATATTTCATGCCAAATAGGAATTTTTTCAATAATCATAAGTAGTGACGTTCGTGGTAACTGTAAGTGTCACTACTTCGAACAATAGATTGATGGACACAAAGCTCATTGCACGTCACATATGACACGCTATCGGAGATGATCGGGAAAGAACATGGCACGTCAGTACTAATCCACTATTGGCTACATTACATAAAATCTGTGCATCAGAGGCGAAACCTAATGACAGAAAACTCATAGGTAGGTGGTCAGCAGAGAAGTACGAATGACAGATTTATTAAAGAAAGCGCGTCATAGAAACACTACAGTCAATGGCCGCATGTTACGCACACATGTCACCGATGCATAGATCTAGCGAGCAGCAAAACTTTCTCTTGTCAGATCAATACCATAACTGACGTGTCCACCCATTGTTTACGAGCCACTGTGATGTCTACGAACGCTTCTATTCTTGTAGACAGTGTTGGGCCTCGAAGTACAGAGGTTTGTAGAATAACAGCAAGTTTTCCTTAAGTGGATCACCCAAGGTTTATCGAACTCAGGGAGGAAGAGGTCAAAGGTATCCTTCTCAAGCAACCCTGCAATTAAGATACAAGAAGTTTCTTGTGTCCCCAACACACCCAATACACTTGTCAGATGTATAGGTGTACTAGTTTGGCGAAGAGATAGTGAAATACAAGTAATATGGATGATTATGAGTGGTAATTGCAATCTGAAATAAAAATTGCTGCAAGCAAGCATGTAGCAGAACTGGTTGTAAACGGTATTTCAATGCTTAGAAACAAAGGCCTAGGGATCATACTTTCACTAGTGGACACTCTCAACAATGATAACATAATTGAACACATAAATATCTTTCTTCACTATGCTACACTGAACTACTCTCTGGTTGATAATGAACACTAATCATGCGTAGGGCTACGAAAGCTCTCCTTAAAGTTTGCATTCCCCAATCTAGATTACCCCATACTGTCACCTTGAGTGCACTCGATGTTTTCAGACAAACACCAACAATTCATAGAGACATCCAACTCAAATCATAACTCATGATAAGTATTACTGTAAAATTTAGCCTAAGAGACACACATAATGCGCACACTGTCACCTTCACATCATGGGACAAGGTGTCTCTGGAGATTACAAGAATAAAACCACTTGAGTAGCATAACAGATAAAGAGTAACATCTACTAATTCAACTAGATACAAAGCTCATGATCACATAAAGATCACAGTGTGGGAGAGAGATGAATCACAAAGCTACCGGTAGAGCCCTCAGCCTCGGGGGAGAACTACTCCCTCCTCAATATGGGAGACAGCAACGGCGATGAAGATGGCGGTGGAGTCGATGGAGATTGCTCCGGGGGCAATTTCCCATCCCGGCAGGGTGCCGGAACAGAGACTTGTGTCCCCCAAAATTGGTCTTTGATAGCGGCGGTGCTGCGGAACCTTTCGTGGATCGATACTCGACTATTTAGGGTTTTCGCCTCGGAGAGAATATATAGGCGGAAGGGCGATATCAGAGGGTGGACCAGGGGGGACCCACGCCACCCCATGGTGTGGCCAGCCTCTGGCCCTCCTCCGTCTTTGTTTTGGACTTCGTCTTCGTGTCGGGAAAAATAGGAAGTTTGGCTTTCGTTTTGTCCAATTCCGAGAATATTTCCTGTATAACTTTTCTGAAATACAAAAACAGCAGAAAACAGGAACTGGCAATGTGGCATCTTGTTAATAGGTTAGTTCCAGAAAATGCATAAAAATGTCACGAAGTGCAAACAAAACATATAGCAATTGGTGTAAAACAAGCATGGAGCATAAAAAATTATAGATATATTTGCAACGTATCACACTGGAATATCGTTGCCTAACGCCGCTTGCCAAATCAATCAACTACCATCGATGGATGGAATTATATCCGGACGTCACTAGCAAGTACTATATTTGACAGGCCGTCAGTGGTTGCGGTTACCACTTACTATATATTGGTGACGAAGGCCTCTATCATCAGAAGAGCAAAAAACCACGCCCGTCACTGCTAGACCTTTTTAGCGTAGTGAATAAAAATACAGAGATATAAGTATAATAACACATAGAGACACACACTCAAAGTTTGAGGCTACCAAAAAAGCATTACAAGTAAACAACAATATAGCAAGTTTAACCAAAATATTATAGAGGCACCCATGTTTAAATATCAGATGGTTACACCAGTATCGATATTATGATCTCATACCCATACGCGTTACCCGATGTATGGTATTTTCCCATTTATATACCTATGTGTAATTTTTTTATTCTATACCTGTACTCATAATGATTTTTACCTAGAGGGTACACAGGTAATCGGTACCTATTGTCATCTCTAACTAACTCAACCAAAAGTCTGAACTGGTAAACAAAAAGCTGGGTAATATATTTATATTTCAACAATTATTCAACTTTTAGGCTACTTTAGTCCTTAGTGTAGGTTTGGTGTAGGCAACAAAATAATTACCTCATCCAAGCCCGGTAATGAATGACCGCCATACGAATTTTGTGGGAGCTCAGGTTTTCCATGTACTTGTGTTCATACTTCTGTTTTGAGGCAGAGCACTAGCTAGGGTTGCCTAGGGCGCGATTGGTAGCCTACATGCCTTTTTGGGCTCCCTGGGCGCAGACGTTGGGGGGCCTGGGTCGCACCATGCGATGCAAAAACCAACTTGGTCGTTTCATTTGGTAGCCCACAACGACAATTCCAAGGCTCGGGAGAGAAACTCGACCGGTTGATTGGTTGGCAGCGCTGGCCCGGAGAGAGAAACTCGACCGGCTGATTGGTTGCCAACCATTGAGGCGCTATGGTAACCTCTTCCTACCAGTGGTGAGGATACCATAGCAACATCAGCAAGAACACCAAGAACATCAGCAAGATCAGGACGAACAACACAAGAACACAAGCAACAACACAAGAACAGAAACAACAGCAGAACTAGAAAGGGTAGACTAAGTACGAGTTCACATAGACCAGCAGGTAGACTAAGTACGAGTTCAAATAGGACCAGCAGTACGAGTTCTAAACCCAATCACAAGGCAGCATAACATACATTAGCATTAGCAGGAAGACATAACATCGATCACTCCTCCTCCTCAGCCGCCTGAAGCCTCCTCATGCTGCGAGGGTGTTCCGGGCACCTGTCGACAACCTCACAGCACGAGTAGTCGAAGACGACCACCCTGTACTCCCTTGCGGTGAGCTTCTTGAAGAACAGGAGGTAGCCGATCTTGAGATTGTGGGCGACCGCGAATTCTGGCCAGCCAGCTTCTAGGAAAGCCTTGCCGCTCACCTCCTTGACGCTCATCTCCCACTGGCAGCCAGTGGTGGTCTTAATGATCATCTTCCCCGGCATCGGGCCTAGATAAGGCCTGAAGCCGTCCGAGAGTGGCAGCACTCCGATCTCAGCTGCCATGAGGATCTTGCTGAAGTGCGTTGGGTTCATGCCCTCGTGGAAGTGGCCTACTGAAGGTGGCCATCCAATACGCTTCCTGCTCGAACCCTCCTTAGGAGGTACCTCCACAGGCACTCCTAGACGCAGCATCTACAGAAGTGAAGAAGTCTTAGAAACTCAAACGCCTCATACAATGCTGACCTTGCGGCACGAATGATCCCTCTAGACCAAATGCAGTGCTTATTGCATACGAAATGTGCAGCGCATAAGGTCCAGAAAGATCATTCGGCCACTAATATCCAGGCCTATTTGAATCATTGGCTAATCACAGATATGAATGAGCAAAAAAACATATCAAGATATGTGGAGCCTCATAGTAGTGATGTGTTGCAAGAATGATTTTAGCTGACCTAATGCAATGCACATTTTTCATTACATGTGCAAGGTATAGGGTCAGATAAAATCATTGTGCAACCTACATCAGATCATGTCTTTAATCATTGGCTCAAGGGCAAGAAAAGCATTGACCAACAAACTCAAACGCCTCATACAATGCTGACCTTGCGGCACGAATGATCCTTCGGGACCAAATGCAGTGCTCATTGTAGATGAAATGTGCAGTGCATAAGGTCCAGAAAGATCATTCGGCCACTAATATATATGCCTATTTCAATCATGTAACAACTCAGAAATTGTAATCCACTTCTTATTAATTAAAAGACCAAATTCTGGACCCAGATAAAACTTTTTTTTATCTATTATTTCATGCATACATGTATTTTCTATTCTATGTCTTTTATGATTTCATGTGTGTTTCTTTTGGTTGTGCAATAGTTAGTTAATTCTAAGTTAACTAACAGAAGCAAATGAGAAAGATTATAAGAACCAAAGAGAAAAGAAACAAAGGAAAGAAAGAAAAAGAGAAGAATAAGATGATCTAGGAAATCTGTTTGACTACCCTACTTTGAACCCTTGGATTAAGAAATCTGTAACTCACATCCATGTTTGGCCAGTTAGTTGAGCTTAACCAAGTTACATACTAACTCAACCAACAAAAATCTACTCAAAATTCAAACTAGAGCATCACTCAAACTTGAACCAAAGTTTGAATCTGAAACAGTGGCTATACCAAAAATTTGAATTAAGATTTGTGCAAAACCTGCTATTTCTCGAAAACAAAAATATGACAGGACACCTTGGCCAATATGTTGATCACTCAAACTGGAAAATTTCAAAAATTCAAAATTCAAGTTCTTGCGGGCATTTCGTCGAACACTGGCAGAGAAAATCAAACCAAATCTGAGTTCACTGTGATGATCACTGTGCTTGCTCGCCCCAGCGCTGTAGCCATGCTCCTGGGAGAAGCCGCGGTCGAGCCCAGCGCCCCCAGCCCCGACCCAAGCCGTGAGAAGTGGAGGGAGGAGGAGAAACGCGCCCAGGGCCCCCTCCCAGTCATCTTCTTCTCTGCGCGATGCCGACCGCCCTGCCCTCGCCAGAGCAGACCCACAGCACCCCGCGGCCAAGCCAGAACCCTCCCAGCACGCCCCCGAGACCGCCGTGCCCGGAGCGACCTTCGAGCGTTGCCAGGGCCCCCGCTCCGGCGAGGTACTGGACGCTCTCTCCCCCGACGCTCCGACCTATAAATACCCCCGCCGATCAAACGGAGACACTTGCCTCACTCCCAGCTACCTCCCAGACACCCTCTCTCCCTCCCTCTCGCTCTGGTTCGTCGACGCTCGCCACGCCGGTGAGGTACTGGACGCGAAGCGCGCCGCCACGTTCGACCACCCCGGAGCAAGCCGCCGCTGGGAATCGGAGGAGGAGTCAAGCCGCAGCCGATTCCGCCCCTCGCCGTCGAGTCCTGCTTCCTCTACGCACGTCGCCGTCGCCGTCGTCGTCTTCACTGCAACACCGGTGAGCTTCCCCCGTCTCCACAAACACGACGCACTCGAGCCGTTAGATCTTGATCTGACGATAGCATACCGATTCGGGGAGGTTAAGTGACCTGACGAGTCGACCCCACCAGTCAGCTTCATTTTTATTCCTTTCCTGCCGCAGCGAAGCGGTATGGGCCGGCCCGTTCGGGTTTTGTTTGAACTGGGCCCAGCTAGTGAAGATTCGGTCCGTTCGATTTTATTTAATTCCCGCTCGTTTTCGAATTAATTCAAATTTGATTCAGATCTGATTTTCAAACTTAAATTCCAAGAGTTTTACAAATCCATTTGTAGCAAATAAATATGCGTTGGAAAGCTTGTAAAATACTCTACCCTGTAGGACTGATTAGAATTCAATTTGAATTAGGAATAAAATGAGATATGAATAGTGAGACCATAGCTTTACTAATCCTAGATAAGTTCTAGAAAATTATTTAAACCCCCTAAAATCTTGAAACTTGATTTGTGAACTCACTAATCACCGTGTCTTCTGTTTAGTCAACCTTAATGAACTCAAACCTTGTTAGTATGATCAATTAGACCCTAACCTAATCCTATCTTGTAGCATAAAATGATAGATTCCTATTGCACACTTAGAATTAATTTGCCCTCTTACCAATTCACTTAGTTGATCTCTCCCACTTGAACTAGCCCTAGTAACCCTAAACCAATACCAATGCTTAGAAGGTGAACAACCTATGACCCTTAGTAGAAACTCTACCTTGCACACTTCATGAACACTTGGGGGAAAACTTGCAACGGAATTCAAATAAAATCCAACATGAATGATATTGTTTGAAAACAAGTATGTGTGTTTGGTGTGTTGTTAGCATGGTGTAGTGATGGTGTGTTTTGTGTTTATCCGTTACTAGACGCTAGTGTTGCCGAGGAGGATATTGGAGGGGATTATTACCAAGAAGAAGAAGAATACCCCGGACACTTTGCCAACCAAGGCAAGCCATCTTTTGATTCATACTCCCAATGCCTAGTTTTAATATTGCATTCTACTTGTTTTAAGTAAATTGCATGATTGAATTGCTAGAGTAGAATGATAGAAGTATAGTGATATCTTGCTTAGCAAGAGCATCAAGCTGAGTTTATCCAATCATATTTAGTAGTATCATCACTCAATGTAGTTGCTTAGTCGCTAATAATATTGAGGCCATCTATAAGGGGAACTCTATTTGAAGAGTGGTGACTTGAACTTGAAACTTGAATTGGAGATTGCTCCTACATAATGGCTTTATGAAAGAAATTAATCTTGACTAAGAACTATGAAATATATTTCTCAAATGACAACGAGTGATGTACATGGGAGCCAACCATACCGTACGACCACATTACCCCTATATGGGAAGGGGCTTAGTCCGTAGCTTGTTTATCTTAGTATGGGAGGCCTTGTATCAAATAGTTATGGAAGGACACCGTGCGCGGCTACTTCTGAATCAGGTGGATTTCCACTAACCCGGCATCCCGGGATGGCCAGAACTAGAGGCATCGGAGCGGGGATTCCGTATCCCGGGCTCTAGGGAAGGATCCTATACTAGGGTGAGCAAGTGAAAGAGTTTGTTTGATTATCTGAACTCCGCATACTTGTGTATGACGATCCGTGGATTTCTCCCGGCAGATGTATCGAATCTTGTGGGTAAAGTGTACCCCTCTGCAGAGGTTTTCAAACTATTCGAATAGCCGCGTCCGCGGTCATGGACAGTTGGCTAGCTCTACTTGACTTTTGTCAAAGATAAAAATCACAATGGTGAATATGGTGAATGACTTGACTTGACCATGATGTTGACACACTTGAAGTTCCTTTAGATTGAACTTAGAGAACTAAACTTCTTTTCTACCAATGAACATTCTTGGGAAATAAAACTAGCTTTTTGCAAAACAACTTAGTGCTTAGTCCACCATTTCAACCTTGCATTTCTACTTCATCATTTCATTTATAAGATGGTTTGCGAGTGCATCCAATGTACTCATGGCTGTGTCCCTGGTGATTAACTTGGCCAGACTATGGGGAAGAATACCAGGAGGAAGGGTATGAAGAAGAGTATCAGAACTAAGCTCGTCTCCATGAGTCGCCATTGCCTGTAGGGTGAAGGCATGGACCCGAAGGCGTTATATCCGCTGCTATATTGTGTTGTAATATGACTTGGTCTATATGACCATTGTATTTGAACCATCGTATTGTAATGTCTATGGAACTGGTTACCAACTACGTTATGTATATCGCAACAATGGTTCTGGGATTGTGGTGGAATACGTAACGGGCACTTCGAATTTGTTATCAAATTTGAGGTCGCCACAAGTTGGTATCAGAGCCTAGGCTGACCATAGGAGACCTTAGTTAGAATGGGCGTTAAAATGAAACTTTGATAAAAACAAACATATAAGTATTGGTTGCAAAATTGCTTAGTCTTTCCTCTCTACTTGCAAAGTTTTATACATACCTCAGTTTTTGTCTACTTAAAATTTTGCACACTTGAGTTGATCACTAACTTAAGCTAATCTAAAATTTTGTAGATGGCCCCGGTATTCGTTGAGCACTACCAGTTGGGCCATGGTGGCAGCCTTTGTTTCGAGCGCGACCTCACCACCCTGACCTTGTTTCTGGATCGTTTGTATCCGGAGTTCAAGGGAGCCGTGCTCAATGAGCACCCGGATGGAGAGCTACGGTGGCTTATCCGGGCCAGTTGCCGTGGCAAGAAGGGGAATTTGGGTTCTCCAAGGGTCAAGTTTGAGCTTGTGGAGAACACTTGGGCCGATGGTTTGGTCCGAGCGATGCAGGAGATGCACGCCCGCTTGTGCGGACTGCACGTTGAGGAGGTTCAGGGAGAGCACTTTAGGAATTTTGCTCGGCGTGATGCGGATGGTCGTCCCGCAAACATGCCCGGGCAGAATGAGCCGAGTACCTACATCGACCACATGGACTTCTTGCTGTACTCCACTCAGTAGGAGGCCGATCGTGCCCGTACCAAGGCCAACCTTGAGCACTTCGCACTGGTGGAGGCGAGGAGCACGATCAGGATACTTGCGAAGGAGCGTAAGAGCCTTCGTCGCCAGCGCGATGAGAAGGAACAGGACCTTGAGGAGTTGAAGGCTAATGTGGCTGAGCTGATTGCGTACATTGAGAGTCTGGAGGATCACCTTGGTGAGGAGGAAGGCATTGACCTCCGCAAGGAGGATAATGCCCTCATTAGTGATGAGGATGATTTCATGGAGGACCTTGATGATCCAGAAGATGGTGGGCATAACGGATTCATTGTGAGTGATGAGGAGGAAGACCCCGAGGAGCCCGCTGTTTAGATCAGAGATCCACGTGTTATCTAGTTATGAGTTCACCTTGAGTCACTTCGTGTAGGTGTGAGTTGTATCCCCCTCCCTAGTAGACGAGTCGCAATGGTTTGATGTAAACCATTTGTAATGTGTGAACTCGTATGTATGATATGTTGTTGAGTGTTGAATGAAGTATGAATTTGGCTCTTAAGGCCTTAGTAAGACAAAATTGCATCATCCATGTTACCTTTAATCTTAGCAAAAATTAGCTTTTCCCTCTTGTCTTACACACCTTATCTTCAGATGCCGCGAGCACCCCCACCCCCGAACCCAGAAATGGCCGAACTGCTAAGGTTGATCATGGAAGACCGGGAAGCAGCCCGAGCTGAGCGCCAAGCTAACTTGGCCACTCTTCAGCAGATAACCCAGATGGCAATGAACCACAACAATGGCAATGGCCATCGCAACGGTGAAGGAGAAAACAATGGCCACGGGGATCACCGATCCAAGTTAAGGAGTTTCCAGAACACCAACCCTCCTATATTCACTAAGTCTGAAGAACCCTTAGATGCGGATGACTGGCTTCGTACCATGGAGAACAATTTGGCAGTCGCCGAAGTTGGTGAAAATGAGAAGGTCTTGTACACCACCCACTATCTTGCTGGAGCAGCAAGAGCTTAGTGGGATAGCACCCGTGCAATGCAAGCCCCAGGGTGTGTGATGCCTTGGGAGGAGTTCAAGAGCAAGTTTAGCAAAGCCCATGTTCCTTTGGGATTGGTTAAAAGGATGAGAGATGAGTTCAGAAATCTAAAGCAAGGTTCCCTGTCTCTGGTGGATTACCGTGACAAGTTCCTTACCTTGTCTAGGTATGCCCCAGATGACACCAACACCACTGAGAAGAAGCAAGAAAGATTTTTGGATGGACTTCATGATGAGATGCAATGTGTCCTGGTCAGCATCCTCTTTGCTGACCTGGAGTCACTGGTTGACTCTGCCATTCAGATGGAAGGCAAACTCAAGCAAGCTACCGAGAACCGCAAGCGCCGTATGATGTATCAAGGCAACTAGAGCAACTCGCAGAAGCCAAGGGGAAATGCACCTATGGGTTTTGCCCCTAGACCTATGAGGCCATCTGCACCTGCTCCCCGTCCCAACTATCCCAACCGTCCACCCGGCAACAACTTCAACCGTGCACCCCCAAGACCTAGTGGAAACAGCTTCAACACCAATACTCCAAGGCCAAATGGCGCCCCTGTGTTACCCAAGCCTGGTGACAAGTCTGGAGTTACCTGTTATGAGTGCAGACTCAAAGGGCACTACTCCAATGAGTGCCCCAAGAAGCTGAATGATGCATCCAAGACCACTGCTCCTGTTCAGCAACAGCGCCGTGTGGGAAATGGCAAGAACTATCCACCAAGGAACCAGCCTCACTCTCGAGGCCGTCTGAATCATATGAATGTTGAAGAAGCTCAGGAAGCAACCGACGTTGTGCTTGGTATGTTCCCTGTTAACTCAGTTCTTGCAAGAGTTCTGTTTGATTCTGGAGCTTCACACTCATTTGTTACCCAATTATTCATTGATAAAAGTGGACTTCAACCCACCCCCTTGAAAGATGTCATGTCTGTGCAAATTCCTGGGTCGATAACCAAAGCCAGTTGTACCTGCTTGGCAGTGCCCATAGAAATCCATGGGATCTCATTCTTAGCCAGTTTGATTGTGTTAGGAACCAAAGGATTGGAAGTGGTCCTAGGTATGGATTGGATGTCCCAACACCAAGGAATTATAGATTGTGCCAAAAAGACCATCACCATGAGGAGTAGCCATGGAGTTTTAGTGAAGCATGTGTCAGTCAAACCCATCCAAATCCCCAGATGTCATAAGAGTATCTCAGGACCAACTTTAGAGCAAGTTTCCATCGTCTGTGAATACCCGGATGTTTTTCCCGATGAGCTACCCGGAATGCCACCGGATCGGGATATTGAGTTTATCATTGAGCTTATCCTCGGAACTGGATCTATAGCCCAACGACCCTATCGTATGAACCCAGCTGAACTAGTAGAGTTGAAGAAGCAATTGGATGACCTTTTAAGTAAAGGATTGATTCAGCCAAGTTCTTCTGCTTGGAGATCACCCGTTCTGTTTGTGGATAAAAGTGACGGTTCTAGCCGACTGTGCACGGACTACCGCAAGCTAAACGATGTGACCATCAAGAACAAGTATCCTCTCCCAAAGATTGAAGATTTGTTTGACCAATTGACTGGAGCCAGAGTCTTCTCGAAGATAGATCTTAGAACCGGATACCACCAACTGAAGATCCGTGCAACAGATATCCCCAAAATAGCCTTCACTACCCGATACGGATTGTATGAGTACACCGTAATGTCATTTGGATTGACCAATGCCCCTGCTTATTTCATGAACCTCATGAATAAGGTTTTTATGGAGTTCTTGGATAAGTTTATTGTTGTCTTTATTGATGACATTCTTATCTACTCCAAGTCCGAAGAAGAGCATGCAACCCATCTGAGATTAATCTTAGAAACCTTAAGGGAGCATCAGCTGTATGCCAAGTTCAGTAAATGTGAGTTCTGGTTGAAGGAAGTTGGATTCTTAGGCCATGTATTATCAGCGGGAGGAATATCCATAGACCCCAAGAAGATCAAATCAGTCATGGAATGGGAAGCCCCTACCACTCAAACTGAAGTTAGAGGTTTTCTCGGATTAGCTGGATATTACCGCAAATTTGTTGAAGGGTTTTCAAGCATTGCCCGGCCAATGACCCAATTGTTGAAGAAAGACAAGAAGTTTGAATGGACCCCTAAGTGTGAAGAGAGTTTTCAAGAGCTCAAGAAGCGATTAGTGACCGCCCCCGTCCTAACCATGCCCAATATCACCAAAAACTTTGATGTCTTTTGCGACGCTTCCAAACTTGGACTTGGTTGTGTATTGATGCAAGAAGGCAAGGTCATAGCTTACCTCTCTCGGCAGCTTCGACCTCATGAAGAAAATTATCCAACCCATGATCTGGAGTTAGCAGCCGTAGTTCTCGCCTTGAAGACCTGGAGGCACTATCTTATGGGCAACCGTTGCGAGATCTACACTGATCACAAGAGTTTGAAGTATATTTTCACCCAGAAGGAATTGAACATGAGGCAAAGAAGATGGATAGAGTTGATCAAGGATTATGATCTGGAAATTCACTATCACCCCGGCAAGGCCAATGTGGTGGCCGATGCATTGAGTAGGAAGCCGTGCTCGTTGAATATGGCGATCAAAGAGGAGCAGCCTATGTTACACCAAGAGTTTGAAAAATTTGGATTGGAACTAGTCAGTCAAGGATTCTTAGCCAACCTTGAGTTTCAACCCACCTTGATGAGCCAAATCAAAGAAGCCCAGAAGGGAAATAAGAGTATCGACGGAATTAAGCGCCGAATTAGCTCCGGCAAGGTGCCAGGATTTGAGGAAGATGATCAAGGAGTTCTTTGGTATAAAGGACGTATTTGTGTGCCTGCTGACTCAGAATTGAAGGAAGTGATTATGAAGGAAGCCCATGAGGCACCTTATTCCATCCACCCCGGTGGAACTAAGATGTATCAAGATTTGAAGGAACAATTTTGGTGGCATGGAATGAAGCATGAGATTGCATCGTTCATTTCGAAGTGTGATATTTGTCAAAGAGTCAAGGTTGAACATCAACGTCCTGCGGGATTGCTGCAACCTTTGCAAGTTCCGGAATGGAAGTGGGAATCTGTTGGAATGGATTTCATCACTGGATTTCCAAGGTCCAGCCGTGGCAATGACTCTATTTGGGTCATCGTGGATAGACTGACCAAAGTTGCCCACTTTATTCCTGTCAAGACCACTTATCGCTCGGGACAGCTAGCAGATCTGTATCTATCCAGAATTGTTAGTTTGCATGGAGTCCCTAAAACCATAGTTTCCGATCGAGGAACCCAATTCACCTCAAGATTCTGGAGGAGTTTACATGAAGCCTTGGGCACCAAATTAGCTTTCAGCACCGCTTACCACCCTCAGACTGATGGACAGACTGAAAGAGTGAATCAAATACTTGAAGATATGTTGAGAGCCTGTGTTCTAGCCTATGGAGCTAAGTGTGAAGATTGTCTGCCCTTCGCGGAGTTTTCCTACAACAACAGCTATCAAGCCAGTTTGCAAATGGCCCCATTTGAAGCTTTGTATGGAAGAAAGTGTCGTACCCCTTTGAACTGGTCAGAAACCGGAGACAGTCAGATATTTGGACCTGACATTCTGCAAGAAGCCGAGGAGAAAGTTCGCATGATTCATGACTATCTCAAGGCAGCCCAATCAAGACAGAAGAGTTATGCCGACAAGAGACGGAGAGAACTGACCTTCCAGATTGGAGATTTTGTTTATCTCAGAGTGTCACCTCTCAAGGGAATGCAAAGATTCCAAGTAAAAGGAAAGCTTGCACCAAGATATATTGGACCCTTCAAGATACTAGATCGCAGAGGAGAAGTGTCTTATCAGTTGGAAATGTCCCCTGAATTGTCTGAAGTGCACGACGTCTTTCACGTATCTTTACTTCGGAAATGTCTTGAAGTTCCGGAGAAGCCCGAAATCTTCAAGAATATTGATCACCGTTCTGTGGACATCAACAAGGATTTGACCTATCGTGAAATGCCTATCCGTATCCTCGAGGAAGCTTATCGAACCACTCGAACCCGAAGCATCAAATTTCTGAAAGTTCAGTGGAGTAATCACACCGAAGATGAAGCTACATGGGAACGAGAAGATTACCTACAGAAAGAGTTTCCCAATCTTTTCAGTTCTTAATTAGTGAATCTCGGGGACGAGATTCTTTTTAAGGGGGGAAAATTGTAACAACTCAGAAATTGTAATCCACTTCTTATTAATTAAAAGACCAAATTCTAGACCTAGATAAAACTTTTTTTTATCTATTATTTCATGCATACATGTATTTTCTATTCTATGTCTTTTATGATTTCATGTGTGTTTCTTTTGGTTGTGCAATAGTTAGTTAATTCTAAGTTAACTAACAGAAGCAAATGAGAAAGATTATAAGAACCAAAGAGAAAAGAAACAAAGGAAAGAAAGAAAAAGAGAAGAATAAGATGATCTAGGAAATCTGTTTGACTACCCTACTTTGAACCCTTGGATTAAGAAATCTGTAACTCACATTCATGTTTGGCCAGTTAGTTGAGCTTAACCAAGTTACATACTAACTCAACCAACAAAAATCTACTCAAAATTCAAACTAGAGCATCACTCAAACTTGAACCAAAGTTTGAATCTGAAACAGTGGCTATACCAAAAATTTGAATTAAGATTTGTGCAAAACCTGCTATTTCTCGAAAACAAAAATATGACAGGACACCTTGGCCAATATGTTGATCACTCAAACTGGAAAATTTCAAAAATTCAAAATTCAAGTTCTTGCGGGCATTTCGTCGAACACTGGCAGAGAAAATCAAACCAAATCTGAGTTCACTGTGATGATCACTGTGCTTGCTCGCCCCAGCGCTGTAGCCATGCTCCTGGGAGAAGCCGCGGTCGAGCCCAGCGCCCCCAGCCCCGACCCAAGCCGTGAGAAGTGGAGGGAGGAGGAGAAACGCGCCCAGGGCCCCCTCCCAGTCATCTTCTTCTCTACGCGATGCCGACCGCCCTGCCCTCGCCAGAGCAGACCCACAGCACCCCGCGGTCAAGCCAGAACCCTCCCAGCACGCCCCCGAAACCGCCGTGCCCGGAGCGACCTTCGAGCGTTGCCAGGGCCCCCGCTCCGGCGAGGTACTGGACGCTCTCTCCCCCGACGCTCCGACCTATAAATACCCCCGCCGATCAAACGGAGACACTCGCCTCACTCCCAGCTACCTCCCAGACACCCTCTCTCCCTCCCTCTCGCTCTGGTTCGTCGACGCTCGCCACGCCGGTGAGGTACTGGACGCGAAGCGCGCCGCCGCGTTCGACCACACCGGAGCAAGCCGCCGCTGGGAATCGGAGGAGGAGTCAAGCCGCAGCCGATTCCGCCCCTCGCCGTCGAGTCCTGCTTCCTCTACGCACGTCGCCGTCGCCGTCGTCGTCTTCACTGCAACGCCGTGAGCTTCCCCCGTCTCCACAAACACGACGCACTCGAGCCGTTAGATCTTGATCTGACGATAGCATACCGATTCGGGGAGGTTAAGTGACCTGACGAGTCGACCCCACCTGTCAGCTTCATTTTTATTCCTTTCCCGCCGCAGCGAAGCGGTATGGGCCGGCCCGTTCGGGTTTTGTTTGAACTGGGCCCAGCTAGTGAAGATTCGGTCCGTTCGATTTTATTTAATTCCCGCTCGTTTTCGAATTAATTCAAATTTGATTCAGATCTGATTTTCAAACTTAAATTCCAAGAGTTTTACAAATCCATTTGTAGCAAATAAATATGCGTTGGAAAGCTTGTAAAATACTCTACCCTGTAGGACTGATTAGAATTCAATTTGAATTAGGAATAAAATGAGATATGAATAGTGAGACCATAGCTTTACTAATCCTAGATAAGTTCTAGAAAATTATTTAAACCCCCTAAAATCTTGAAACTTGATTTGTGAACTCACTAATCACCGTGTCTTCTGTTTAGTCAACCTTAATGAACTCAAACCTTGTTAGTATGATCAATTAGACCCTAACCTAATCCTATCTTGTAGCATAAAATGATAGATTCCTATTGCACACTTAGAATTAATTTGCCCTCTTACCAATTCACTTAGTTGATCTCTCCCACTTGAACTAGCCCTAGTAACCCTAAACCAATACCAATGCTTAGAAGGTGAACAACCTATGACCCTTAGTAGAAACTCTACCTTGCACACTTCATGAACATTTGGGGGAAAACTTGCAACAAAATTCAAATAAAATCCAACATGAATGATATTGTTTGAAAACAAGTATGTGTGTTTGGTGTGTTGTTAGCATGGTGTAGTGATGGTGTGTTTTGTGTTTATCCGTTACTAGACGCTAGTGTTGCCGAGGAGGATATTGGAGGGGATTATTACCAAGAAGAAGAAGAATACCCCGGACACTTTGCCAACCAAGGCAAGCCATCTTTTGATTCATACTCCCAATGCCTAGTTTTAATATTGCATTCTACTTGTTTTAAGTAAATTGCATGATTGAATTGCTAGAGTAGAATGATAGAAGTATAGTGATATCTTGCTTAGCAAGAGCATCAAGCTGAGTTTATCCAATCATATTTAGTAGTATCATCACTCAATGTAGTTGCTTAGTCGCTAATAATATTGAGGCCATCTATAAGGGGAACTCTATTTGAAGAGTGGTGACTTGAACTTGAAACTTGAAACTTGAATTGGAGATTGCTCCTACATAATGGCTTTATGAAAGAAATTAATCTTGACTAAGAACTATGAAATATATTTCTCAAATGATAAAAGAAAATGATAAAATGATAAAATGTTTAAAAAAAATTCAAAAAATCAGATTTAGTTATGTTATGTGATCTAGTAAGTAAGAAAAATAATAAAAAAGAATTTTGATATTTTTTACAAAAAAACTTTATGTCTCGGTAAAACGGCCATAACTTTTGCATACGAAGTCGGATTAAAAAGTTTTTTATATAAAAAAGTATCTACACGAAAAGTTACATCCGATTTCAACAACCTTTGGTTGTTTCGACAAATTTTAGAATCTCAAAATTCAAAAGGGAAAATAGACTTTTTCGCACTTTTATATTTTCAAATTTTTATTTTTATTTTTATTTTTAGATCAAAATTTATATTGGTTTAAACTTTTGGATTAGTTATATTCACACATATAGCACACATGCAGATATATACACACACATATACACACATATACACATATATATGCACACATATACACACATAGACACACATATACGCACACATATATACACATATACGCACACATACATACACATATACGCACATATACGCACACATACACATACACATATAGACACACATATACGCACACATAGACACACATATATGCACACATATATGCACATATACACATATACGTACACATACACACACATATACACACATATATGCACACAAATACACACATATACACATATATACGCACACATACACACACATATACGCACATATACGCACACATACACACACATATACGCACATATACGCATACATACACACACATATACGCATATATACGCGGACGTATATACACATATACACACACATATACATAATACATATACACATATACACACATACACACACATATACACATATACGCACATACACACACATATACACACAAGCACACATAGGCCTTAAGAGGATTGATATGATAGTAATATCAATAAGAACTTGGGTAGGTTAGGGATAGCTCATGCAAATAGAATGGAGAAGTTAAGCGTGCTCTGCTCGGAGTAGTCTAAGGATGGGTGACCTAGCGGGAAGTCAAGAAATTCGGTGTGATTTGAAAATGTTCCTCATGTGATAAAATCCTCAAAAAATTGAAATACAATAGTTTTTTCACATTATTTTGATTTTTATGATTTTCAAAAAAAAATTTGGTTTTTTTCGATTTTTAATTTTTTTTTGAAATTTTTGAATTTTCAAAGGCTACTAGTAGCGCATATAGCAATATGCGCCATGCATAGGCAAATTATGCGTGGCGCATATTGAGATGCGCCACCAATAAACTGTTATTAGTGGCGTGGCATTGGTGGCGCATCCCATATGCGCCACGCATATGCCAAAATGGTGCGCCACCTATAGGCTTTTTTCCACTAGTGATGTTGTAAACATGCAAATGAACACAAACAAAAGATCATGAAAGTGAAACAATGAAAGTCAAACGTGTGTTCAAATCATAAGGAAAAACATACAAATGGTTTTCAGCTTGTCCTTCAAAGAGAGCAAAACATAAATGCATAGGACACCTTCAAGTTTAAGAGGGCGACTAGATACAAATAATTTGAGAACAAGTGAAACCAACAATATGAATCAATCAATGAAAACTTTGGGACAATGCACATTATACTAAGAATGACAACTATGCTCTCTTAATGGTGCATAAAGATAGAAGGTGGTGACTCAACATAAAAGTAAAAGAAAGGCCCTTCGCAGAGGGAAGCAGTGATTGCAAGTTTTATAACCTTCAAAAATTATGGTACTTACCGGCTTTGAGCTCTCATTGCCCCCATCATAAGCATCTTGAATGGTTAAAGTTAATGCGAGAACAATTATGATGCATATGCTTGACAAATCATAAGTTGAAAACCTCGTGTCCCGTGAATACGAGTACCCAAACCTCATGCTACTTTACTTAGAGTCCCAAGCAAGGCTCTTGTCATTGTAAATATATGCATATCATTGAGAACCGCTAATGGGGTACCTCCGTGCTCGATGACATGGAACAAGCCCACATCAAAATGACAGGACAAGCAGACAATGAACACCTCGACATCTCTTTTATTTGCCATTTGTTTAGCTTTTTATTGTGAGATGCATCGTCGAATGTCCACCATGGGTATGCTGCAAATTTCCACCATGAATTATGCATGGCTTAGATTAGCGGCCCGTCGTTTCCCTAACACATATACAAACTCCATGATCCCCACAAGATTCCCAATTCATTTCACACCGCGGGCATCCATAAACAAAAGATCACGATATCAACTCAAATAAGAAGTGCAATGTTGAAAGCTTGCCCATGACTGCATGGCTGGGCTAGTCTCCAACTTACAACTTGCAAGCATAACAACTCAACATAAGAGACCACAATGTCAAATTTTTAAGAACAGGAAAAAGTAAAGTGTGCCTTCCGGTTCGTGAGAGCTTTACTGACCGAATTTTGCATAACACTGGTAAGAGATTAATTTGAAGAGAAAATAAAAGCAAGTCAAATTTACTTTGAATAGCAAATTACTAGTAGGTATGTATGGTGGACACTTTGGAAAACTTTGGCTTTTAGGAGTTGGATGCACGAGTAGAGCTCATACTCAGTACAAGGCGAGGGCTAGCAAAAGACTGGGAGCGACCAACTAAGAGAGCAATAATGGCCATAATCATGCAAGGCGACAAAGCGACATTAAAAGAAGCATAAGATGGCATCAAAAGTCAAAAACTAAATGATCATAAAGGCTATTGGCGACTTTGTAAGAGTCTAACATGTGTGAGCATGTGCCAAGTCAACCCAAATAAAGCATCAAGGAGAAAACCAAAATAATGCTTCCAAATAATTAAAAACAACGCATGATTTTTTCAAAGGCTCATTAAGCAATCTCAGTTATTTGAGACAAGTCATGCTACAGCAAAACCACTAAGCATACCATCAAAAAGACATCAAGCATGACATGAAAAAGCCTAAGCCACAGTCTACACAAGCTCCTTCTTGTACCACTATTTTGCATAAAGCTTTTTCTCTTTTCCAACACCATTTGAAATTTTTATAAACACCTCTT
This sequence comes from Dactylis glomerata, assembly GCA_007115705.1. NCBI lineage: Eukaryota > Viridiplantae > Streptophyta > Magnoliopsida > Poales > Poaceae > Dactylis > Dactylis glomerata. The sequence continues at coordinate 1,040,884 of QXEO01001357.1, forward strand.
TTGATGAAAACCAATAAAGATCAGAGGCAAAAATACACCTTGATGAAAATATATGACAAGGTTTGAACGCAAATCAAGGCGAAAACGAAAACCAAAAGCAGTAGCGGAAAAAGAAGAACACCCGGTGAAACGAATAGAGTGAAAAACGGAGTGTTCTTTGCAAATGAAAACGAGTACATCTCCTCCAAAGGAAATTTGTTGGGGTCCAACCATTTATTGCAGCAAACAAACTAAACTAACTAAGAAAACTAAAACAACTGACGCTCCAAGAAAAACGCATAGTGCATGAAGCAATAAAAATATAGTGTCTTGAAATGTGACCTAATTTTTGCCGATGAAGAAGGGGTGCCTCGGGGGCATCCCCAAGCTTTGACGCTTGTACTTCTTGGATATTTCTTGGGGTGATGCATGGGCATCCCCAAGCTTGAGCTTTTGTCCATTCTTCAACTCATCTCATCATTCTCCAATTCCTACACTTGAAAACTTCCTTCATACAAAACTAAACACAAATCTATTAGCAACATTAGTGTAGCATAACATATAATCAACCCTTTTTTGCTTCAGGTTTTAACTCAAAACCACCACATATATAGAAAATACTACTGTAGCAACTTCCCCAAAAGTTCCGTGATCAAAAGAACTCAAAAGAAAGTGATAAAGTGGCAAACACAAATATTGGCAGAAATCTGTCAAAACAGAACAGCTGACAAAGGTCGAATTATTGAGGGGTTTTCTGTTGCTCAAATCAAAAAGAGTTCAACTAACGAAAGTTTGGATATAACCTGGGGCATATGCACAAGAAATCGAGGTCCAAAAGATATACAGAGAATTTATACGAATTTTTACGGTGCAGCACTGAAAACAGTTTTAGGACAGCAACATCCCCAAATCTTTACCTCACTTGAATTAGAGGCTTCTCTTGGCACAAAAACGAAATAAACAAGATAAGGAGCGGTCATTACAGTAGTAATGACTTCCAAGACTCAAATAAAAAAAAGTACTGGAAATAAAACATTGGGTTATCTCCCAAGAGTGCTTTTCTTTAACGCCTTTGAGCTAGGCGCAGAAAATTGCGAATCAAGTAACATCAAGTGATGAAGCATCAAGCTCATAATTTGCTCTAAGAATAGAGTCAAAAAGTAATTTCTTTCTTTTCCTAGGGAAGTGTTCCATACCTTTCTTGAGTGGAAATTGATATTTGATGGTGCCTTCTCTCATATCAATGATAGCACCTACAGTTCGAAGAAAGGGTCTTCCCAAAATAATAGGACATGAAGCATAGCATTCAACGTCCATAACAAGAAAATCAACGGGAACAAGGTTATTGTTAACCACAATAGGAACATCATTAATTCTTCCCAAAGGTTTCTTCTTAGCAACATCAGCAATAGGAACATCATAATAACATTTTTCAAGCGGTGGTAAATCAAGCATGTCATAAATCTTTCTAGGCATGATAGAAATACTAGCACCTAGATCACATAAAACATGGCAATCAAAGCCATTAACATGCATATCAATGATGGGTTCCCAACCATCTTCTAACTTCTTGGGAACGGAAGCTTTTTGCTTCAACTTTTCATCCCTAATTTTTATGAGAGCATTGGTCATATGCTTAGTAAAAGCAACATTTAAAGAACTAGCATTGGGAGTCAAAGCAAGCTTTTGCAAGAATAAAATAACTTCAGATATATTGCAGCCATCAACATCAAAATCATTAAAAGAAATAGAGCTATCATCTCCCAACTCCGAAAAATTTCAGCACTCTTTTGAGAAAAAGTTTTGGCAGTTTTAGGCTTTTTAACACAAGGGGTGGGAGTTTTCTCTACCCCAATAAAAGTAAGAGGATTGCTAGCATTAGGAGCAACATAATTAGAGTTAGTAATGGTACATACCTTCATTTCTCTAGCCATCTCATCTTCTCTTTCCCACCTGGCATGCAATTCCGCTAACAATCTAATATTTTCATCAATTCCAACTTTAATAGCGTTAGCAGTAGCAAAAACATTGTTCTCTTTCACATCATTAGGCAACACTTTTAATTTCAGAAGTTCAACATCATGAGCAAGGCTATCAACTTTAGAAGCAAGAATATCAATTTTGCCTAACTTTTCCTCAACAGACTTGTTAAAAGCAGTTTGCTTACCGATGAAGTCCTTGAGCATTACCTCAAGCTCGGAGGGCGCGGCCCTAGTGTTGTTGTAGGAATTACCATAAGAATTGCCATAACCATTACCATTGGTAGAAGGATACGGCCTATAATTGTTACTAGCAAAATTGTTCCTATAAGCATTGTTGTTAAAATTATTATTTCTAATGAAATTCACATCAACATGCTCTTCTTGAGCAACCAGAGAGGCTAAAGGAACATTATTAGGATCAACATGAGTCCTATCATTAGCAAGCATAGCCATAATGGTATCAATCTTATCATTCAAGGAAGAGGTTTCCTCAACAGAATTTACCTTCTTACCTTGTGGAGCTCTCTCGGTGTGCCATTCAAAATAATTTACCATCATGTTGTCGAGTAGCTTGGTTGCGGCGCCCAAGGTAAGGGACATAAAAGTGCCTCCAGCTGCTGAATCCAATAGGTTCCTCAAAGAAAAATTCAGTCCTGCATAAAAAGTTTGGACAATCATCCAAGTAGTCAGTCCATGAGTGGGGCAATTCTTTATCATAGATTTCATTCTTTCCCAAGCTTGAGCAACATGTTCATTATCAAACTGAGTAAACTTCATAATATTGCTACGCAGAGATATAATCTTAGCAGGAGGATAGTATCTACCAATAAAAGCATCCTTACACTTAGCCCATGAATCAATACTATTCTTAGTCAAAGACAACAACCAATCTTTAGCTTTTCCTCTCAAAGAAAAAGGAAACAACTTGAGCTTAATAATATCACTTTCTACATCCTTATATTTCTGCATCTCACATAGCTCAACAAAATTGTTGAGATGAGCTGCAGCAGCTTCAGTACTAGCACCAGAGAATTGCTCTTTCATAACAAGGTTCAACAAAGCAGGCTTAATCTCATAAAAGTTCACAGCAGGAGCAGGTGGTGCAATAGGAGTGCAGATAAAATCACTATTGTTCGTGCTAGTAAAGTCACACAACTTGGTGTTTTCAGGATTGGCCATTTTAGCAAAATGAAAGTAAACAAGTAAAAACAACTACCAAGGATTCTAATTTTTTTGGGTTTTTGATATAAAACGATGCAGGTAAAATAAATAAAGTAAAGCAAAACAATAACAATAACAAAGTAAAGGATGTGTGTGCGAAAACTCCCCTCGCAGAAGTCTTCCACTCTTCCCCGGCAACAGCGCCAGAAAATTAGCTGCTAGCGCGTGGTTGACGTGGGAGAATGTAATTGATGTAGGAGCTTCTTATTCTTCAAGTCCTTGTCAACAGCACCAGAAGATTCCTTGTGCGTGGTGAATGACCAGCCAGTTGGGAACCCCAAGAGGAAGGTATGATGAGTATAACAGCAAATTTTCCCTCAGTTAAGAAACCAAGGTATATCGATCAAGAGAAGAGCAGACAATAACGACTGAAGGTGATGCTTGCTAGTTTGCGATAGCTTCGGACAATTTATATATGGCGCCTCGTCCAAGCTTTGCTTGCTAGCTGTAACGCGGAACCTGCACACAACACAATCAAGTACTTTGTTCCCAACTTGCGATGAGGTTGTCAATCTCACCGGTTTGCTTGAAACAAAGGTTATGAGCGTATCGAGTGGAAAACAGTAGAAGTATGCGAGTAAAGTAAACAGTGCGAGTAAAGTAAACAGATGATAGCAATATGATGAAAATAGGACCGGGGTCCACAGTTCACTAGTGGTGTCTCTCCATAAGATAAATAACACATGCTGGGTAAACAAATTACAGTTGGGCAATTGATAGAATAAAGATAAACGTGATATGTCAAGAAGATCACTATGAGATTTACTCTGGGCATTACAACAAAATACATAGATCGCCATCCAACTGCATCTATGACTAATAATCCACTTGTGGCGAATCAATCCGAGAACTCCACAAGTATTAAGTTGCGAACAACAGATAATTGCATTAAGCAAAGTGTGTAATGTAAACAAAGCATATGCCCTTGAGCATATGAATGTTGTTTTCTCCCTAGTAGCAACAGCACATCTACAACCTTAGAGGTTTCTGTCACTCCCCAGGTTAAATAGAGGCATGTACCCACTATCGAGCATAAATACCCCCTCTTGGAGTCACTAGCAACTACTCGGCCAAGATAGCTACTAACAACGGAGAGCATACAAGATCATAAACAACATAGAGATAACAAAAGATATAATTCAGTACAACAACTCAATCATAACACCAATATTCATCGGATCCCAACAAACCAAACATGTAGAATTATATAACGGTGATCTCAATCATGTAGGGCAGCTCATGAGATCTAAACATGAAGCACATGGTGGAGAAGACAACCATCTAGCTACTGCTATGGACCCATAGTCCAAGGTAGACTACTCACTCATCGCTCCGGAGGCAAGCATGGCGATGAAGAAGACCTCCGGTGGAGATTCCCCTCTCCGGCAGGGTGCCGGGAAGAGCTTCTGGACCCTCCCGATCTTCGGGTCGACGGCGGCGGCGGATCGCGATGTGTTCTGGAAAAGTGATCGGGTACTTAGGTTTTTCCCGTCGAGGGGTCTTTATAGGCGAAGGGGCGATGTCAGAGGTGGCCCCAGGCCCCCTCACACCATGGCGGCGCGGCCAGGGCCTGGGCCGCGCCAGCCAGGTGTGAGCCTGGCCTGTGGCCCCTCTCCTACTCCTCTTCGGATCTCTGGAAGCTTCCAGGAAAAATAAGACTTCAGGAACTTGTTTCGTCCAATTCCGAGAATATTTCCTATGTATCACTTCTGAAACACAAAAACAGCAGAAAACAGGGAACTGGCACTGTGGCAACTTGTTAATAGGTTAGTTCCAGAAAATGCATAAAAGTGCCACTAAGTGTAACGAAACATTGGGCAAATGGTGTAAAAACAAGCATGGAGCATCAAAAATTATAGATACGTTGAAAACGTATCAGTGCTTACCGACATTTTGCAGGTGGTGGTTGATGTGTGGCCAGATGCTTGCCCCCCTTTGATGCGAGGCACGGCCTCCGCGACGACGGTGCGAGGAAGCGGCAAGGCAGCAGGGCCTCCTCCGTCGGTGCAGTTGTCGGCGGTGGAAGAGAAATCGTCCGGCGGTTTGGGAGAGGAGAGTGAGAGGAAGACAGAGAGGAGAGAGAGATAGGAGAGGTTGGGAGGTGAGGGGAAGTAATGGCGCGTGCGACGAAATGACGCGGCGTCTCGCGCTCCTTCCCTAGGCGTGCAGGCAAAGCCTCGCGTTGCGCCCCCTAGAGGCTGGCCCCATGGAAACGCTCGATTCGGAGGTATCCCCAGGCCTATGTGGAGGGTGCTTTGACACGCGTGCGGACCGAGAAAATGAGGAAGCCCAGGAATCCAATCAACGCCCTTTTGGCTCCCCAGGGCCTGGTTCGACTCTTCGCAGGCTACCAATCGCGCCCCTACTTTGTATGTTTTAATGTTTTTCAAAAGAGAAAACAAGGCCAAAAATATAAAGGATATCTAATACAAGGCCTCAGGCCAGTACACCAGGTTAGAATAAAAAAAAAAGTTGTCATGCCAGCGTAAGCTCTGTAGTAGCTTTATGAATCAACAGGTTCATTTCATCCTTGAATTTCCTTTGACACCTACAAACACTAGGTGGAATTCCGTTGAAGCTGCAATCTTTCCTTGTAGTCCATATAATGCCCACGAAGCATAACAGTGAGAACGGCTGCAAGATTGCAATCTCACGTTGGCTATGACACGCTGAATTGGGAGCACACCTGCAACAGGGGCATCCTAGTTAGGGCAGGGAGACTTCCAGCACATGATAGCAAATGGGCACTCGAAGAACGGGTGATTTCTCCACTCCAAGCTACAGCCATCACACATCACACAGGCATATAAGGGCATAAAATAATTCTCCTTTGCAGTAACTCATACCCATTTCCATAGTTCCCAAGAATTGCGCCTTGTAGGACAAATTTGACAAATATTGCCCTGAGTTGGTCATTTTGATGTGGTCTCGATTTGGTCGTCATGAAGCTGAACTTTGGAGGGCTGTTCTCTTGTGATCGATCGCTACTGGGATGGTCAAATGCATGCAGCAATTTTTTAAAAATCTGCAAACTTCAGTTCAAGCAATAGTACTGCGGTGTGTTCAGAAGCAAATATGCTTGAGTTCTGTCCGCTGTGTTCCCTTTTGGTCTGATTCGGGCCTGGTAGCACTGTTATGTTCTGGTTTTACTAGCAAAGCGGAACCTAGAAACTTAACTTTCAAGCGCTGCATATGACGACCTGAAATTTCGAGCGCTGCATATGACCATTTGTGAGCTTTTGTTGCCGTCTCATTAGACAGGCCGTTGGCACAGCAAGAAATACCATTGGTATAGTCTGTGCCGATGGTGATCGTCGGCACCTCGCCGTCGGTCTAGGCGGCTATATGGCCGTCGGCACAGGCTAAAGTGGGGCCTACGCAGGTTAACGGCTGTCTACTGCTATGCCGACGGCAATACTGTAGGCATAGGTAATTTCGGTTATAAAAAAATGAATTTTTGAAAGAAAAAAATCATTTTCTTGTAATTTTTCATTTTTTTGTAATTTTTCCTTTTTAATTTTTTTTGAAATTCCTCTAATGACTTCGGAACGATGACTTCCCACTCAATCACTCATCCTCAGATTGCTATAGGCCAAGCACGCTTAACTTCTAAGTTATATTTGAATAAGCTACCTCTACACTACTAAGTCCTTATTGATATTAGAATTATATCAATCCTCTTAAGCCATGTGTGTGTACTGTAAGTATGTGTGTATATGTATTTATATGTGTGTATGTGTATGTGTATATGTGTTTGTTAAATTTTTGAAAAACTTCAAAAAATTGGAATTTCAAAAAAAAAAATCAAATTTTTTCAAAAAGATCAAAAATAGAACTTATTGTTATTGGGATGGCGAGGAACGCTACAGAGACCGATTTTCGTTTCGTCCCATAAAAAATGCTTGTTGCATTTTTGGAGTGCCAAAATCGGGTTTTTTGTGAAGCGGCTACCGAAACGCGAAATTGAAAGTTTGGCACAACACCCCACATAAATAATAGACCATCTAGGATACTCATATCAGCCCTCGTTTCGTTGTGGCACCCTCCGGAGGTATATTTTAGATTTTGCGTAAGCTCGTGCCGATTTCGCTGGAACCGGGATGGTTTTGCACTTTAGCGGTAATAAGAAAAGCTCCTGATTTTTTGCAAAAATCATTTTTGGATCCGCAACACATCATTTCTTCATTAAACTTTGACCGTTAAGGCGGGACTTCGAGCGAGAGTTTTTGTGCATCACCATTTTATGCGGGTCCCAAATTGGGCGTAACTACTTCTAAAAAATTGAAAAATGCAAGACTTTCGTGTGGCGTTATTTATGTCACCTAGATGCAGGAAAAAAATTCAAACCTTGAGAAAATCAGTTTACCAGAAAGTCCCTTCATAAAAATGGCCTACCACGTTCGATGTTACATGACTTTTAGGTCAAATGAGCTAGGTTCGGCCTTGATCATGGCATAGTTTGTCGGAACAAGGCCATATCAGACACGAGCGTGGCCCCCTGGGATGGCGAGGAACGCCATGGAGGCTAATTTTTGTTTAGTCCCATGAAAAGTGCTTATTTCCATTTTCAGAGTGCTGAAGCCGGGTTTTTTGTGAAGCGGCTACCGAAAAACAAAATAGAAAGTTGGGCACAACATCCCATATAAATAATAGACCACCTGGGATATGTATATCAGCTCTCATTTTATTGCAGAAACCTTCGGAGGTAAATTTTTGATTTTGCGCAAGCTCCTGCCGATTTCGGTGGAACCGGGGTGGGTTTGCACTTTAGCGGTAATATGACAAGCTCCTGATTTTTTGAAAAATGATTTTTGGATCTGCAACACATCATTTCTTCACTACACTTTGACCGTTAAGGCGGTAATTCACAGCACCTGGCCGCGAGCGGGAGTTTTCGTCCGTTGTCATTTCACATGGGTCCCAAATCGGGTGTAACTAATTCAAAAAAATTGAAAAATGCAAGACCTTCATATGACATCATTTTATGTCAGCTAGATGCAGTGACAAAATTCAAACCATGACAAAAGCGGTTTATTAGAAAGTCCCTTCACAAAAAAGACCTACCACGTTCGAGGTTACATGATTTTTAGGTCAAATGAGCTAGGTTTGGCTCTGATCATGGCATAGTTTGTTGGAACGAGGCCATATCAGACATGAGCATGGCCCTTAGGATGGAGAGGAATGCCTCAGAGGCCAATTTTCATTTCATCCCAGGAAAAGAATTTTTGCCATTTTCGGAGTGCTGAAATCGGGTTTTTTGTGAAGCGGCTACCGAAACGCGAAATCGAAAGATGGGCACAACATCCTAGATAAATAATAGACCACCGAGGATACGCATATCAGCTCTTATTTCATTGCGGAAACCTTCGTAGGTATATTTTAGATTTTGCTCAAGCTATTGCCGATTTCGCTGGAACCAGGGTGGGTTTGCACTTTAGAGGTAATAAGACAAGCTCCTGATTTTTTTGCAAAAATGATTTTTTGATCCGCAACACGTCATTTCTTCACTAAACTTTGACCGTTAAGATGGGACTTCGCAGCGCCTGGCCGCGAGCAGGAGTTTTCGTGCGTCGTCTTTTCACGTGGGTCCCAAATTGAGCGTAACTAATTCAAAAAATTCAAAAAAAGTGAGACCTTTGTGTAGCGTAATTTTATGTCACCTAGATGCGGAAAAAAATTTAAACCGTGAGAAAAACAGTTTAGAAAGTCCCTTCACAGAAATGACCTACCACGTTCGAGGTTACATGACTTTTAGATCAAATGAGCTAGGTTCACCCCTGATCATGGCATAGTTTGTCGGAACGACGCCATAACGGACATGAGCATGGTCCTTAGGATGGCGAGGAACACCTCAGAGGCCAATTTTCATTTCATCCCACGAAAAGTGCTTTTTCCATTTTCGGAGTGCTGAAACCGGGTTTTTTTGTGAAGCGGCTATCGAAACGCGAAATTAATATCTGGGCACAACATCCCAGATAAATAATAGACCACCGGGGATATGCATATCAACTCTTTTATCATTGCGAAAACCTTCATAGGTATATTTTAGATTTTGCTCAAGCTATTGCCGATTTCGCTAGAACCGGGGTGGGTTTACATTTTAGTGGTAATAAGAAAAATCATTTTTGGATCCGTAACACATCATTTCTTCAATAAACTTTGACGTTAAGGCGGGACTCAGCACCGACTGGCCGCGAGCAGGAGTTTTTGTGCGTCGTCATGTCACCAACTATTAACATGTGGACACACCCACCACCCTACAATTAGTATAATACTTGAGAGCAATAAGTAAATAAACACATTAAAATACTTGAGACTAATAAATAAATGAGTGTAAATATAGAAAAACCAAAAAAACTATCTGTCCCGACGGCCTAGCCGTCGGTATAGGCTTGATGGGGTTGGGCCGATGGCTAGGCCGTCGGCATAGTGTTGAGCCATTGCCCCGCCGTGTCAGTCCAATGTTGCGGGCCCATGCACCATTCACTGTGCCGACGGTCACATCTGTGCCGACAACCATGCTCTATCTATGCCGGCGGCTAGGCTTGTGCTGACGGTGTCCATCGGCACAGGTTTGTCTGTGCTGACGGTTAGCTTGTGCTGACGCCCATTTGGGGGTCCTGGTAAGATGCGGCTATGTACCGATGGCCCCGACAAATAGTCGTCGACACAGACATCAGCCGGCGACACCTTGTGCCGTTCCTGTAGTGTAGAGTTTATATTTCTAGGGAAATGTGACGTATCAAAATCTTCACTATTAAATGGAAGTGGGTGATGGTGAAGGCGCTAAAACATTCAACACTCTTTCGATTTCTAATTCTGCTCCTGCAAGTACACGCATATTACAGCTTTTACTCTTTCAATTTTCTTGGAACGAGGCACCACCAGAGTCGCATTCGGTTGCTTCTCTATCCCCTAAATCATCGTCTTCGTGGTAAAGAATAAGTCATCCACCTCCAGGACTTTGTGTTTCGGAAGTAGCGTGCATTATCTCTCTCTGTACTTTATTGATCTAGAACCACATGAGTTGCTTTACATGATTGTGGTCATCTTGTATCACCCCTATGGTGGATTTCTTTATGAGATGCAATTTTAATTATGTGTTTAATGTATTTGTAGATGCATATGTTACCCTGTTCATATATGCCTTATTTTTATCAAACTTATATGCAAGAATCCATGAGGAGGATGTGTGTTAGATGTAGTAATTTGGTAGTAGCATAGGGATACTGACAACAAATCTATGTGTTGCTAATGTTTTTACCTTTTCAGTGGTTAACTAACTCGGGGGAAATGAATTCTTATGCTATTGTTTATCTAGTGACAGTTAGATGACCTTGTTGGCTCAAGGTATTATTTTGTTGTTCAACATCATGTAAAATAATTTAAGGCAATACTCTTTGTTTTTGCTTAATCTTGGTTTGTGAAGTTTTCTTTTAATAAAGGACTATTAGTGATAGGTGTAGTATCATCTCTATGGTAGGAATTGATGCCTATACGTATAAATCACTACCAAAAACCATAAAAATAGTGCAGTCTCTAGAATGCATGCTAAACTATTGAGGATTTTTTTGCTTTCCTAGGAGCCCATGAGATGGTTTCTCTCATTAAAGAAAATAATGAAACTTGTGATGAGGCTCCAAACTTAAAAGTTCTAGTACACTTCTCCTAAAGTATTGCCTAGTTAATTTCAGTAATAATTCTTATATTAATGATTTATGGAAAGGTCCATTGCAAGAGAGTACTCATATTTTTGCAAAAAGGAGACAGATGAACACATGAGTCAAGATGAAGATGTAGATAAGAAAGAGAATGAAGAAGATATGTGTCTATCAAGTGCACAACGGGGAAAAAGATGCTAAGTCAAGTCTTATCAGGTGGGTGTTGTTGTTACAAGTATTTGATTTACATACCATTGACATGAATGGTTAGGATAATCCTATTGATCATTTTCTAGAATAAAAAACATTCTGGATGGCCATATTCATATTAATGATAGCTTTTGTGATGTACAACTAGCTTGTCTTAGAGTTTCTTCTCCAGGGTTTGCTAATTAAGCTAAGTATAATATTAAGAAATTAATGGCACCACTTTACGTATCAACAAACTAAAAAGTATTTTTAATATTTGAGAAAATATTTTTTGGGATGATCCTTTCTTTTACAGTAAAAATTTGATGGTTGTGTGCCCGAATATGAGAATGAAGCTATTTTCAAGAAATGACACACTAGGTTTTTATAGGCCTACCCTCTTTGAAGATGCAAAAAAATAGTCTTGTGATAAATATCCAAGAGCAGAGTGGCAAGTGTCAAGAAATTCATACCGATTATTTTTAGCCATAAAAACTTTTGATGTATGGATTTAGTATTTTATGGGAACTTTAAATGATACAATCACATTTTGATTGTAATGGACTATGTTACTAAATGGGAAGCTTCCACTGCATTAAAATGCTCAAGATGTTATATTCCCATGGTTTGGTGTACCCATTTATTTAGTGATAGATGGATGCTAATCCTGGAAAAGTTTGTCTAAATATAATAATATCTATAGAGTCGCTTCAACTTATCACCCACAAATGAGTCAGCAAGTTGAACTAAATAACATGGAGATCATGCTTATTTTGCAAAAAATTGCCAATAGTTCCAAAAAAGGATTGGTATGACAAGCTTAATGATGCCTTATGCGCGTATATAACTGTTTTCAAGAATCACATGGGTATGTATCCTTATAAAATAGTCTATGGTAGCGCATGTAATCTTCCTTTAGATCTTGAAAAAAAAGCTTACCGGGTTTTTAAGGAGCTAAAGTTATTTCATAAAAACTGCAGTGAGAAAAATCTTAATATAAATTTGTTAGCTCAATGGAGAGTCGTAAAAATGCCAAACTCTGTAAATAAAATGTTAAAATGTGGCATCATCAAAGAATTTAGAACGAGAAGAGTTTAGCATTGGAGAACAAATGTTATCAACTCGCTTTAAATTTTTGTAGCAAGCTATTCCAAAATGTATACGACCTCTGGTAATACAAGTAATTTACCATTATAGAGTTATTCTACTTCATGGGTGTTTAAATAGTAAACCTATAGTAGCTAACGGACAATGTTTGAAGCTTTCACAATCTGAAAATGATATTTTAGGTCCTCATATTTGTTTTTTCCATGTATAATAATCAATGTTTTTTTGCAAATGCTTGATAGTACATAACATAACATAATCTCATTTGGATTTACTTTAATCTTCTAAACTCACTTTGGAGATATATAACATCTTTTAGCATAAGCTCAGGTGCTCGAAATCCTCATTCTCCCCTTCAATAGTCATGGACTGACAATTTGTACTGCTGGCATGACATTGTTGCTGTAGAGATTTGCACCTAATCAATATGTTCTATGGCATGCTCCATTTTGTTTCTGAACCACTTCTGTGTTGTTTACTCCACATTTTTTCGAGAAGGTATAGTGTATATCGATCTCCAATTGCAGCCTATTGGCCAATGATAAGCCAGAACCTTTTATGGTGTTTAAAGACAATTGAGGCAGGGGAGATCTTGATTTCACATCATGTAATTATTATCACAAAATCCCCTTGATGGATCGACGGGCACGTACCGGGAGGACCAACCTAGGAACTTGCCTAGACAAGCTACGCGCAGTAGCTGCAGCGAAGGCGTAGGCAGGCGTGTTGGTGATATTTGATGTACACGTATACCCGTATGGTGACAAGGACGAGCTCACATGAGCCCAACCGAGAGCGATCCCATGGGCCCCCACCCATCTTTCCTTTATAAAGCTACACACTACGTTCTACAGTACGCTCCAACTTTTCCCAGCTCTTTCTCTAGCTCGATCTCTATACTTGCAAACACTCTTTTCTTTCGCATAGAGAAAAGGAAAAATAATAGACGAAATGAAACTCCTGGGGAAGAAAAGGAACGTAAGGTAGAGGGGAAAGTGAGGCGAGACAAAAACCAAGATATGACTCGCTTCACTTCACTGAGCTACCGCTTCCACTAGCTACTAGTCGATTTCACGGAATCCTCTAGCTAAGCTAGGGCAGCTCAGTCTCCTCTTCCCTTCCGTGAGAGGATCAAACTGTAGCAGCCTCTCCACAGCGCCAGCCACAAATATTAGCCACCCACCAACCTCAGCGTCTCCATCGATCCATATTGCCGGCCATCCCCATCCCAAAGCGAGCTAGGCGTGCAGGGCGCGCACAGCGCGTCAATGCATGATGGCCTAATTCCCCTCCGCTCGCCAAAGCTCAAGATCGATATAGAATTCTCCATAGCAAGAAAAAACAATACATACACGCATACATAGGTAGATCCCCAACCTATAGGCTCTAGCTAGCTCTCTGCATACATAGTGTCTATTCTCGAGCAGCAGGCCAAGCTGTTGCTCTCTGCAGAAGGCAGCAAAGGGGAACAAGCAGAAGGATCCAGGATTATTGCTCTCTCCGCTCCGATTGGACAGCAACCGAGCTCAGCAAAGCAAGCTGCTTCTCTTTCGGTTGCTTCTTCTTCTGAAGATCTACCATTCCTCCGATCCAGGATGCCCCACTAATCCTAGCTCGGGACAAGTAATTGCATAGAGGAGATGGAGTTCATCGCCACAAGCAGTAGGTTTTCTAAAGGAGAGGAGGAGCAGGAGGAAGAGCAAGAAGAGGAGGTATCCACCATGCGTGAGATCCCGTTCATGACGGCCACGCCCACTGCCGACGCCGCAGCGTCTTTGGCGTCGACGTCCGCATCGGCCTCAGCGTCTGCGTCAGGAAGCAGTCCTCCCTCTCGATCCGGAGATGGCGCCGGACCTTCGGGGAGCGGCGGGCCGCCGGAGGTGGTGGAGAAGGAGCACATGTTCGACAAGGTTGTTACGCCGAGCGACGTGGGGAAGCTCAACCGGCTGGTGATCCCGAAGCAGTACGCGGAGAAGTACTTCCCGCTGGACTCCGCGGCCAACGAGAAGGGCCTCCTGCTCAACTTCGAGGACAGCGCCGGCAAGCCGTGGCGCTTCCGCTACTCCTACTGGAACAGCAGCCAGAGCTACGTCATGACCAAAGGCTGGAGCCGCTTCGTCAAGGAGAAGCGCCTCGATGCCGGCGACACCGTCTCCTTCTCCCGCGGCGCCACCGCGCGCCACCGCCTCTTCATCGACTGGAAGCGCCGCGCCGACAACCGAGACCCTCTCCGCTTTCCCGGCCGCCTCCCGCTCCCGATGATGCCGCTCTCGTCGCACTACAGCCCGTGGGGCTTCGGCGTCGGTGGTGGCAGCGCCGGTAGAGGGTTCTTCATACCGCCCTCGCCGCCGGCCACGCTGTTCGAGCACCGCCTGCGTCAGGGCTACGATTTCCGCGGCATGAGCCCCGGCATGGGGAGGCAGCTCCTCCTCTTCGGTTCCCCCTCCAGGATGCCACAGCACGCGCCGTTTCTCCTGCCCCGTGCTCCTCCTCCGCCGTCGCTGCACTACACGATGCATCAACAAGGCATCGGCGGCGTAACGACCGATTCGCCGGTGGTGCTCGACTCGGTGCCGGTCATCGAGAGCCCGAGGACGACCGCCACGAAGAAGCGCGTGAGGCTGTTCGGCGTGAACCTCGACAATCCGGGGCATATCGGAGATGACGGCGGTGGCCAGTCAAGCAATTACAACAGCGCACCGGCGCCATCGCAGATGCCCGCATCGGCATGGCGGCCAAGGGATCCTACGCTGAGGCTCCTGGAATTTCCTTCACACGGTGCAGAGGCGTCGTCTCCATCGTCTTCGTCTTCCTCCAAGAGGGAGGCGCATTCGGCCTTCGATCTCGATCTGTGACCTAAACAGAGGAAAAGAAAGGAAAGCTTAATTTCTTCTGTTTGATCTTCGTTTGTTCTCGTCATCTCACTTGTCATGTGGTTCAGTTATAACCTTTTCATGATAGCGGCAGTTAGGATTTGACATTGGTCCCCTTTTTGGCACTTGAATTTTTTATGTTAGTTTGAGAAGTCATAAAGAAATTAAGATTAGAATTTTGAAAGTTTTCTCCCAAATCCGTCTCAGGTTCTTCAGCATTCCCCTCTCAACTTGCATTTGCATTACATTACCATTGTACTCCGAACTTCAACACTTCATTATGATTTGATAGTAAAATCACTTCACCTACATGCATGTGATAACATATGTCTGCAAATCTGTTCATACTTCAGTCTCCTACCAACAAATTTTGGATACATGGAAATGCAGGCCAAAGCAGCACCTTAATGTCCCTGCATCATATTCATATGCTAGTATGTCTATATGTGAACTGATATTCTGCTAGATCAAATCCGCACCGCCGGCCGGCCGGGAGCACAGTCGATCCGTACCTGGATGGCACATTAACCTCTCATACATATGCAGCAGCTAGCAAAGTCAGCAGCAAGAGACTAAGAGACAAGTCCGAAGCAGCAACATTATATTTTTGCAGGTCAGATCTTAAAAACATATTCCGTTCTTTACTGCTCATCATCTCATAGTTACGGACGGCTCGAAGGCGAAGGCCTGCACATTCCTTTTATTTCGCCTTTCTGCCTCCACCTTTTTCTACAACTACTGTACTGCACTGTTCTACCTCTGTGTACCACATCTGTATCATACTCATTCGTACCGGGGTATGGATTCGACATATGGTATATGGAATAACAGTACTCAGTACGTAGCGGGCCGTTGCCGCCGGAACAAACGCCATTATTATTTTCCTAGCTTCCTTCTCTGGATTTACCACAGAGCTGAGGAAGAGGCGGCCAGAGGGGACACGGATTTAAACTCATGGAGTGGGCCAAATCACGTATAGTTTGGATTGTCTGGGCCTGGAGGGTATGCATGCAATGCAATGCAATGCCAATGCATGCACACAGTCCAAGAGATCTTTATGGTCGTGGCAGTCTGTAAAGAGGGGGCACTGGCCATAACTTCTTTGTACGACTGCTGGGAATTTATGGGGACCTCAGTACGAACCCCTCACTGTTGCAGTTGGAGTAGCAACAGTGAGCAGATGTACGCTTGTTGCCGGTGGAAGCAGCTGCTCGAGCTTCCTCTTCTCTTCTTCCTGTGGTTGCTGTTAGCATGATCATCCTCTTCCGTCGTCGATCGAGTCCTTTTTCTTTTTCACCTCACTCTGTTGAGTAGCTAGCTAGGACTGCACGGTGTGCGGATGTGTGCAGGGCGTGATGGCCGATGGGAGCAAAGGGGACGAGCCTAGCCGGCCTGGGGCTACCTAGGTATCGTGACCAAAACTAGCAATGTGTAGGAGGGGCGCAGTTTCTGTTGCACTGGGAGGCTAGGGAGATATTCAGAATAGATGGATCCATGCTGAACATCTCATCAAGAATTAAAGTACCTTTGGTTCATTGTAAGGTGGGAACGTGGAAAGGGAAGGAGAGGTCTTCAGGACAGTGACTACACCACCAACACCACAAAAGAATGGATAAGCAGTAGTAGTGTCTCAAATATGCAAGTCTATGCATGCTCTTTCTTCACTCTTTTCATTTTAAACTCCATCCATGCTCAGTCCATGCAGTTCATCAACCGTACCATCCATATGCTGTGTGTGCTGCTACTTGCTTCTCTACTCATGGCTGCCGCCTAGCTAGGGTACGGCTAGGTTAGCTGCCATTCGGGGAAAGTGCCTTTTTTAGCTAAGAGAGCATCTCCATAGGCTGAGACTGATCCTACATAAAACAGGAAACTAAAAGCTCTGAATCAGTATACTTGACTAGCTAGGACTAGGCGCACAAAATATAGGTTCTTACTGGAAAACTTTCCTTCTCTAGTCTCTCCGGAGTAGTTCTATCTTCAAACCTCACAAACCATGCATACTAGGGATTAGCACAAAGTCTGTCTAACTCCACGAAGAGAAGACATAGACACTCATGAACCACACAAGCTGTTCCAAGAATTAAGCCTTAATGAATTATTGCTTTCAAATTGAGTGCAAGGTTCTCCTATGAAAGAAAACATCTACTATATACTAAAAGCACAATACGATAATCTAAAACAGAGACACCACGTTGATCCACATCATTAAAATTATATTAGCCGTTAGATCTATATTTTAATGATCAAGATTGAAAGATTTTATGTAACAGGATAAGAGGTATGAGGACATATTTTGTAGACAGTTTGACACGTACGTGAGACCATGTGAAAAAAAAGAGTCCAGAGAATATACGTGAGACTATCCATAGGAAAAAAAAGAGTCTAGAGGATGTACGACTCCAATATAGATTTGTTTCAAAAAAAAAGTGATTATCCAATTTATGCACGTGACCTACATAAAACTAACATTACAGCTGATTTGCATAAATATAACTTCTGATCAAAAAATTTAATGATTTATACGTACATGAATATCAAATATACAGAAAAAATGGAACAGTTTAATTAACCATGCATTTAAATTGAGTTTGTACATCTCGATATCTTTGCGCTCATGTATATTTTAGTGCCAAATTTTATCATTTTTACACTGACCACGCATCAAGTCGATTTTTCGTGAAGCGACTTCGTGCTATGGGTGTGCGAAGATTTTTTTCACTTTTCTAGCATCTTAAAAGGCATCAAATAAAGGAAACACGCCAACTTTTATGACATGAGTGCATTGACGTGAAGTCGTGAAGATACACCGACCTATCATAACTAAATTACAAATGAGAAATTGATTAGTACCTCCCTAGCCACCTTTACCAGTTCTAAAGTTAAACAGAACATCAAGAGAATGGAACCAATGGAACCGTAGATGATCATTTGGCCGTATGTCTTTTTATATGATATAAAACTTGCTCCACAATAGGAGAAATCAAACAAAATCTTTCATACTTCCAATGACAATGCAAAATCAAACTCCTAAAAGAACATTTTTCTCATATCGGATGTTTGTATTCATATGGTCACAAATACAATACAATGATTATTCTTAACTGAAATACTTAATAATATCGTATTAATCCCCATGATCTAGAACTCTCACAAAAAACAGTACAATACAAAAAGCATTATGCATGGGAAATTATCACAGAAATCAAAACTCGCACCATTAATGTAATGTAATGTAGCCAATCTTTATTATTGGACCAATCTACAACTTCTTATTCAAGTGGCTGGTCATCCACACCAAACTGATTATTCATACCAAAAAACTAACCAAAAACATCAAAATCTACAGCAATATGAATTTCTTGCATTTATAAAATATATACATAAAGTATATTACACTAAAAAATGAGACATACTAGAAATTATCATAAAGAGCAAAACATCCCAACAACAATCTAATTGACCCATTTTGATCAGTGGACCAAAACTCTCTAGATATTCATAAGTTCTCCTGAACAAATAATTCTTGATTCATCATTATATAGAACTTGAAGTATCCATATCGCAAAAGCAAAAATATTTTAAAAGCACAATGTGGCAGAGGAAAGACAGGCATGCCAGAAGTTTGCACGGCAAAGAAAAACATCTACTATTATTAGTTTGGTGGATCATCGTTTTATTAGTAGACCACAAAAGAAGATCATCATAATATATCCAAGTTGATCCTAATCAAAATATTTTGACAATTGTACTTAGGCTTTCACAATCATAGATC
This sequence comes from Dactylis glomerata, assembly GCA_007115705.1. Lineage (NCBI taxonomy): Eukaryota > Viridiplantae > Streptophyta > Magnoliopsida > Poales > Poaceae > Dactylis > Dactylis glomerata. The sequence goes on from QXEO01001357.1 coordinate 1,059,671, forward strand.
GTCATAAATTTAATTATGCGCATATCACAACCGTAGATCTTCATAAAGCATATTATTTCCAATAATTATTAATAATAGAACAATACAATACAACTAAAGGATTTCATAAGTGTACACCATCAAATACTTCACAATAGATCCCAACTATTAGTTGGATACTTGCACTCCAACAATGTACATGTTGCGCACAGTATAAGAATATTGCACTTGACGGTAGACACGCTAATCCAAACTCGATGACTCTTGCGGATACAAGAATTTACCAGTGTCGTTTGGAAAGGCACTCACATGAAAGTCAGTGGAGGAGTATGCAAGGCTCAATGCTCGCTAAATTTAACGGATTAAAGCTCAACAAGAGCTCAACAAGCAGTTAATTTGTTCATTTTATCATGAACATTATGAAGATGATATGAATCACCAGGATGCATCAATTGGACTGTACATATTCTTTTAGTGTAACAAGGTCAATTAGATTGGTGCTCCTTAATTGATTTTGAGCTTTATGATACGTCATCCATAATCTATTGGCATTTTTTCAAGGATATATCCTGGAAGGTGTATCGGTTTTATAGAAGAACGATCAAGATGGTTGGTACAACGCCAAGAAGGCTAACCCGATACAAACACAATGACACACGACTTACAACGCAACCTACCTAAAAAAGAGGACTCATTAATTTAGAAATATAAAGCAAAAGATGTGAATAGAGGTTGAGGATCATTTATTAGACATACGCTTTTCAGAGTAAAATGATGATAGTGATATCACTATAAAAGTATAAATACAAATAAATCGGGTAATTACACAGAGAACTCCTCAATAATATTTGCTATTCAGTATCCATAACGAGCTACATCCATTATTTTTTTAATTGTTTTTTTGTTTTTTTAGAAATTCTTACGGGGCCTGCTTAAATTTGAGGTATATCAATCTCTGGAAGTTTTGTAGTTAGATTTTTTTTAAGATAGAATTTTAGAAAAAGATGTACGGCCAATGAGTTCCTATGGTTTACATTCTATTGTCCATCTAAAAATACATGAATATGTAAATGTGTTTGTAGATTACTTTTGACATATTGAATAATATGCTACTCTCTCTCACTATAATAAAATATAAAGGCGATGTCCTCGCATTTTCGAGGGCCACATTGCTAGTTAGGATTATAGCACTTCAATTTATATAACGTTTGTACGAAAAGAGATATGAGTATTGATATCCAACCCAATTGGGTGAAGAAATTTCATGCTAAAGAGGCCCGAGACTGCGACGCAACAATCCACTAATAATCTAGGAATTCCATCTTGTTTGTGTGTACAAATGTATAAATACACATGCTAGCTAGATGTTGCAATGACTCATAATACAAGCCTATTGTAGTTATCTACTCCCTCCGTCCATGAAAGAGTGTATTTTCAACTTTCTTGGAGAGTCAAACTTTTTCGACTTTGACCAAGTTTTCACAATAATATAATAATATGTATCAAAAGAGAAAGTTACATGATGAAAATATATTTGACTCTCCAAGATAGTTGGAATTACACTCTTTTGAGGACGGAGGGAGTAGACTGAAAATATGTAACTACAAAACACAGTCAATAATTCTACATAGAGGCTGCTATTAATATAATCTACCGCAGTTTATATCTAGTTACCATGCAATATACTTCTTCATTAATTATAATGATCGTTCTACAATATATTCCATCAATCTATCAGTGCGATGCAGAGGCTGGGCATACCCCTTTTCGAAAGAAAAAAATCAGTCTATCTATATATATGTTCGACACTCTATGTGAACAAAAGGCTGTTCAAATTTTAATATTTCTTAATGCGCTATGTAGGGCACTACTAGTAATAATTTACAAATAATATAGACTTGAACAAACCATAATTTTATTTGATACTGCGTAGGAGATGAACTAACCATAATCGATGCAAACTTCTTGATTTCAGTGCCTATGTCCGTACAGTTTCCGTTAGCATAGGCAGGGTCTAGTATTATTGCTCTGTGTATCATAGCCTCCTCATTACCTGTAAGACCTGCGACATAACTTTATTTTATCTTGACCCAGTCATCCAGATTAGACCGCTAGGTTTCTTATGAACAGGCGAAATGACAACACATGTGCTTTATTCTGTCCATATCTACTTGGTAGTACTAAGCTATATGTTCCTCTCATCTTCTTCACTTTTTGCGGTGATAATAATTAACCTATCTGGTTGACTGATTGTGACAACCAAATGAACAAGCCTTTATTCTATGGTGAAAAGGCCAAATACCTTTGCCAGGGGGTATGTTTCCTTGGGAATGAAGTTCGACTGATTAAGGTTGACCTGAAATAAAAAGCCCCAAGACATATTGTAAAATTGCCAGGTCAATCGTCGCCTATATTTGATGTCATCCACATGGAAAACAAGCATGAAAACTGTTCACATGCCTAGCTAAGAGATATATGTATCATCAGTATTATCATTTTGCTTGAGCAAGGTAGCAAATCAATAATAATGGGCAATTTGTCTACTTTGTCTAACTATAAAACAACTAATTATAACATATATAGCCCTTCTTTTTTGGATTTTGTACTTATCTATAAATTTGTTATTAGGGAGATTTGGATCAAATTTCTATAGCTTATGCAGAATTGATATGTACTAAAGCATATGCATCAAACATATGTCAGCACGTAACTTTTCATTATCTATTTTTATATCAACTCATAATAGTTTCATGCTGCAATACCAGGGTGTAATATGTGTATTTTATTTATTAGCAAATTCCATGGTTTTGCTGAATCATTAATTTGTTTATGTTGTGGTTTGAGAAGTTTTAAGTGATCAAACTATGTTTAAGAAATGGTTATAGATCACTGAAGTAATTCCTAATTAATCGTGGATATCATATTTGAAGCACTGATTCTTAACAGGGTAACAACTAACCAGAGATTTTTATCACAAAATAAATCGCAAAGTATGTGTATCGTGTGTGTGTTGGAAATGAAAATTAAGGTGAATAGTGGTTCAAAAATCAAATCCAATAGCAGCCCTTGCACGTTAGCATTATGTGTGGTGGTAAATCAATTTAAAGTATCTGTATCTGATTGTATATCCACACTCTTGCTACTTTACAATCGTAGGGTGGATAATAAATGGTTTTCAAACCTTAAGACTATTTGGTTTGCATATTTAGTTATGAATATAGCTGCTACATTTACTATATTTGTATACCTTCTATAGAGAAAGGGAATTACTAAGAATCTAGACTATTTCATGTGAAATAGCTGCAAATTTCCAATTCAATCATGTTGAGTAAATTCTTGACGCTGCAACATGGATCGATACGTTATGGCTGATTCGGTTTTAAGAATTTTGTCTAATATGTAGTATTATGGACAGGAAAATTGGTGGAAAAAAGAAACTCTATATATTTTAATTAAAAATAAGAACAGATTTTGTGACCTTAGTATTGTTTGCCCTCCCTTATATACTGAAATTGGGTGTGAATAAAGGACTTAGATCTTTGACTTGTGAATACTATAAACATACATATTTTGATTTGTTTGGTGAATGAAATATTCAAACATTTTCGTGAATATTCTTTCAGGATAACACAATTTATAATTTCTAGTGGAATGCACATTACTTATAATTTAGACCACAAGCAACAGCTGCACATTCAGGCCATTAAAATTTGGGATAGATTTTGAACTTATATATGTACACATTTATGTTGTGACGTACTCCCTATGTTCCATATTACTGTTATAGAAACAAGTGAACATACACATTAAAATGTATCTAGATACATGTGAATTAGCAAAAACTAATATGGAAACGGGAGTAGTATATATATGAGGGCATAGATGGAGTGCGGCTAAATGTAGGAAGGGCTACATGCAGCCTATTTTCTAAAAAATTGAAAACAACAATTTAACATTTTAAAAAAATCGAACAAAAAATTCTAGCATTAGACAATGATTTATTCTACCAGTGTGCAAAAAATCGGTGTGAAATACTTTGTATTCTAGTCTATGCAAAATTGACAAATTTGTAGATATATAGTAGTGAACAGTGCACCTTTTCAAATCTCCAAACTTTGTCAGATTTTGTCATTTTTGTGTATCCCGGATTACTTAGTATTTTTCCTCGAGATTTGCAGATTCGTAGAATACATAATTGACTACACCTAGGATTTTTTTTCAGAATTTTTTGTAACTTCAAATTATAGTTCCAAATTTTGATAAAAATACAAGGCTACATGTGTAGCCCGGGCACCAATCGTAGTTTCTAGGCATATATGTGCTTATTGGGCATTGAACCATTGACATGTATTTCAAGTTGACCTTTGTCTGAATAGGAGGGCCTTGTGTATGTACTAGTTCATGCCTACAAAGGCCTTTGACTCTGTGGGACGGGCCTATCTCATTGATGTCCTTTCGGCTCACGGATTTGGGCAGTCTTGGCGCAATTGGGTGTTCCTATCCCTTGCATCGGTAACTTCTAGGGCGCTCCTCAATGGTGACCCAGGTCCTCCCATCTGGCATGCTATGGGGCTGTGCCAAGGTGACCTGCTATCACCGATGCTCTTCATCCTCGCCATCGACCCACTTCAGTGCATTCTCTCTATGGCTACCCAACACGGCATCCTCATCCCTATTTGTTCGCGCTCTACAAGCTGTCGCATTTCACTATATGATGACGACGCCGGAATTTTCATCAAACCTATCAAGGATCTTCGAGCCATCACTGCCATCCTAGACACCTTCGGAAAGGCTAGTGGCCTTGTTACCAACATGGCAAAGACTGAGGTTTTTCTGGTACGCTGCGATGACATTGATCTTGATGATATTCTTTCGGCTTTCCTAGCCAAGATCGCCACCTTCCCCAGGAAGTATCTAGGTCTTCCTCTACATTTTAGACGGCTTCGCAAAGTTGACCTACAACCACTCATCGACAAGATCGCAGACAAGTTAACATGATGGATGGGGAAGAACCTGGCGCGCCCCGGTAGAGTCACACTCGCCAAGACGGTCCTCTTCACCACCGTTGTTTACCATGCCACGGTCATTCCACTATCCGACTGGGCATGCCGCAAAATCATAAGGATTGCTAGAAGATTCATCTGGGCTGGCGACACTGGAGAGCATGATACTCGTGGCCACACTTTGGTTAATTGGAAGACCATATGCCGCCCAAAGAGCCTAGGTGAGATTGGGATTCCAGACCTTCAATGCTCTGTGTGTGCCCTTAGGCTGAGATGGCTTTGGCTACAATGGGCTGACCCACAGAGACCATGGTCGGGCTCTAAGCTCCCCATTGACGAAGCGGACATGGCACTTTTTAGGGCATCCACGAAGATCACGTTGGGAAATGGAGAAAAGACATCATTCTGGCATGACAACTCGTGTGCCCGTGGACCTCTACAACAATGGACGCCAAACCTTTATAGGATTGCAACAAGGAAGAAGCGCTCTGTCGCGAAGGAGACAATAGGAAATAATTGGATTCGGTCTGTCGCCAGCATGTCCGTGCAGCTTTCACAGTACTTGGAGATATGGGACTTTGTGCACGCACTTCAGCTTGTGCCGGAGCAGCCAGACTCCATCTCTTGGACTCTGGCCCCTAATGGATCTTACAGCACTAGCTCCGCTTACCACGTCCTACCATGTCCAATTCCTGGGTAGCCACCCTCATTTCGATGCGCAGAAAATATGGAATGCAAGCCCTAAGCCCAAGTGTAAGCTTTTCTCCTGGCTCGCACTTCACGGGAAGCTGCTCACGGCTGACATGCTGGCTATTAGAGGACGGGAGCATAACCCCACTTGCCTCCTTTGCCTCACTGCGTCAGAGACCGACACCCATCTCTGCAAGGACTGCCCTTTCACTAAGGTAATATGGTCGCATGTGCAATCTTGGGACACCGAGGACCCCGGACCTCAACCTCACAGTTATCCTACCATCTTCGACTGCTGGGAAGAGATCATGCAAGGGAAGGTCAAGAAGGAGCAGCGGCATATCAGTGGACGTCTGCTTTATGCTATATGGAACGCACGGAAACAAAGGAATAGGTGCATTTCCACAGCTAAGCGCCTAACTTACATTGAGGTGTCTTCGATCGCTAGGGAAGACATTCTGCAAAGGGAGCGTGCTTTCACGCCCTACGTGCCAGCTATCCCAGCTGAGCCTGATTAGGCCTTTTTTGTTTTTTTCCGGTGGTTTTAGCATGTTACCACGATAATCGAAATATGCCACTCTTGTACAATGTGTTTTTTCCTACTTTAAAAAGACAGTGCTCCTCGGTTGCTCCCAAAAAAATATATCGTGCATTGACATGCAGTGCATATACACATACTTCACTAGTCGAAAAATGGACATCAATACCGGTTCCAGAGGGCCATTTGTACCGGAAATCAAACCGGTACAAAAGATTCGGGACAAAAGCCCCCCCCCCTCCCCTCTTTGGTACCGGTTCCTTACAAACCGGTATTAAAGGGGCCTCCACGTTGGCTCCCAGGAGAGAGCAGGGCTAGGGACCTTTGGTACCGGTTTGTAACACGAACCGGTACCAAAGGAATTCAGGGTTTAGGGTTTTAGGAGGGGTTTAGGGGTATCGGACCATTTCATCGTACGAGGATCACGTCGATGTGCCAGAAACGCGTTTGGATTTAGGAGTACATGAAGATCAAGGTAATGCATATAATATAACACATGTAATTGCATAAGATCGCAAATTAAGTAGTACATGCATGAAGATCGATCTTCATGCATAGTGGTACTCTCCGAGGCATACTATCTATTACATGTAGCATAGTGGTACTCTCCGAGTCAAACTATATATTACATGTAGATCTTCATTCATAGTGGTACTCTGCGAAGTTAGGTATGACGTCCCGAAGAAAAAATCCTGCCAATTCCTCGCCAATTGCTTTGAAGCGGTGCTCGATTGGGAGCCTGTCACGCTTTCTTGCCAACTGTAAAAGAATGAGATTCAAATGAATACATGAGCTATGTATATATATATATATATATATATATATCAAATCACAATCAAACAATTATGACTGAAACTTAGCACAAGTTATGGTAACAAAATAAATTTGTGAATATTGTTTTCGTACCTCTCTATTCCTTTGATTATTCGTTCTCTCGCTGACAATCTTATGGATGTTCTCGCAAACATAGTATCCACATAGATTAGTCCCCTCAGGTTGCTTCGCGCATTTCTGTACAAGAATATAATTCAATCAAATAATAATCAAGTATGATAAAGGTGTGTGGACCTAGGTAGTACTACTTACTTTGTTCGCACGCCATATCAGCTTCGGTTTCCATCCACCGGTCGGATCTTCCTGGATGAACGTTTGCCATACGCTGCCCGACAAAAGAAAATGCATAAAAGAGTTATTAATTTGTTGATATCAGGAAATTAATGAAAAAACCGATAAGAATTAAAATTACCTTTTGAGCATATCAAAAGCCGACTTGTATAGTATAGGCTCTTTGGTTAGTGAGTCAAAGACTTCAACATCTCCATCGTACATTTTAATGACGATAAGAATAAAGTGGAACCTGCGCACGTTTAAATATGCAGTGTCATACATATAAGTCATCAGTTAAAATTTTAACATATGGTGAGCAAAATAGAATGTGTTATAGGACAGTTACACTTACTTGAAGTTGTAAGGCCAAAGTATTATCTTTTTGTCACGTTGTCGCTTCAAAAACCTTAGCAAAGTCTCTGGTGTATCCTTGTTATAGATGGGATCTTCTATGGTTTTTTCATGCATTGTATCTGGGTCAATGAACCCAATGTCCGTGATTTCATCCCTTTTGCATTCGAGCTTCTTCGATCTGCATAATATAGTGCACAAAAGATTAAATTGAGGATAATTTGTAGACAATGAATGAGCTGAGCTAAAGACTTCTCAAATTATATTAATAAATCACTTACAGACAATAGCAACTGATGATAGATTTGTCGATGGCCCGGAGATTGTATAACTGAAAAAGTTCGAGGAAGTCAACGCTCACAGAGTATTCTTGGAAGTAGTGCTCATCCTTAACTTGCACCATGATACAATCAATCCCTCTCTTTGTGGCATTAGTGTACCATGCATTCAAATTACGCATACATGTTGGTAGCGACCTGATATTCTCGACCAGATCTTTCCCTTGAACAAATTGATATACTACTTCAGCGATGGGGTAATCAATTGTGTTTTGTCGAGAACTTTCAATGGCCTTCTCGTCAAACACCTTGAGAGGGGGGACCGATTGAACGGGTTGTTCTCCGAGCTGGTACACTTGTTTCCTAGTTTTCGCCGAGACCACCGATTGATCGGGTTTTTTCACCTCCACCATAGCGTCATACGACTTTTCAATAGAACGCCTATAGTCAGATGGCGGCGATGGTGGAGGGTCATATAGATTCTCAACGGTACGAATAACTTTCACCGGATCTAGAGTCTTCTCAAAAGGTATCTCTGGCACTTTCTTAGCAAAATGTTTTGCCACCTCGGACTTAGAGATTTCGCTGCATTCCTCGATAGTTCTTTCCCAAGGTAACTTCTCAATAGGCGGCAGTGGTTTCTCCTTTCTAGGTCTCTTCCTAGGCGGCGTACCGTTCCGCTTAAAAAACGCAGTCTTACGCGGAGGATCTCAAGATGGTGGACTCGCGCTGGGGTCCCTCTCCGGTAGGTGTGGACTTTGCTGCTCATGTGGACTGCTACCAGGCGGAGTCGATGGCCATTGCTGCTCATGTGGAATTTGCTGCTCATGTGGACTGCTACGAGGAGGAGTCGGTGGCCTTGGCAAAAGGACGATGTATTTCTTGGACCATATGGCGAAACCGCGCTTGACATCGGCCAGTGTCTTCTCTTCGTCACCTCCAGGAAAATCAAGCTCCATTGTTTCAAAACCCAGAACAACGTCATCCACCCCGACACGAACACAGCCAGCTGGAATGGGCATATGATGGTGCATTGCTCCATCTTCATTTGGGTAAACATAGCCGACCGCCACCTTAACGGACACGTTCCTCATTTGCACATGTAGCTCGCAATCTGTCTTCTCCGTGACATAATCCACGGGGTAGCTTCCTGCACATTCAAGATGCGAGGAACCCACACTGCTTCTTCGCTGAGATGGGGCGGCATCGGCTTGAGGATCTTGTATAAACAGCGGCTGATCAGGTGCCCTCTGATTTTTCTCAAGCACCTCTACCCTATTTATCAATTCCGCTAACCTGTCTAAGTCCTGCTTCTTCTTTCTCGAACGGCTTCTATAAGTGTCAGCGCACTTCGGCCATGCTTCCTTCATGGTGACACACCTGGGAGGGCTCGTATCCGTCCAACGTGTTCCGCATTCCCAAGAGCGAGTGTCAGCTCGTCATTCTCTCTATCGGGAATGTACTCTCCCTTTCTAACTTTTTCAATTGCATCTATAAGCTGCGTCGTGATTGCATTAACTTTTTCCTTCCATTTTCCCTTTGCAACGATCTGCCCTGTCTTTGGGTCCAACCCTGCCCCATGCGCGAACAACCAGAACTTGGACCGGTCGGGCCAGTCCCATGTCTGTGGAGTGATTCCTGCCTCCATCAGTTTAGCTTCAAATGCTCTCCACTTCGGAATGGCAGTCTTGTAGCCACCTGACCCCAAATGATGGAAATGTTCCTTCTTTGAAGCATTTTTCATAATTGTGACTGATCGGGACACAGCAGTAAAAGATTTCTTATAGCTCTTAAATGCGGGCCAGTGATCTTTTATCTTCACTAGACTTCCAGTGAATACTGGATCTTTATCTGCATATCTGGCCCATAAATTTTTCTTCCAGGTTTGGAATTGTGTGGCCATCCTCTTAAGAGTCCATTCCTTGACTTTCTTCTTCTGGCCTTCCGTCATGTCTTCCGGTAGGCTAAAGTGTGTCAGTAGACTGTCCCAAAGAAAAAGTTTTAGAGTATCATTGACATAACTAGCTTCAGCCCCTGCGTTCTTTGGCTTATGCCACTCTGCAATGCTGATCGGTACATGGTCCCTAACAAGAACTCCAGCTTGGTTTATAAATTTACGGCAGTGCTCTTTGGGCTCCACCGGTTGACCACTAGCCTTAAATGCGGTGAGGGCTAACCTACCCTCGCCCTTTAGACGTTGCGTCGGGCCTCGTTGCTTTTTAACAGATTTGCTCGATGATCCAGAAGGCTAAAAGAAAAATGATTCGTTAATAAGTGTAATACAAATAAATCAATGCATCAAGTGATGAACATATAGCCTTGATATACACCTCGCCGGAGTTTATTAAGGACACTTCGTTGTCTCTTCTTTCTTCAGACTCAAGTCCCTCACCGACATCGTTCAAAAATTGTGAGCCGAAATCATCGTCATCTCCATCGGGTTCTCCATTGGGTTCCGGTCCACGGGCACTCTCAAATATCATTTTCTGCACCATTTCTTCTCGCTCCTCATCTCGGATGAAGGTGTCGTCCTCCATAGCTCAATGTCACTGCAAAATTAAGTGCAATTATTTTGTTTTTATTAATGGACAAGATATATGTATAGGATGACAACAATGTCTTATAGAACACTTGTACCATGTATACTATAGAAGAACTCGGACATATATGGAAGGGGACCACATGGAATTGAGGATTAAAACCATGAGAACAACTAGTGGTAAATCTAGATTTCAAGGTCAAGAAAATACACATGCATAAGACACACGGTTAAGGTGAGACGAATTCACAACACAACAACATCATTATCTCGAGAAACAAGTAAGCATGTCAAGAAAATACACATGCATAAGACACACGGTTAAGGTGAGACGAATTCACAACACAACAACATCATTATCCTTCATAGTTTCACTTACAGCACTATGATGGAGATTTCACAACACAATAGGGAGTCCAGCATGCAACAACATACATAGCAGCAACATTTGTTCAGATTTCAGAACATACATTAGTTATATTTGATTTTCTTTTTGATTACTTATATTTGATTAGTTATATTTGATTTCCTATTTTCTTTTGATTAGTTATATTTGATTTTCTTTTTGATTAGTTATATTTGATTTTTCTGTTGCAGTTTCTATTGATCATATGTTCGCTTAATAATTAAGTGTCGGTTAGCGTGGCGGCACGCTGCGTCCGTGAGAGGAAAAGGGCGGGAAGAAAAGGGCGGAAAGAAAAAGGCGGAAAGAAAAAGGGCGGGAAAATGATTGAACAGGAAAAGAAGTACATATGTCAACTGAAAATTAAGATACATGGCCAGATTAAGTCACAATCGGCCGAGCTTGTTTTTGAATGTTGGAGTGATTCAGTCATAGTCGTGCCTAGCCCTATAAACGTCGCCACTGTAGTCGTCGTAGTCGCCGGTGTCATCGTCGCTGGCATCGGGGTCGCGGTAGTCGAACCTCGACTGGTGAGCACGCGTGGGCTGAGACTGAGGGTAGCGCAGGCGGGGGCCACGGTAGGCCATGACGCTCTGGAGAGTCCTGCCGCGCCACCATAGCCGACGGCCGGCCTCGTTGAAGTTCGAACGAGGCGAGCCATCCTCCTCGTGCCTGGCAAGCGCACTCTCACGCCGATTGATGAAGAAGGCGTCCCAAGTCGGGCTGTAGTCGGGATGCCACTGAGGATTCCTCCGCTGCTCTGGCGTGAGCTCGAAGTAGTAGTGGTTCGTGATGGCCATCTGGCGCGCCACACCTACAGGGACAGGAGGGACCGGTACGCCTCCGACGCTCAGCATCCAGCCGGTGGGGACGCGGTAGCCCGGCGGGCAGGGGTAGTTTGAGGCGCAAAGCGTCTCCGCCTCCCGGGGGGTTAGAGATACGATGGAAGCCATGGAAGAGAGTGATGAGGTTTGCAGATATGAGTCTAGATGTGATATGTAAATGGAGGCCAAGCCTACATATATATAGTGAAAAATGGCGGGAAGACGGAGGCGGGAAGCGGTGGAAAGCGCGGGAAGAAAATAGGCGGGAACGCAGTGGCGGGGGGAACCATCTAACCTTTAGTCCCGGCTGGTGGGTACAACCGGGACTAAAGGTGGTTTTTGTGTCATCTAACAAAACTGTCGGTGGGATAAGGACGTGTGGGTAACCTTTAGTCCCGGTTGGTGGGTGCAACCGAGACTAAAGATGTCAGCAGGATAAGGACGCGTGGGTGGATGCACTGCTCGATGAGATAAGGACGCGTGGGTGGACACACGATGCCCCTGTCAGAGGAACAAGACAAAGTAGAAGCGATGGAAAGCGCGGGAAGAAAATAGGCGGGAACGCAGTGGCGCGGGGAACCATCTAACCTTTAGTCCCGGCTGGTGGGTACAACCGGGACTAAAGGTGGTTTTTGTGTCATCTAACAAAACTGTCGGTGGGATAAGGACGTGTGGGTAACCTTTAGTCCCGGTTGGTGGGTGCAACCGAGACTAAAGATGTCGGCAGGATAAGGACGCGTGGGTGCATGCACTGCTCGATGAGATAAGGACGCGTGGGTGGACACACGATGCCCTTGTCGGAGGAACAAGACATGATTACACAAAAATTTCCCTCATACAATAACATCATTACACAAAAATCCATATTGAGATACACAAGTTATGATCCCTATCTAGTCTTCTGAGTTTTCTTCTTGTGTTTCCCTTTCTTCTGATTGCGACGCAGCCATGGACAATCTTCATTATTTAAAATGATGCTTGGGTCAGTTTTCACCTTGAAGGGTGGAATATCATCAAACTTATTATAATCTTCTGACATGTCTGTCTTGTCCTCTACTCCCACGATGTTTCTTTTTTCTGAAAGAACTATGTGGCGCTTTGGCTCATCGTATGATGTGTCCTCTTGCCTTTCTTTTCTTTTTTTCGGTTTGTAGACATGTCCTTCACATAAAAAACCTGAGCCACTTCACTGGCTAGGACGAATGGTTCGGTGTCGTACCCTAGATTCTTGAGATCCACTGTAGTCATTCCGTACTGCGGGTCTACCTGTACCCCGTTTTTCAGGTTGAACCATTTGCACCGGAACAAAGGGACCTTGAAATTAGGTCCATAGTCAAGTTCCCATATCTCCTCTATGTACCCATAATATGTGACCTTCTTCCCATTGTCCTCTGCTGCATCAAAGCGGACACCACTGTTTTGGTTGGTGCTCCTTTTATCTTGGGCGAATGTGTAAAATGTATTCCCATTTATCTCGTACCCTTGAAATGTCGATATAGTCGAAGATGGTTGCTTGGCCAACAAGTATAGCTGTTCTTCATCAGTGACATTCATGAGCCGTGTTTGCAACCAACCGCCGAAAGTCTTCATGTGTTCTCCATCAATCCAATCTTCACGTTGCTCCGGGTATTCAGAGCGTAAAATATTCTTGTGTTCCACTTTGTACGGAGCCACCAAGCTGGAATTATGTAGAATTGTATAGTGTGCTTGAGTGAAAGAATGTCCGTACATACACATTGTTGCTTTCTTTCCTAGCGTGCCTTTTCCACGCAGTCTCCCCTCATAGCGCGATTCAGGAACACCGATCGGCTTAAGGTCAGGAATAAAGTCAACACAAAACTCAATGACCTCCTCTGTTCCATAGCCCTTGGAGATGCTTCCTTCTGGCCTAGCACGGTTATGAACGTATTTCTTTAAGACTCCCATGAATCTCTCAAAGGGGAACATGTTGTGTAGAAATATAGGACCGAGAACACTAATCTCTTCGACCAGGTGAACGAGGAGATGCGTCATAATATTGAAGAAGGATGGTGGGAACACCAACTCGAAGCTGACTAGACATTGCACCACATCCTTCTGTAAATTTTGTAGAGTTAGTGGATTGATCACCTTCTGAGAAATTGCATTGAGGAACGCACATAGCTTCACAATGGGTACTCGAACATTTTCTGATAGAAGCCCCCTCAATGCAACCGGAAGTAATTGTGTCATAATCACGTGGCAGTCATGAGACTTTAGGTTTTGAAACTTTTTCTCTGACATGTTTATTATTCCCTTTATATTCGATGAGAAGCCAGACGGGACCTTGATGCTACTCAGGACTTCAAAAAAGATCTCCTTCTCTTCTTTGGTAAGAGCGTAGCTGGCAGTACCTTGATACTTCTCTGGATTCAGGTTGTTTCCTTCGTGGATACATTGCTGGTCGTGTCGTGCATCCGGTGTATCTTTTGTCTTCCCATACACGCCCAAGAAGTTTAGCAGGTTCACGCAAAGATTTTTCGTCACGTGCATCACATCGATTGCAGAGTGAACCTCTAGGATTTTCCAGTAGGGTAGCTCCCAAAATATAGACATCTTCTTCCACATGGGTACATGTCCGTCAACATCATGCGGAACAGATTGTCCGCCAGGACCCTTTCCAAAGATCACTTTTAAATCCTTGACCATATCATATATAACATCCCCAGTAGGGCGGGTAGGATTCATTCGGTCTTCTGCCTCACCTCTGAAATGCTTTCCTCTCTTTCTTACTTGATGTTGTTTTGGAAGAAATTGACAATGCCCCATATACATATTCTTGTTTCTCAAATATATACTGTCAGTCTCACCTAAACAGTGTGTGCATGCATTGTATCCCTTGTTTGACTGTCCTGAAATGTTACTAAGAGCAGGCCAATCATTGATGGTTACAAACAACAACGCTCGTAGGTTAAATTCCTTTTGTTCGTGCTCATCCCAAATAGGTACACCTTCTTCACGCCACAACTGTAAAAGTTCTTCAACCAATGGCCTCAGGTACACATCAATGTCATTGCCGGGTTGCCTCGGGCCTTGGATGAGCACTGGCATCATAATAAACTTCCGCTTCATGCACAACCAAGGAGGAAGGTTATAGATACATAGAGTCACTGGCCAGGTGCTATGACTGGAGCTCTGCTCCCCGAAAGGATTAAAGCCATCTGTACTTAGACCAAATCTTAAGTTCCTTGCGTCATCTGAAAATGACTTGTACTTTCTATCGATTTTTCTCCACTGCGATCCGTCAGCGGGGTGTCTCAGCATCACATCTTTCTTACGGTCCTCTTTGTGCCATCGCAACAACTTGGCATGCTCTTTGTTTTGGAACAAACGTTTCAACCGTGGTATTATAGTAGCATACCACATCACCTTCACAGAACCTTCTTCCTGTGGGTGGACTCGCCCTCAACATCGCTAGGGTCATCTCGCCTGATCTTATACCTCAATGCACCACATACCGGGCATGCATTCAAATTCTCGTACTCCCCGCGGTAGAGGATGCAGTGATTGATGCATGCATGTATCTTCTGCACCTCTAATCCTAGAGGGCAGACAACCTTCTTTGCTTCGTACGTACTAGAGGGCAATACGTTCTCCCCTGGAAGCATCTTCTTTATTATTTTCAGCAACTTTTCAAATCCCTTGTCAGAAGTACCATTCTCTGCCTTCCATTGCAGCAATTCCAGTGTGGTACCCAGTTTTTTCTGGCCATCTTCGCAATTTGGGTACAACAGTTTGTTGTGATCCTCTAACATTTTCTCCAACTTCAACCTCTCATTTTCACTTCCGCAGTTTATCTTCGCATCAAGAATGGCCCGACCCAAATCGTCATCGGGGTCATCAAAAATGGGCTCATCAAAAATGGGCTCTTCTTCAGCTTCGTCTTCCCCCATACTACTATCACCGTCTTCAGTGAACATAGGATAGTTGTCACTATCCTCTTCTTCTTTGTTGCCTTCCATTATAACCCCTCTTTCTCCGTGCTTGGTCCAACAATTATAGCCGGGCATGAAACCATTCTCAAGCAGGTGGAAGTGAAGGGTCTTTGAGGTAGAGTAATCCTTCGTATTCCTACAGGAACTACATGGACAATAAATAAAACCATTCGACCGCCTGTTTGCCTCCGCCACGTTGAGAAAATAATGCATGCCAGTAATGACGTCGGGATGGCATCGGTCACCGTACATCCATTGTCGATTCATCTGCATTATATAAGTATATCAAAAATCATTAATTACACAACATCATGGATATATGAGTGACCAACTTAATTAATATTCAAGCTCATCACATAAAACTAAGTTTTTTTTATTAAAAAAAAGAGGCTCACCGAAGTGGTACAGTGCCGGCTAGGGGAAGACGCTGGCGATCGACGGCGGTGAGGACGGGGACGATACTAAAACCTACAAATCATACTTTAATTTGAGCTCAATTGCATACAAAAAGAATGAAATCCCTAACTTAGGCATTTCATCAAACACCTTGCTAGCACTAGAAAAATAATACGAGTTAAACTAGCAAAGAAATGAGCTAAATTAGGAACGCCGGAAGAAAGGATGATATTGCTAACCCTTAGATAGATGGGTGCCGTCAATCTTGATAAAATGGTGGATAAAAATGAAGATTTATTGGAGTGTGAGAGGTGCAAAATATTTGGAAATGTGAGAGAGGAGAAGGAGAAGGGAAAATGAGATGCAGGGATCGAGCTGAGGAAATAGGGCAGGGGCCCTTTAGTACCGGTTCTTCAGACGAACCGGTACTAAAGGTTCAGCTCTGGCCCCACCTCCGCCTCAAAATTGGACTAAAACCCTTTCGTACCGGTTCGTAATATGAACCGGTACAAAAGGCCCTCAACGAACCGGTATTGATGTTGCTCGGCCGGCTGGGCAAGTGAACCGGTACTAATGCACCCTTTAGTACCGGTTCATACGGGAACCGGTACTAAAGGCTTAGACCGATGCCCATTTTTCCAGTAGTGCTTGCATGTTGATGGAGAGAAGAGAATGATGAGCTGAATACATGCCCTCGTCGCGGCTAGATGCTTTCCTCTGTGGCGGGCGCCTGTCTCATTGCGAGGTTAATAATACCCGGTACGGCATTTGGCGCTGTGCCTGTGCGGCTGCGCGCGAGCTGCATGCGACTATATACGTCCGAGCCCTGACGACTAGTCTTCCTGATCGGTGGCATGCATGGAATGCCTTTGAACTATGACAGGTGCTGTGCCCCACAGGCCAAAGCTGCGAGCCGTGTCTCTTGTGTTGTAGTAGTATATAACTTGTGTAGCAGCAGTACATACAAAGGAGTAGCAATTTTCCAAGTGTGGCTCCGCCCAGCGTCAGCCTTTTGCTCTTGCATGCTCCTGTGTCACAGATAAGCATGGTATCATTGTATTGGAGTGAGTGATCATTATTAGACAGATGTGAGTTTGTAGCTCTAAAAAGCAACACACTACTTTTTTCAAATAGAGCCAAATGCTTTGCCGGGAGCGATGTTTTGGCTCTTGGGTGCATATGCTCCCTTTATTTTAAAATGCATCTTTGACACATTTTGAAATATAAAAAAACAACTCAATCAAAAAAATTGCGTGTACGCTTCACATGCTACATGTGCACAAAGTCTTTCCATGAAAAATCGACTTGTCGTTTGGACCATGTAAAAAGATAAAATTTAGTGATAAGAATAAGGCTGTTGATGAGACGTGCTTTTATCTTTTTACATCGATCACAACAAATATTGTTTTTTTTGCAAAACCGCACAAACAAATTAATTGTCGAGATGTAAATGCGAATTTTTTTGTTACAATTCTTTAAGACATGGAAATATTTTTTTTTTTGGTGGAGGGAGCATATGCGCCTAGGAGCCGAATTGAATTTCGATTAAGAAGAGTTTAGTTAAAACTAGCCAATTGGCTCAAATACAAAGCCTATAATTGCGGCATAATACAACTAACTGTTTCGTGCTTGCAAAGTTGGCAAAGGAAACGATTTGACAAACAACGATGGGCAGGCCTACCCACCTTAAACTTGGTTTTGGAGGATCGACCAAGCAAAATAATTGCATTTGGTGCGCCCAATTATTCCATATGTACAAATGAGAATACTTAGACAACCTTTCTAACATTGATCAATAAAGGTAGCTGGTAATGATCTTTGTGTGTGGCTTTGAATAGTTTCTTATAAACAATGCACATCCTACAAAAATTTATGATCCTTTGAGCGATTAATTCATTTTTTATTTGGAACAACAGACATTCCATCTTTTTTATAACACAGTGAACGGGACTACCCCATTAGACATAGAATATATATAAAATATTTGGAGGCTTCAACTAATTTGATTACTTTTTCCTTGTCATTTCTTTCATTTTGGATTAAGGCTTGTGGACGTTCAACAACAGGGTTTGCATCCTCCTTCTCCAAATTAATTTTGTGCATGCATAAAGCTAGGCTTTTACCTTCTAGATCATCAAGAGAGTATCCAATTGTTTCCCTATGGGCCCTCATAACATTCAGTAAACTTTTTTATTCTCTAGTTGAAAGGTTAGCACTAATAATAATAGAATAAATTTTATTTTCATCAAGTAAATCATATTTCAAGTGTTCGGATAATGGTTTAACTCAAAAATGGGTTCTGCCTTAGGTGGAGGTGGCTCTCCTAAATCATCAGGTGGAATATTGAGTTGCGATTAGTGGAATTTATATAGGGTTTTGAGCATATTTTTTTATTATAAAAACACTCATCTCATGCTTCATCTAGCAATTATTATGTCCATTATACGTGATTAACTTATCAATTCATTTTTGTGTGAGTGTGCACACGTTTTAGTTTCATTAGGATTTTAGTATGTTTCATTGTCTTTGGGGTGTGTGTGTGTAGGTGTTCTAGACATTTATGAACAAAGCAAGGTGAAAGGAGGCAAGAGGAGGCAATATGGAGCAGTTACATGCACTAACACTTAGCCATATGGAGGGTGGAAAAGTGACATTTTTCACCATCACAAAACAAAGATCCAATATCATGGTGTTTTAGCCCTAGTCCATACAAATCCAACGAGCCAAAGAACATCCCAATCAGATTTTTATGAGGAAATGATGGATAAAATTATATAAATAGGTCCGGCGGTTTAACGACCAGTGGTTAGGGCCTGCCATACCACATAATATGGGCGACAGAAATCAGCATATATAACTTCCTCGATTCTTCACCGATTTCTCCCTCGTTTGCTCCTAGCCTTCAGTTAGGTGATAAGGACAGTTGGGGGGTTGTTCGGATGCTTCCTAGCGCCTATATAAGGAGGGAAGATCCACCACAAAGAGACATCTCCATCTATGACACATGGGAGTGCTACCGGCGTGCTGCCTCCATCTTAACCACTCCACCTCAATTACTACCACGAAGAATAGAAGGCCTTCTTAAAGGCACAACATTGATCTACATCAACACCATCATCATCTATGCTGCATTAATTATCTCTATGTTCATCTCGTTGTACTTCCAAACCATAGTGTTGATTTGCACGTGTACTCTTTTAATCATTCATCCGCCTTTCATACTATTATTATGACAATGTCTTTTGCCCTCATGTATGAGTCATTCTCTTTGTTCTTTGGGAGATGGACAAACCCTAGCACCACCGTCAATTGGAATACCTAAGGAGTACCAAGCTTCCTGGTTTTGAGCGTTGCTGAGCGGTCCACGGGTCGTTGTCGCGGGGACAATTTACACATAAGACAACATTGCACTACGTCGGTTTTGCTTCATTGTGAAGTGCCTGTGTGAATTGAGTTACAAACCACACTTGATCCATCTATGTCGGCGGCACATCATATAGGAGAAGATGACACGGTGATGTACGTAGGCACCCCACCACATGGCAACATCATTACCACACCACACCAGCCCACCATCGCACTGGTGCATACCAGCTCTACTCTCCAGCCGTCTCTCTTCCTCTCCCACGGCGAGTCAATAGATGGATGCGGCAGCGCCCTGGAATCTAGAGGAGCAGGCAACATGGGAGCTGTAGGAGGGAGGTCTTCTCTGTTGATTTCATGGTACCGCCTCAACCTTCTTAGTTCGGCCTCCACATCCACCCCTGTAGTAAACCCTAGAACGGCTTAGGTCGTCAGCATGGTGGGACATTGGTCCTCGGCGTTGTCTCCTACGCCTCATCCAACCTCCTAGGAGCCTGATTGCTAGGCATACCGCTCTGTTCCGACCAGACACCTGTGGTAGCCATCAGTTGTCCTCATCCTTCCACTTCACTTGCAGGATGGCCATCGCCCCAGGCCTCGTACATAGCTCGCAAGATGTTCTCTGCCACCACTATTGGTAGCCGTCTAGATGCCAAGTCCCTACAAGGCCATCTCAATATCTCTGTACCACAGCCAAGCAGATTTACATCGTCCCCGCAACCACCACCCTTCCTGAAGCTGCAGCAAAGGTGTACCCCTGTAGAAGTAAGTTGTAGCACGTAAGACGGAATGATATTAGATGATGCAATCTGTGATTCTCCTTTATTCTATGTCTATTTATTTTGGGAATCCAACTGAGAATTTCTTTGTGTTTCCATGGCCCTCCTACATCTCTTGCACTCAAACTGTATACGAAATCTTAGCTAAAGTATTCGACTATTTTTCCTTCTGCTTAACACAAAGTATTAGTTCCATTCGTTACTAGAATCATATGATTTGGTTTTATGCTTGTAATCTGTTTTAGTAAACATTATTTTGTCTTCCTTTGTATAGGTTTGTAGTAACCTTCTTCGATGATATTCTATGAATGTCAACTCCATGTAATATTGCCCCTTGGGGACTTGAAAGCATTATGTGTAGTTGGTGGCACATGGGAAAAGTGACATCCTTCACTGCATCCATTCGATATGCATTCAAGAAGGATATTGGAGATCCAAGAGTGGATACCAAAACCATGTGGTGATCCTTAATTACTAGTGGCAACAGAATACCGAACCGGGTAGGCCCAAGGAAGCGAGTCATTTTTTGTCACCAGGGTGACCCAAGCCATTCGCCACCTCAAAGGACTCGTTGAGTCAGGAATAGTATTACATGAAGGCCCAGTTCATCTGTTCAAGAACTTCGTGAGGAGCAGCCTAATGATCAACGGTGGTAGTCGACTAGGGTTTACAATGAATCTTACCGACCATGTAAAACCCTAGGTCAAGTTTCCTATATAAATATTGAACTATGTAGCATAGGGCAGACTCCCCATTCATCCTTGTAGCCTCCATATCCACCATAGATCCATCTATCTCTATGCTGCCAGCAACTTTGTAAACACATATTGACATCAATACAACCAAGCAAGAACTAGGTCTTTATCTCCATCGTGAGCAGCCAAACATGGGTACATCATGTTGTATACCCATCTTGTCCACATGCTCCAATGTTGTCATCATCAACCACCTCACGTAAGCTACCCCATGTAGCATTTGTCTTGACAAAACCTTGACAACTAGCATTCCTCGTCTAATTGCTATGGAGGACTAGTTGTGGATATGAGAGGTTCAACGACAATGCTTTCTGTAATGCACATGTATGTGGGGTTCTGCCTGTACTCCTCCAAACAACTAAGAAATACTGCATCCTAATCATATTGTACTAATGCTAGTGGTGAACCCGCAACTCCCTGAGAACATCTTTAACCACATTGCAGTTCCATACAAGATTATTTGCTTGCTCTCATTTTACTTTCAATATTTACTTTACTTTGTTTTTCTTTTCTCTCAATCATAAGTGGCACAATTACTTTCACACAGTCTTGTTTGGAATCAATGATAATTTGCAAGTACACTTCGGTGAAACCATAACAATAGGCATAAAGAACATTACCAATATCCCCATTGTGGCTTGATACTTTTACTTCGAAATTAGCTACATACATCATGTACACTTGCAGACACCAAGTTACAGAATGAGGTTGTTGACTAATTCATGTTCTAATGCTTCTTATTCTTCTCTAGCGAATATATTTTCTTCGTGAAGAATATATATTTCCACCATGTCTGATGAACAAACAGATACATAAACAAGAGCTTTCAAGTCATCATTAATTATAGGATCTCTTACTAAGTGTATATCAATAAACTTAGGGAATTGAACCCAATCTTTCACCAACACAATTTGTAAACACTTTTTTAGTTAAATTAATTTCAATAACTATTGTATGCAAGAAAGATCTAACAAAAATGATAGGACAAAAGGCATCTAGAGGACAACCACGTACCATAAAGTCTACAAGATATTTAATCTTTCCTACAAGTACTTCCACATTCGTAACCATTCCCAAAGTAGAAATATATTATTTATTATCTAGTCTAATAGTAATAGATGTATGATTCATATGTATAGGATCAATATCAATTTTGATTTCCAGATAAAAAGACCATAGAATAGCACTGATACTTACTCCAAGATCAAGAAATCCATGATAACAGGAAGTCCCAATAGACACTGAAATAATAGTGACATGGGTATGCCTGTCGGGGCCCATGGCATTGGTACCCCTGGCGACAAGGGTATAGATAATAGAGCTTGTTACTTGAGTACCCCCGAGGCCCGTTAAGCTAGGCCCAAGTGTAATCATAGTCGAAGTACGAGTCCCTGTCGTATATCGATATTATAATATGTAACGGACCCGATCGGATCCTCGAGACCTGGCCACCTATATATAGGGGCCAAGAGAGGACGGTCAGGGACAGATTGAGAGTAAGCCAAGTTGACCACCACATTTATTCTCGATACACGCCTTGTTTGACTGATTTTAGCTTCGAGTTCATCCGACGCCCTATTTCCCCGATCCTTAGTCCTTCATCTAGGACATTTGTCGAGTTAACCCTCGTCAATTGGCGCCGACCGTGGGAACTCTGGGCGTTGGAATCATGAATTCGACGGCTTTTTCGCTTTTAGCCAACAATAGTCGAAAAGTCGACAAAAACCAGATATCCTTTGGAACCGTCGACTTTCAGCCTCACCCGTCAAACTTCACTCCAATATTCGAGAGCATGGATCAAGATATGGACCTGACGATCGGAAGTCTAAACTTTCGCGTCGAATCTTTAGGTTCGATTCTCCTTTCAGATCCGGTGAAACCGGATCCGTCGGCAAGCGAAGCCAAGACAATTGCAATGTCTGAATCATCAGTGGGCTCTTCTAGCGAGGCAAACTCGCTGGTTAGCTTTACAACAACAGAAATTACAGGAGAAAAAATCACAGAAGTTGATGAAACCATGAAGAATTTTGACTTAGGGGATCAACTCGAAGACCTCATGATCTACCATGATGATACTTCAGACAAATCAACAGATACCTGGAAGACAGGACTAGAGCTTCATGAGGATAACGAATCAATCTTCTCAAGCTTCAACAGCAAGTTCGACAACTGGTATCAAGTACTTGCAATTGTAGGAGTCAACTCAGAAGAACTCGACAAAAACAATAATCCAGTACTCAACCCAGCAAACGTAAACAGAGGAGCAAATCACTTAGCAGAAGGAGAAACTGCAGATTCTCTGGCAAGCAGGAAAAAAGTTCGACTATCAGCCAAGGAGTGGAGGATAATCAAAACAGCCATAGAACACGGCATGCCAATACCAACAGATGCAAGCAAAAATATGCTTTTAGGGTATCATTATGACTTAAGACAGCAGTCAAAGCAACTAGCAAAGGAGAGAAGTGAAATACAAAAAAGAAAAGATTCAGCCATTGCAGCAAGCGCAGCTTTTCACAAAGCACGCAGCGACGCATCGTACACAAACAGCAGAAGATATCGTCGGCATGGATCAAGGTTTGAAAACCAAGGTTTTTAGTATCGGGATACTAGGTAGTATCGTTTTCTTGTCAGCAGTATCGTATCATAGAATCGTATCGTAGTATCACGATACTATTAGATTTTTATTTTTAATAAAATATATGTATACATTAGTAATATACCTAAAATATATATCTAAATTTAATTTTTATTTGAATTTTAAGCATATTTTATGTATTTCATAGAGTCTGATTATGTAAAATGATGCATTTACAATATAAATATGGGCCCACCCATATGATACATAATACAAACTTAATTAATTAGGAACCCACAAAACAAAAGACCAGGTTTGAGAAAATGAATACACACAACTCGCTAGTTGATTTCTTTCTTGCATGTATGAAGTCCTTTTTTAAACCCATATCAATCAAACTAATGAATGTTGTATTGTTTATATACTTAGTTAGCTTTGAGATTACAAAACTAATTTTAATCTTGAACTTGCCACGGCTTCGTGTCCTTATTTTTTACTATAGGTGTGGCCGTGTGGGATCGTATGGTATCGTTTTTGTATTGGGATACTAAAGATACCATGATACGTATCGGGATATGAGTATGATACTACCCAGATTAAGATACCATCACGATACGTATCGTTTTACTGCGATAGTATCGTAAAATCGTAAGATACTAAGATACGTATCGGGATACTGACAACCATGTTGAAAACCTCGAGTACTCAGAAAGGCAAAGCCTCTCCAAAAACCTCAACTCGTCCTTCCTATCAGTCGACGAGCAAGGCAATATCATACCAAAGACGCCAGAAGCAGCGCTTGTGGCAGCGCAAACATATCTGTACACAACACGGCCAAGTCCAGGAGACCCAGGGGAACATATGCACCAGGCAGCACTGCAAGGTTTAAGGATGGTAGGCAACAAATTGACTGATGGGTTCGTAGCATAGAAAACAAAAAATTTCCTACGCATGAACACATAAACTAGCCAAGAACATCTACAAGATGGTAGCAACGGAGACTAACCCTCAAAGACCGGTAGCGGAGATTACGTTCCCGCACAAACATTGCCGATGGAGAGTCGAGGAAGACGCACGTAGTCGACGTAGTCGTTCACTTGATGTAGTCGACGTAGTGGTTCACTTGACGATCACGAGATCGTGTACACGGCGCCACAACCGGCAGTGCCCCCGTGCTCGGTCACACGTACGGCTCATCGTCGACTCCTCCACGCCCTCGGTCCAGCGGGGCAGCGGAAGAAGGGATCCGCCGAACACTCCAACACTCACTTCTCCAAGTGTGTAAAACTCGAACTAACAATCCGGCAGAGCTTCGCTAAGCCAAGACGGATTTGGGGCAGCAACTTTGCGGGAGAGGGGAAGGATCAAGCAAGCATGAACATGGAGAAGAGGGGGGCCTTTTATAGGAGAGGATGGGCAGCCCCAAGGGGTGGCCGGCCAAGGAGAGGCTCTCCTCCTCTTCATGGTCCTCTTCATTGTGGTAACCCCCTCTTCATGGTGGTAACTCCCCTCATCAACATGAGGTAACACCCCATTTAATTTTGCATGACATTCATGCTAATTAAATTCATACTAATTGATTTAATAAAACATTTTTATTTGTTTAATATTTGTTAATTCAATCAATTAACAAACATTAACAAATACCCCCTTGAGTTATTTTGATATACCAAAACAGTTTCGGTGCTTTTCTGAAACAACCCTCATGTTGTCCTGTAATTCGATCGGAGTATCGTATCCACTCAAAAACGACGGCGAACCTTAAGTATGTCACCCTACGGTTCGTGAATAACGTGGACATGATCGAGACTCCTCTCCGATCAATAATCATCAGCGGGATCTGGAAATCCATGATGACTCCCACTTACTCAACGATGAACTAGTGATCGTGTGAACCAATAACGAACATAATTAATTCCTGTTGTCTCGCGATATTATTACTTGTCCGAGATCCGATCA